>WPIO01000020.1:805000-1205000 GCA_009760855.2 Cristatella mucedo
CTGTAAGCGCTGTCGGCTCACCAGCATCGACTGGGCATCCTAGCTTGCTATCCATCCTAGCACGTTCGCAGGCACGACCTGCTGGGCATCGATTTTGGGAAAGAGGCTGCCCCTTCTCCTCCCACGGGGACTTTGCAAGGAAGCCACTGACAAGGCGTCAGATTGCAGGCAATGGTTTTCAAGAGTCTACTGAGCAAGAAACGGCCAGCGAGCAGTGGCAGCAGAGGCAAAGCACCCTTTCCATCGTCTAAGCAGCCCGATGTCGACACTGTCGGGCTGCCATACAGAAACAGTGAGCTGGAAGTTGCTAGGTGCCTCAAAGATCATTTAAAAATTGCTGCCACTATTGAGGTTGCAACCAACTTGATGCCAGCTGCCAACGGCCTCGAGACTTAGTTGATGCCCAATCTTACTGAGCAGGAGCCCCTAAGATGCATGAGAGATCGAGCATGTGCCTGCTTGTGTGTGTGTTGTGTGTGTGTGCATGCGCGTGTGTGTGTGCGCGTGCGTGTGTTGTGTCTGTGTGTGTGTGTGCTCATGTGCATGCCTGCTTGTTTGTGGGGGTTTGCCGGGGGGGGGGGTGGTAGTGGAGTGGAGGTTATGTTCTAACCACACTCCCTTGATAGGCCGGTGCTCAGTTCAATGCTCTTACAATCATTCAAGAAGGGAGAATGTGCACAGCTTTAATGACAGCAAATGGTCAGTCCGGGAAGCAGCTATTAGCCTTGCTCAAGGTGCAGCCACCACACCATCCTGCCATCTCCTTTCAAGGCGTGTTTGTCAAGAGCACCAGGTACTCTGCCGAACTAGTTTGGAACAGGGTAAGGTGCTAGAATTAAACGAAACGGATCGTGGGCTCGAGCCCCGTGGGCACATGTGAACCGCTTGGGTAGACATTGAGTTCTCTTAGTCTGCTATTTAAATGAAGTATCTACAGACGTCCTTTGTGTATCTCGGCAAATCAGCTCCAGACTATACCGCAATAAGTGAACTTCTATGAAGTAGGATTATTTATTTATAAATCGAATATTTTTGCAGTTAGAGCAAGGAAAAGCTGTTCACGACCCTCAAAGTACGGTTTTGTCGTTACTACACCCTCTGCACATGAAATAACACCCTTTTAGTCACCAGTACAATCGTATTACCCAATATATTAGACAACATAAGACACATTAGGCATTACAAATACCATATTCTTACGGTACATTTAATTAAATACACACAGTTCTTACACACAATAACTAACCTATTAAAATAGTGCAACTTGTGCTCTGGCTGGCTTGGTTTTTACCATAGCCGATTTTTTTGAAAAAAGTTCTTGCCCACACACAAGTAAGGGTCGAGTGGCTGCACCTAGCATTGAAGGATTTTTGGGGTGGGTGATGCTCTAATACATAGGCCTACAGTCCACGCGTAAATTTTAATTGTAATTGTAATACAAGAGTGTATAAACAATTGACTCGGACAACCTATCAAGCACTTTTTAATTTTCAACAGCTCGATCAACTTTTTAATGAATATATTTGAAAAACCACAATAGAGTGCATCCGAAAAAGTGGGAGGGACACGGGACGACTGTATTTATAATTTATTCTCACTGACCAACTACGGCTGCATGCTCTGAATGTCGGGTTCCTGAGACTCTGACCAACGCAAACTTTGCTTTTCTATTCCTCGATGTTGCCATCCTTCATCCACATCGCGAAGCTCCATGCCAGAGCATAACAAACTGTGGCAGCAAGCCAGGGACAGCCAGCTCTACAGACTGGCCTGACCTGTGAATCTGCAACCACGGATGCTGCCTCATCGTGGAGCAGCAGCAGCAAGCAGCAGCAAGCAGCAGCAGCAGCATAGTAGAGAGCATACAGATGCTGCTGCCTTGTCAAGCTAGGCCAGCCTTTTGGTGCCGACGACAGCCCAGCTGGCAAATGCAGCTCCCAAATTCGAAAGGCCACGGAGCAAATCGTGTAGAGCAGCAGAGGTTTCAGGGGGCCCTCCGGGTTCACCTAAGAGCAGTAGGGCTTTTCTGTAGCCCTGTGATAATGAGATTAATGAGCCAGCTGAGATTGCTGCTGGTGGGTTCACCAGCCGACCAAAGCCGGGGTCAGAGCCAGTGCAGACCGAGGACAGCCACAAAGCTTTAACGGCAGCCTGTCAAAGCCAGCTAACCGGTCTCTTTCCACGAAACCGACTTTGGCCCGACCCTAACCCTGATCGAGGTCAGGCTCCGAGGAGGCATTATGGAGCTTGTTGGCAGCTACAGGGCAGTTCAACAGCTCACCGGCTCTCCTTACTAGCCAGCACTCCCCCTCACAGTGGCTAGGACAAGCAGCCTCCAGTATTCTTAGCCCGGAGGCAAGATGCTCTCGAGCCTCGTGAGCCAGGTCGTGGTGGTGGTTTCGAGTCATCTCGGGGGAAGGAGATGGGCAACTCTTTGCCTGCCGCCACCAAAAGCTGCTGTTGCCAGCTGCCTGCTGAGGTTCTTCAGCTCCGATATGAATACTGCTGTTGGTTGAATCGGTCGACCATTCACTTGTAACCGTGACAGGCCAGCCCACACCAACCCCCTCCAGCCAGGGCAAGCAAACTCAGCAGCCAGCTGCACGGCTTGCAGTCTGCGCAGCAGACGACGAGCTGCAATCGATCGGAGCAGCACGGTTGCCCACAGCCTGGCACCCGAGAGGGTTGCAGGAAGCCAATCGCCGATCAGCTACTGCCTTCTCCAGGTTACAATGAAAAGACAGCTCAACTAGCCGTGAAGTGCACCAGTGAGGTGACATTGCCCGAAGCAGCCAAATCTTATTGACAAGGTTGGCCGGGAAGCTGGTAATTGGTGAGGTGTTACCTATACTGCTGATTGAGAGGCTGCAGAGAACTCGCTGGTGTCAGCTGCTTGCAATGGCCGCTGCCGATGACCTGCTGAAGGCACGGCAATGCACGGCGCTCGCTCGATGCGCTTGCTGGTAGCATGTGGGGAGACATCTGTGCTGTTGGTCTTTCTGGGGCATGGGACGTGGCATTCCTTACGACTAGAACGACTTCGGTGGACCAGCGGACATAACGCCAGAAAAAAGGAACAATCTGGAATAGTCTTTGGCACAGGGGCCGTAAAACACGGCCAGGTGTCTGGAACCAACGAGTTTGCTGGCTGTGTAGCAGAGCCCAAACAGCACCCTAGAGAGCAAACATACAGACCTACACCTCTGGTCGAGCGAAAAAAAAAGCTGTTCGTCAACAGCAATGGCAAAATTCCGTGCAAACACGAATTCCAGAATTGTGGTCAATCAAGTCGGTGACCCTGCGGCTGGCTGCGTACCTCGGCTAAGCAGCTGCATACTGCCTGCATCCGGGAAAGCCTCACCTGTTCCAGAAGCCGACAGAACAGCCCCCCCTGCAGTTCTAATCACGATCGTGGTGCTGGCTGGGAGACCAGGTGCTACAGCACCTGAGCCAGTGTGGCAGAGCAGCAATCGACTCACACGAACAGCTCGGGGCTGAGCGAGCAAGGCAGGCAAGGCATGCTTCCGGCTCTCCTTCAGCTACTACGGACAGACCCGGCAGAGAGGCTTCGCTCGCGAGCACAAACCCTATCGTCTGCGGCTTCCTTACTTGTCGCCAGGACTCGCAGGGTGTGCTTGTTGGCTTTCCGAATTCCAGCGATGAGGCCAAACCTTGCGAGATTTTAGCTACGAATGCCCTGCCGGTCAGAACCCCTCCTCGGTAGGCAGTCGGCAATTAAAAAAATGCTGTCGCAGAAGCATAGAATGCAAAGAGAAACGTCCCATTAATCGACCCGAAAGAAGCACACTTGTCTATTGTTGGAATGAACTACCGCCTCGGTGGCCGGTTGGGCCGGGTTAGCCCAGGGGTAAGTCGCTAGCACTTAAGCCCAGGTTGCAGGTTCGAGCCCTGCAGTGAGCAATCGGTCATTACCCACTGCAAGCACTGGCAATAGCCGTTAGGGCTCCTCTGGCGCTATATAAACATGGCTGCTAAGTCAGCTGCCCCTTCAACTTGGCACTTTGCAAGATCGGTTCGCTGATTTGTTGATTCGCATGCCAGAAAGATGCCACGATTGTGCTTCGTAAGCATATATCCTGTGAATTTCATACATGCAAACCGAAAACCAAGCCTTCCTATGCAGAAATATTTCAATCGGTATGGCCCATGATCCTTAGCAGACATAGTTGGCAGGCAGCAGCTATGAGGTGGTGGTGGTGTGGAAGTAATTAACAATAATAAATATAGTCAATCGCCATCAGAGAACTGAATCTCTTTCTAAGCACTTTACATATGCTGTATAGAAAGCATTACCATATGTATTACCATTACCATATACCATAGGTGGTAGCAGCTGCAAGCGGCAGGCACAGTGTAGGCATGCATATGCACGCGATGGACGAATCATAAAGACCTACTAAATCTCTTAATTTAGCATCCTTGAATGCACTGTATAGTCCCGGAACGGCTAAAATACATCGTGAACGCGGTGTATTCGGTCAAATTGCGTGCCCATCATTGCTGGCTAGTCATCCTAGCACTGTGTAGTAACGTAAGGGCTACAGACATGCAATGTACTTAAAGAGGTACTCAGTTGGCATACACTTTGCTCCACTCTTCCTTAGCTCTACTCTTAGGCACCGAGCAAAGCATCCAATCAAATTCGAAGCCTTCAGAGTGAGGGAGAGAGGGGTAGGGCAGCCGGAGCTTGATCTGTTACTGAGGGGGGGGAGAGGTTGAAACTCACTGCTGGTGGAAATTTAGCCACCTGCAGGCAAACGCATCATGGAGTTTTTGGCAAGGCCTAACAAAGCACCGATGCTGAACTCGATCGTTAATTGGATAAGAGAAACGTCTGGTCGGCTTGTTTAATTGAGTACTAGGTACTCAGCAGAGACTGTGCCAGCAGTGCAGAGCCGATCCAAGTTGCAAACTGGATGCAGGCAGTTGGCAGGCAGATCGGAGCTGTCCAGCAGCTACACTGATAGGCAGAGCATATAGATTTGCACCTGTGCAGGCGGTCAGCACCCTTTGACCTCTCGAGCTGACACAATTCTACAAGAGTGGCTGAGCCTGCTGGCTTTAGTTTTTAGGAGAGCTCCTTGTGTGTGCCTCTTCTAGATTTAAGCTGAGAGGCCTAAGGACTGAGAAGGGCGCATCTGAATTCGAGCTACCGGGCTGCGGCCCAGCCTCCACCCCACCACCCCCTCCCAGAGGCAAGCCGACTTGTCTACAGGGCAACAGAAATTCCGAAGTCAGCACCGCAACATCTACTCTATCTGCTGCCGACTTCGGCCGACGTCCTGTCCAGCCGTCCTGAGCTGCTACTGCCATGCTACTCGTGTCCTCAGCTGCCTTCCTGACTAAGCACCTGTGTCTCACTGTCTCACGGTCTCTCTCTTTGTTGTGTGAGATGAAGTCTGCTGGCTACAGTAGGCTCACCAAAAGCCGCTTAGGCCTTAACTTCTCTACAGAAACTTCCCCAGCATAACTCCCTCACTCAGTCAGTGTGGCTTTGTGGACTTACACACGTGGAGATACATTGCATTATATTACACCATTGCCACGAGCAGAGCACAGCTCATATAATGCTGTGGACAAGCATGCTAAGAGGTCTGGCAGCAAGCCCCACCCCCTTTCCCATCCCCCTCTTCCTTCCCCCTCCTCCCTCCCCCTCCTTCCCTCAACTGACCCAACCAAGCAACAACAACAGTGTCCAGAACAAAACAGTGCCCGGCCGGCTGGCAAAGTCTCAAGCCGCCAGTCCTTTGAGCTGAGTCAGTCGGGCCTAAAGAGGCGTAGCTGGAGCCCCCCCCCCCCCCGTTGGTCCCAAAGCCAGCTAAAGAGGTGGTAACAAGTCAGGTGTTCTGCCTAAATGCATAGCCGTCACGTAAGCCACACTATCGAGCCAGCTATGCACCTGTACGCGAGGATTGTTTACTGAATGCACGCACGATGCACGCAATGCCGAAAAGTGCACAAGCAGGATTGCTTCGGCTAGCACAGACAACAGCAGGTGTATTGGTGATGACTCCAGAGTACTGTGTGCTTAATGCAGTCCCTCACAGTTGGCACAGCTATCGTTAGTGGCAAGGAATGACTATCGCTGTGCCAAGCTTTCTGGTGTGCAGTTTGAGTTCCATCGAAATATTGACACCGAGGCATCGATCGTAAATCGTTTTCATCGCACATGAAGTCATCCTCGATGTAGTGCATATCTGGACGAGTCCATTCACCAGAGCAAGCACACACGAGCACTGGCTGGCTACCACCCACCCATCGACGGTGCTGCAATGTATAGGTCAGCCCACAAATGGGGGGGGGGCACGGAGCGGCACTGGTAGTCGACAGATGGCACGCCGCCCCCAGCGTGGCTGCTGAGCTGTTGATCCCAAATGCAGCAGCAGCAGCAGGAGCAGCAGATCGAAGGTTGAGAGAATCGGCTGAATCCACGTGCTCTACTAGCCTAGCTGCACGGCCATGGGCTGCTGCCAGCAAAGGGACGCTGGAACAAAGGGCTGAGCAGCAGCGAGCCACTGCTGCTGGCACTTTTCCGTTTGTTCCCAAACACGATGTTGGCACGTCCACCGAGCCCCCCCCCCCCATTAAAACAGGCTCGTACAATAGCTTGTGAAAAGAGACATGTATCCTACTAAGATGCGCTTAGCTGCCTGCCTGCTGTCTGCAGCCGAGGAATCGTCGGAGGGAAGGGCGCGGGGTGGGATGAGAGCACTGAGATGCAAATTGGGCACTTGCAACCTCCCCTCCTCCACACACACTGGATGTCTTCAAAGCAGGTCCGGCCCTTCCTTGTTCACGGCATGCCTGGCCACCGAGACCTTGCAGCAATGCTGCCGTCCTTTTCACCGAGTGACAAACTACCACCACTCTCTGGCCACCACCACTTCGCTCTTCCTCCCCACCCACCCCCTTCCCATAGTCAAGCGAAGGCTAGAGGCAGCTGCAAGCTCAGCAGGCCATCGGCTGTGAAGTCCTAGCCAGAGTGGCAGCGGCAGGCACGGCCGACGAGCGTGCAAGCGCCTGCCCGCGCCCCCTACCACCACCGACAGACCAGCGACGAGGGACTGCTGACAAGCAGCAGCAGCAGCAGCAGCAGCCTGGGAAGCAGTTGAGAGTGGACTGTCGAGCTCGAGGAGGGGATGCTCAAATCATCGTCTGCTCTAGCTAATACTCGGCCACGAAGAGGCAATCGTGGGGCTGAGCAAGTGCGAAAGCAGCGCTGCTCGTCGACTCGAGGAAGAGGTAGGGCCTATATCACGTGCATTTGACGGATCTGAGCAGGGGCAGGGTTCGGCTGTCTGCACTGAGGGACGTGCCAAGCCAACCGCAGGTCTGGCAGCCTCGAGCTACTGCTGCCGGCAGCTGCAGACGAGCAGCACGGTCGAGGAAGTATTTCATTACACCACCACCGGCCAAGCCGGGTCACTCACTGCTGGGCTGTCACCAGGCAATCCAGCTCGGTGGCACCCCGGTAGCACGAGCTTGAGGCAGAGGAAGGAGGCGAGCAGCCAGCATTCGAATCCAGATGCCCGCGGACATCCAGAAACGAACCTCGTTCGAACAGCATTCACCGGAAGCCGGGGAAACCCGAGCTCCACCCCCCCCAACCGCCACCCACACAGCCCTGCCGCGAGCTACTCTTTCGCTCGACTGCAGAGATCCCGATGCTCGATCTTAGAGGCTTCAGACTGCACTGGAGCAGCGCATTTTCTATGCAGGCACATTTTCCTGACGTTCTGCACTGTTTGCTGCTTAGCAAAGCGGCTCTGCACAGCATAGCCAATGTGCAATTGGGGCCCCGGAAGGTTTCACGCCTCGAGTCCACACTGTGCGAAGTCCTTTTGACGTTACTTGTTTTTCTGCTTGTTCCCAGTAGCTCCCTTTTCTCTGTCGACCAGACGGTGGGAATTTTCAAACTTTCTAGCTCAAACCGAGAGAGGGAGAAGGAGAGAGAGAGAGAGGGAGGGAGGGAGATAGAGAGCGAGAGAGGGAGAGAGAGAGAGGGAGAGGGAGAGGGAGAGAGGGAGGAAGGGAGAGAAAGAGAGAGGTAGGGAGAGATAGGGAGAGGGAGGGAGAGAGAGAGGGAGAGAAAGAGGAGCAGAGGAGAGAGAGAGAGAGGGGGGAGAGAGAGGGGGAAGAGAGGGAGAGAGAGGGAGAGAGAGAGGGAGGGAGGGAGGGAGGGAGGGGGGGGGGGGGGGAGGGGGGGAGAGAGAGGGGGAGAGAGAGGGAGAGAGCAAAGGAGAGAGGGAGAGAGAGAGAGGGGGAGAGGGAGAGAAAGAGAGAGGGGGAGAGAGGGAGCAAGAGAGAGCGGGAGAGAGAGAGAGAGAGAGAGAGGGGGAGGGAGGAAGAGAGAGCAAGAGGAAGAGAGAGAGAGAGAGAGAGAGGTAGGGATGGAGAGAAAGAGCGAGGGAGAGAGAGAGAGAGTTGGGCAAACAAGTAGAGTGGAAGTGCAGCGGGACTAGTGTGTTATGCAGCTGTGCGAGGTGCCGATGAAACAGAGCCTACTGGCTTGCTGCCTGTGTGGGGGCTCCTTACTCGATCAGCCATCTGCTCCCTCTTAGGGACACACTACAAGCTGCCAGCTAGACCAAAATTCCAAGCATTGGTGCACACGACCTGAGCAGAGCCCCTGAGCGTGCAGCTACCTGAAACATCGTCTATCGATGCCTGCTACGTCTCAAGCCTGAAGGGACAGCATGCTAAGCAATTAGCCAGCCAGCATCGACCAGGTCTTTCAAGTGAAATCTGGTACATGATCTTATAGCAGCTAGCAAATTAAGGGTCGGCTGCACAGCACTGCAGCCATCCAGCTAGAGTTGTAGCAGTACAATGAACAGCAGGACAGTGAGTGGCTTGTTGAGGCTTAAAGTACGTGAACATTACTCTCCAACCACAAGCACCGTCATCATACTTGCTGGCGACAGGGCATTCGTCAAGCACTGCTAGCCGGCATTTGACATATAAGAACTTTTCGTTCGTCGTGCTTCTCTAGATAGCTGGTTACAGCCCAGCCGTAAGCAGCAGCACCACTGACATTAAGCAGAAAGACTGCTACATGCAGCGAGCAGAAGCGCCATTGACAGCCACTACCTTGCCAGGGTCATCTTTCGTTCTGGGCACTTTGATGAAGCACTTGTTCAGTGAGAGGTTGTGACGAATCGAATTCTGAAGTTCAGAAATGGTATAGCACGTCAAAAATATAAAAAATCGTACTTTACCTTGATGCATATATCAATCGCAAAGCCACTCTCCCATCAGGCTTCCTCACTGCATCCACTCCAAGACGAGCACGTGCCAGAGAGAGAGAGAGAGAGAGAGAGAGAGAGAGAGAGAGAGAGAGAGAGAGAGAGAGAGAGAGAGAGAGAGAGAGAGAGAGAGAGAGACGTGCTTGAGGATGCTCCTAGCTGCCGCCATGTTATGAATGCACTGCATGCAACACCCCTCAAGAAAGATAACAAAGCTATAAAGCGTCTTATAACATCGCTGCAGGTGCAGGTGACAGAAAGTGCAACCATAAGCACCAACGACAACCCTGGATGTACTTAATTTGCTTCGGCAGCAATATCAATGCAGCTAGCGTATCTCAGAAGATCAGCTTTTAACGGAAATGGAATACAGGCAACACTATCCGTCTGTGGGGGGGGGAGCGAGCAAGAGACATGGGAAGCTCGACTTCACTGCTGCTTCACGGTGGTTAAAAACAGCCATGCAATTACCACCAAAATCCTGGCGTCAGCGTTGAAGGCAGTTCGGGCGGGGGTACCTGAGTTTAACTCGTATACAATTGCCTCCATTACATAACTCTGCACAACATAACCACGGCTTAAGGGTTCGTTCGTAGGCCTCAAAGAGCAACAGGCTGCGGCTGCAAGGAATGATTCGCAGATGGGCCCTAACCGTTGTCACCGTGCCGGCGTAGACACGGCAAAAATATGCAGCTCTCTAGCAATCGCTGCGACGGGTAGATTTTTGGGGCTCCGTGCAAACTAAATTTCGCCGAGAAAGCACGAGCTTTTCGCCGGCTGTCGACCGGGTATCGGTTGTGAAGCGGCGAGACGCATAATGCTCAGCTATCTTCCACCGGTCAACGCTCTAAGGGTTTCCTTTGCAGCACAAGTAAAGTGCCTTGAAAGAGATTAAGCTCTCCGAGGGCGCTACACAAATGTGATTACTGTCATTGTTGAGGGCAGTAGCAGACACCAGGAAGTATCAGCGAAGCACCGCAAGAAAAAATGCTCGAGGGTTTCGCTGGCGGCAGATCTCGACGGCAAGGCTGTTCGCGGCGGGTGACGTGACACCCAGGCAGCTAGCCGCCCCCGAATCGCTGCTGCAGCGGCGCGCCGGCGGCGGCTTGAGCGGGCGCAGCAGCGCCAGCCTCGCTCCGAGCTCAATGGCCGAGCCGAGACGCGAAAGTATCGGGGGGGGGGGGGGGGGGGGGGGGAGGGAGGGAGGGAGGGACGAGGAGCAGCGACTCCATGCCCAGCCAAGGTGCGCTTCGAGGACAAAAGCGCAGGCTGGGCGGCGAAGTTCGCTCGCGCCCCTCGCGACGGCATACTGAAACGCCGCGGCGGGGCGGCGGTGGCGGCCGCGACGATTGAGAGACGCCTACCTTCCAGCCGCTGCCCACGTCCCTGAAGTACGGAAAGCTGTCTGAAATCCACTGGTAAATTTCGCAAAGAGTCATCATCTTTCTCGGGGTGCTATTTATAGCAAACGATATCAAGCTGGCGTAGGAATAAGGAGGCTTTCCGTCCTTCGATGCTGCGGTCGCAGGCTCCGGTGACGGAGTGGCTTTCGGCGCAGGCAGCACGCTTCCCTTACGCGCGCCGACCTCCGCATGAGGCATGTTGCCATCGGGAAATATTCCGTTTCTAGCGCCTAAATCGCCGCCCACGGTAATTTGGTGCAGCCATTCCATCGAAGTGAGGCTCCGATCCAAGCCAGCTAGCTTCTCTACGTGCGCCATGATGTCTTGCGAAATTAATATTTGGACCAAAGTATGCGGCGAAAAAAGTCCCGAATACGAGGAAGCCGATACGGCGTTCTTTCACCACTCCGTCATGCTCCGAAAAGGGCCGGTGCTGTCGGCGCCGGCCGCAATCCAGTGGCGCACGTGAACGAGCGCGGACGAGCCTGGAAAGCACGTAACCAAGGTAAACCCAGCAGGCGGCTGCGTCACGGGGGCAGCAGACCATATGGGCGTGGGCGGAACTACCCCAGACGTTGTGTCGGAGTGCAGAGTACCGGCACTTGACTAGGGTTACGCGTAAGTTCATAATCTTAAAATATCTCAAAACAGACTCAAAAAATTATTCGCAAGTCCTTGGTAGCAGAAGGTCTGGCAAACCAATCGGCTCACAGAGAAGTTTCCGGGGACGTATGTCCGCAGGAAGTAAACACAATCCTTCCCTCCGCACGGAAAGAGGCCCGAGTACTAGGGTTGCAACCGTTTAGTCTTGCATCGGTTTGAGGGAGGGAGTTCATTCGCGACTCAGTGGTAAGAATAACCACATGTGTTTAGTAATTACACATAGGCCAAAATGAGTGCATGAGTGAGTGTATGATCCATAAATCGGATAAATGCAGTCCACGGTATATGCAGTAAATAGTCGACGCTTTACGACGTTTCTGAACTGCTGTGTGGAATGTTCCGTCATCTACCCAATCGATTGGTTTGTATATCCTTATTTTTTCACAACAGAAAGAGGATGAATCGAACAATCGGCATAACTGTACATCTTGGCCGAACAAATATTAGCGACGGTAACCATCTTTCGGTGCCACAGTTCTTTCGATATGCTTGACCACCGGGCTCTGCAGTTAATATAATTCATTTGTATAGCGCCACAAGAGAACTTAATTTCTATTCAGGTGCTTTACATATGCCTCGGGACTCGAGCCCACGACCTCAGCTACACATTGGTCGGGGCGAGCACCTTAACCATTGGACCAAACCAACTGCAGTGTAGGTCAAGCCTCTGAAGGTCAAATCTCAAGCTGATTTCCTGAAAGAAAGGAATTACTGGAGTCTGCTCCATGGCCATTCCTCTGGACTATATGCCAGCACCTCACTAGATGCAGGGTATTTCGGCGACCTTTAACGAAAAGAGAATAGAAATAGCATTTCATGAATACTCAACTATGCAACGATTCCATAAGATTAAGCATCTGCGGCAGAAATATCAGGACTCTTGAGACGGTGCACTAAAATTGATCTTCGACTACGTCAAACTTGCTAGGCAATCTTAATTTCATAGTGATCGAAAGAGCACTAAGTAGATATAAAGTGAATGGCATGTAGCCTTGGGCTCGATCGATGACGTCATCAATTAAATAAATCGTCCTCATATTATAATCTCACTTCGTTCGATTATTATCTTCATCCGATTTATTTAATGGCTGCCGTCATCCTCAAGACCCTATTCTCCATACCCTTCATTTTATATCTACTAAGAGTTGTTTAGGTTGATGTGACTATATAAGAGTAAAATATAATTGCAATTAATTAAATATTTAATTAAATAAATTTTTTCTATCTTTATATACATTTCTCAAAAACATTGATAACTTTATGCTACGGGAGGGTGAAAAATTTAGCGATCATGCAAAACGTATTAGCGAAGAGGTAAGAAAACGTACAGGTCTTCTTCCAAAATATCCTTTCTCAAAAGACAGTGTAGATGCATTGATTGCAACTCTACGTTCACCAACAACTATAAAACTAGATAATCATATTGCTAAGAAAACCACTAAGCCTAAAAGTAGATGGTCTTTCGATAAAGAGTCCAGGAGGCTTATGAAGATACAGGAAACAGGTTGGTTTTTAGGAAAATCTTCTGATGGTAAATTCTTAGATTATGAATATATTGGACTAGATAAGAACGTAATTGATTTTGATATAATATATGATAAGATTGGAGCAGAACTTAAATTAGTTATAAAAGAATTACTTAAAAACAAGAGTGACTTAAAAATGACCCTTGTTATTTCGCCTATTTTAGCTTCAGAAAGTGGTGCTTATAATTACCAACCATTTGCAGGAATAACCAATTCAAAAATAAATAGAGTTTCGGATATTGATAGAATAATTAGAACACAATTTGCAGCTTTTAAAAAGAAAGTAGAGGAATGGTTAGAAAGAGGTTCTAATTCGATTATAGTTGGAGTTAATGCTATTTATGCAAAGTTTTCTTATTTTCGACACAAATTCGGCGGTAGTTACTTACCAATGCCAGAAGGATTAGAAAAGAAGAGATCAACAATTAATATAAAGAATTAATCAGATAATCTTTGTGCTTTATGGTGTGTGTTAAGGTTTCTCCACTGGAGAGATAACCATCCAGAGTCTATTGCTGATTTAAGAGAAATATTACATGAGAAATATTCACAACATTTAAAGAGAATAGAAGATTTGTTTAACGTTAAGGAAAATTATCCTTCAAACTTATTAAATGTTGTTGATATTCCTCATTTAGCTGAATTATTTAACATAACTATTGTTGTTTATGAATATGATAATAAAATTCCAACTCCACTTATAGTAGTTGATGAAGAGAAAGAGAGGCATTTAGATCTTCTTTTGTATAGCACTCCATATAAAAGCAACTTTCATTATGTAATTATTAAAAACTTCAATGGATTGTGTAGGAGTAGCAAAGGATATGGAACACAGCTTACTTGTAAAAGATGTTTGTGTAGATTTTACTCTAAAGAAAAACTAGAGTCACATGTTGATGCATGCAAACGTGGAAATATGGCGAATCTAGGTGAAGGATGCCAAGTGCAGATAGTAAAAAAGGAGATAAATGTTATTTTAGAGATTATGCTAAGACGTTATGGTGTCCTTATGTTGCTTATGCAGACTTTGAATGGTTACTTACAAGCGTTAGAAAAACAGATAAAGAAGATCCTACTACTCCACAAGGACTTTTCAAAAGCATATTCCGTGTTCATCTGCTTATACTATTATTGATTATGAAGGAAAAAAAATTTACATTTAAATTATTCAATGGTTCAAATAATGTTAGAGATCTATTAAAAAGTTTGTTAGAAGAAGTTGAAACAATAAAAAATGAAATGAAACCTATTCTTGATAAATATGAAAAGTTTGATTATAGTAATTTTAAGGAAGAAGACAAAAAAGATTTTGAGAATGCAACTGTTTGTCATATTTGCGATTTAGATTTAGATGGAGATAAAGTTTTAGATCATTGTCATTTAACAGGAAATTATAGGGGTGCCACACATAATGCTTGCAACTTAAATCTCAGCATTAATCCTAAGAAGTTTAAACTTCCAATATTTACTCACAACTTAAAAGGTTATGACTCACATTTATTAGTACAGGAGTTTCAAGATTTAAAACTAGATCTTGTAAATAATGTTGTTAAATCAGGAAAACCATTAGAACAAACAAGAAAATACTTTTCAATGTTGGATGATAATGAATTCAATCTATTAAAAGAAAAAGGTATATTGCCCTATGAGTATATAGACTCATTTTCAAGACTAGATGAAAAGTCACTATACCCAATCAAAAGTTTCTATAGCACGGTAAATGATACAAACATAGATGAAAAAGATTATGATCGTGTTAAGAAAGTTTGGGCATTGATGAAAAAAATAGATCCAAGCACAGAAGATACATTAGGAAAGTATAGCGATATTTATCTAACTATGGATGTCCTTCTACTTGCAGATGTATTTCGACATTTTAGACATTTAGCAAAGAAAATTGATGGTTTAGATCCTGCCAATTTTCTTAAAGCACCAGGTTTAACTTGGTCTGCAGGTTTGAGATTTTCAAAGGTTAAATTAAATTTATTAACAAACTTTGAACATTTTGACTTCTTTGAAAGTGCAACAAGAGGAGGAATAACGCAAGCATCATGTAGATATGTCAAAGCAAACAATGAAATGGCTTCTAATTATGATAGTACTAAAGAAAAGAGTTGGTTACTTTATGTTGATGCAAATTCATTATATGCTACAGCAATGACACAACCACTTCCAATTTCTAATTTCAAGTTTTTAGATAGTAAGCAAATAAAGAAGATTACAACTAAGAAGATGTTATCATTAAAAGAGGATGCAGAAACTGATTATGCTTTTGAAGTAGATACGCACTGTCCAGAAGAATTACACGACACTCACTCGATTGTCCTATTCTACCAATTAGGAGAAAAGTAGGCGTTGAAGAATACTCTGAATATCAAAAGAAAACGTTGTTAAGGGATGATAAGAAGAAAATAGATGAATGTGAAACTGAAGTTGAAAAACTGATTGTTGATCTAGAATTTAGAGTTAAATATGTTATCCATTGTAGAAATCTACAATTTGCAATTGAAAGAGGATATATATTAACAAAGATCCATAGAGTAATGAGTTTTACACAAAGTAGATGGTTGAGTGGATATATAGTTAATAACATTGAAAGAAGAAAAGTAGCAAAGGATGAGTTTGAAAAGGAATATCATAAACTCAAAAACAATACATTCTTTGGAAAGACAATGGAAAATGTTAGAGAACGAGTAAACATTGAATTGTTTGATCTAAAATATGATAAGGATATTGCAGTTTCAGGTAAAAGAGTAATGAGTGCAAGGTTTAAAGATAGAAGATTGCTTAATCGTGATTTAGTTGGAATTGAAACAACGAAAGCAGATCTCTTGATAAACCTATTTATTTCGGTTTTACAATTCTAGATATTTCAAAACTAATAATGCAGGATTTCTATTATAACGCAATAAAAGATTATTACAATGATAAAGTAACACTTGCTTATACTGACACTGATTCTTTGGTAATGCAAATAAATACTGATAATGTTTATATAGAGACTTTGAAAATTATTTAGATTACCTAGATTTGTCTGGTTATCCTAAGAATCAAGATATATGGAAAGTAGAAGGAGCAGAAAAGATTATACCTGCTAATAAGGGAAGTCTAGGCAGTTTCAAGGATGAAATATGTGATAAATGTTCAGTAGATCCAAAAACAAGAGATTTCATTAGAGATGAGAAAGGCAATATGATTGAAAAATCAATTGTACTTGATGAGGGCGTTTTCTTAAGACCAAAACTCTATTCAATGCAAATAGCTATCAAGAAAGATAAAGGAATTTATCAAGTTAAATCTGCAGTTAAAAAAGCAAAAGGAACAAAGAAAGATGTAGTAAAGAAGTGTTTGACTCATTCTGATTATGTTGGTTGTCTTAAAACTGGTTTTGATGTTTATTGCAATCAATCAAGATTTCAATCTAGAAACCATCAAATTTTCACTATAACACAATCTAAAAAAGCACTATCAGCATTTGACTCAAAAAGGTAATGGTTAGACTGTGGAATTCATAGTTATTCTTACCGTCACTATAGGATAAAAGAGTGTGCAGGCCACTGTAAAACTTGTAATATTAGTATAGATGCCAAAAAGGAAGATTGAAAATACGAAACCATTACCAGTAAAGAGAGTTAGATTTTCAGATAAATCAAAAAAGAAAGATGATAAAAAACTAGTTGATATACAAGAAGAAGTAGAGGTATACAAGTCAATGGATAAATTAAATATATAATTACAAAATTATTTTTACTATTATAGGATGGATCCCAAAGAAATCGGTATTACCAGTTCTGACAGTGAGTCCGAGTATTCAGAGGATTCAATTGACGACCCTGATTATCAAATGGAAACAGAATCTGAATCTGAGTCTTATACTTCTGAAGAATCATCTTACATTGAAACAGAATCTGAATCTGAAGATGAAGAGGTAAATTTAGAAGAACTTCTATTTGGTAAAAATGAGTCTCTTGAATCATTAGACACTTCAGAAGGTGAAGAGATTTAATTTCAATTAAATAAAATTATCTTTTCATATATAGAAAATGGATGTCTCAAGAATTTTAAGTTGTGAACAATCTAGAGAAATGGCAGTAAAAATTTGTCTTCAAAAACTTAAAGGTCAAGATCAACGTATAGTTAAACATTCACTAGATAAACTCATTCCAGATATTGATAGTTCTTATATTAGTACTCTTATAGATATATGTGATACATGTGACAAACTAATGGAGAGTCGTAGTAAAATAAATGAGATGCTTGAAGAGGCAAATAAAAAATCTAAAACACCAAAAACAAAACCAGGAGTAGTGATTAATTAAACAAATTTTATAATCATTATATAGAAAATGGAAGATAAAATTACAAGAATAATAAATAATAACTCTGGAAGAGAATATGCATATATTCTTGGTGTTAAACTCTTTAAATATTTTAGTGAAAGTGATGAAGAAAAATTAACTCATTGTATTAATAAACTACCTGTGTCAACTTTAGAAAAGTTATTACAAATATATAATTTGAGTGATGAAATACTAAAGATCGAAGAAATGAAATATTCTATTGCTATAAGTATTTTTTAATAATATATAGATGGATGAAAAAATATTAAGAATTCTATGTTGCAAAGAAACTTTAGATGTCTTAAAATATATACGATATCAAAAATTTAGTTCTTATAAATTTCATGATTACTTCACTTTTTGATATTTGTAATAAAGGTGAGAGATTAGATGAAGAACTTAAAAAATACTATGATTCTTGTACAAACGATGAAGAAGCAATTAAAAATCCGAAAAAGAGTTTTGGTTTATAATAATAATTTTTCTTTAGTTTGTTTGCATGTATTTTAATTTTTTATTATTATATAGGAAATGGAAGCCGTTACTGATCCGATGCTAGCAACTACTGCATTATCACTTAAATCTTATGTTGATTATCTTGTTAGATCAAGAATGACAGCATACGATGAGCAACAACTCAGTTCTGATATTTCAGTGATGACTGATACATCTGTTAAGAAATTCTATCTTGATGAAGCTGAAATTGAAGCACAAAAGATTATTAGTGCAGGTCAATCTGAAGTTCTATCAGGGCTTGAGGAAAGAGTTAGATCTGAAGTTGATGCTCTTCTAGATGATCCTAGTGAGATTGCTGATTATACTACATGGATTGCATCACAACTTCCAACAGTGTCTACAGTCATATCTGGAGTGTCTGGTGTTAAACCTGATATCACTGGAATTGTTAAAGATGAGTGTTACGCAGTTCTACCAAGTATTACTGATGGTTAGAGTGCAAAACAAAAAGCCGCTGAGGCAGCTCTTTCTCAAGTATAGTTTAATTTAATTAAATAAAATATAAAAACAATATATAGAAGATGAACATTGAGACAAGAAGTAAAGACTGTCTTAAAGAAGCACAAGGACAACAACATTCAAACTTTAATATCTGTTCTTATCCAATGGGTAGAATTGAAGACATCAGATCAACGTTGTTAGATGCTGTAAAACTAGTATTTGAATATAAAGCACTTAGAATTAACCAATCTGAATCAGAAATAGCAAATATATTTGTTAAAGTTAGAGATGGTTCAATTTTTGAAGAGTTTCTTAAAGACTTAAAAATAGAAAAAATAAATAGTATAAGGTCTGAAGCATACTCTAAAAAAAATTGAACTAACTAAACAAATGAAAGATTCTGAAAAGAGTTTTGATATTCCTGAAGAATTGATTAAAGAAACTATGAATTGGAAGATTTAAATATCTGAAATATAAGGATTAACGTATCTTTTTACTCCATCTGTTTTATCTATCGATGCTGAAGGAGAGTAGTGAACACCTTTAACTAATCCAATCTCAATATAATCTGTATCAGTTGGTGCTGTAATGTATGTACTATCTAAAAATGGATATATAGCAGTAAAATTAAGAGTAACTTCTGAATTATTATTTGAAATAGTAAAATTTGATGGTGAATTGTTTAATAAAATCATATTATCAACAATACCATTAACTCCTAGTTTGAAGTAAGTACTAAAACTTGGATTATAAGTAATCTTATGATACAAATTTATAACAATAGTATCACCATGTATTATTTCTACTTCTTCAATATCGCCATCTGTTAGTTCAAAACCTTCATTTGTTTTTTTAATAGTAATAGTAATATTTGCTTTCATAACTCTAAATGAAACACTAATCCCTGCAAATGTGAATGAATCATTATAATAAATTGATTTAGAAACTGTGTACTTAGTTATAAAATTAACATAATTACTAACACCATTTGTTGCATTATTTATATCTTTTATTTTTATCACTATACTTGTGTATAATACTTATTTTATGTTAATATCTGATAGTTTTCCAAAAATAATTTTCCATTACTTGAAGAAGAAAATGCTCGTGATGCTATACCAATATTACTTACACTGTTTACAGTTAAATCACCCAAACATTCAATAAAACGTGCATTAGCAATAACATTAGAAATATAAAAATAATTTCCACACTTTAAGTAAAATATATGAAGGAATTTGAAAGGAATTAAATCATTTGGACCATATCCATCAAATTTTGGTTCACTTCTTCTCATTATTAATTTATCTACAATCAAGTTTCTACTCATTCTTACAGGTCTCATATTTCTATCTAATTTTGTATCAAGATATTTTTTGATGCAACATCTCTTCCATTAACAGGATCTGATATTCTTACGTATTTTTTTGAATTTACATATAAATTACCAGTTATACGTTGATCTGAAACAGTATCTTTTCTTAGATAATTGTTATCAGCAAATGATTTATTAACTGTTTCTAATGTATCAACAGTTTCTCCAACATTAATTATTCTGTTTGAATCAGAGTTCAATGTTCCATCCATTTGTAAATCTTTTCTACTAAGCATTTTAATGTGTTGCTATATAAAGCGTTACATTTATTGTTTTATTAAATAAATCTTCTGTAGCTACAAATATAGAACTCTCTATTTTTTTAGTTGGATCTAGAGAATAACTTCCAAATAATTGATATGGATATTCTCTTGCATTTATTCCATTTGTTGGAAAAGGAATAATGATTTTTGTTTAGTTTGGAGTTAATGAATATGTTGCTGAAAGTACAAATATACCTCTAGGAACATAAACATCTCCTAATAAACTAATCCATTTTCCATTATATGATAAACTTCCAATTGTAGTTTGTAATGAACTATTAATTATACCGTAAATTGTATAACTGCTACATTCCAATCTGTTATTTTATTTGGATAATCAAGGTTTACACCATCATTAAGATTAACAGGATCATTTACAATTCTAATAATATTACTTGACATATCTAGATTTCCATTAACAATTCCACCATGAACACTAAGAAAGTTTGTATTAATATAACTTGTATTTACTACACTATAATCATTATCTGGAGGTGCACTAGCACTAATACCAGCATCTACAATTAAATTTTCTCTAATTGTTCCACCAGTAAGTGGTAATTTAGTATCAGCATAATCCTTTGTTGCAGCATCACTAGGATTTATAGGATCAGCAAGATATACTGTTCTAAAATTATTCATATCAATATCTCCATCGTTAGTGGTAGATCTAGAAATCTTAGTAACAAAATTTGTATCTATATACTTTCTATTTACTGCATCACCAGCATCAACAGGATCACCTAAATTCTTTATAAGATTATTATCCATATTTAGATTTCCACTGAGAGTATCACCAGTTTTTTTAATACAATTCTTTGACGTCTTTCCTCTACTTCTTTTCCTAACATTTTCTATACAATACTAACAATAAAATCTATAAAAGTAATTCCACTAGCAGCTGTAAACTTATCGATAGCATATCTACATGTCCCATCAATGTTAATAATTAATACTACTGTACCACTTACTCCATAAGTATTATCACTAGGTTATTCTAAATAAGAATTAGTTTTATTAGTTGCATACATAATATTAGATACCATACTAAAATTAGGTAACACTCCTGGAAAGAATGTTTTAAGATTAGTATTGTAGGCTACAATGTCTCCAGTAGCTGCAACAACAGGTATATAACCTGGTGTTATTTGTTGAGTTTGAAATTTATTACCTGTACTTCCCTTTGCAGTAATATTAAGACCTAACATATCAAGGTAAAATATACTTGGATAAGTACCTTTCAAACCTAAGTATTTAAAAAATTACTTGTTTATTACTATCAACATAAGATTTAGTTGCTACATCAGAAACTTTTACATTAATAATATTCTTATTTCCCATATCAATACTTGACATTGTTTTACCTTGAAACACTGCTGTCATACTTTTAAGTAATCCATAGTTTATTACTTTATAAGGTCTCAGATCTGAGTAAACAGTTCCATCAGCAGAGTTACCAGATATACCAACAACATTCATACAATCCAATTGTGATTTCATTACTGCTCCACTTTTAGGTAGTAAATGTGTAAGAGCTGATACTTTTGCTATTTCTCCTGAAGGATTACTAAGACTATTATTACCAGCACTTGAAGTAACAGCATAATCTAGTCTTATAGCATCACCACTATTAGCTGGAAATCCTAAATTAGTTATTCTATTATTATTTGCATCAAGATTAGTATAAATATTACCATTGACTTTTCTAACTTTTTCCATTATATAATATATGCCGAAAAATCAAGAAAAGGTAAAGGTGTAGAAGAAGATTTAAAAGAACTAAAACAACTAAAAATGTGTTAGATGGTGTTAAGACTGCAACAAAAATAGGTGAAAAAGCAGTTACAAAATTATTACCAAAGTTAGCAGCAAGATTATCATTACAAGCTTCTGAAAAGATTGCTACAGCTGTTCCAAAAGTATTACAGTCTCTTAAAGTTATTGGAGCAGGAACTAAGGTATTAGGAGGCTTTCTATCAGGTTTTACAGGATTAGTTAATCTAAGTCTTTTCATAAAACGAATAGTAGATGATATTACTAGTGGTAAGTATGGACAGGTGTTTTGGAAAACAATGTCAGAAAAAAAAGAAGGATTGCAAATATGATAAAATCACTAGAAATAGGTCTAGCAATTAATGATGTTTTACTTGCTGCAGAAAAAGATGGTTATCCTTGGCAATGGAACCCTAGTCAATATTTAACTGAAGTGTTTGGAATGGAAGTTAATTGGGATAGTTCACAATTAGATCCTAAATCATGGAGTAAGAATTTCTTAGAAGTTCGATCAGGAGGATTCTTACCTGCTATTCCAGCACTAGTAGGTTTAATAGCTTCAATTATCGGAGGAGTCGGGACAGGAATTTCAATAGCAGTAGCTGTTGCAAGTCTAATAAAAAAGTTAGTTGATACTGCAATGTTTACTGCTAAAAGTCCGTCTATGAAAACCCACGAACAGAGGATGGAAGCATTAACCTTACAAAGTGAAAAACTTACAAATGCAATAAATGACTTAAAGAAAATGGTAAAAGCAATTGATCGTGGGATTGATATTGATGTTAGTGGTAAAGTGCAGATTGAAGAAATACAAAATCGTTTAGACTACCAAGATAAAGGTCGAGAATTAGTAGATAAAGGAGGTGTGGATTTTTCGCCGGAATTAAAAAGAGATATTAAGCAGGTAGAAGCTTCATCGGCTGGCGGTAAGAAAAATTGTAATTATAAGGCGGAGAGTGCAATGTTATTGTCTAGCCTTTATGCGCAGGGGAAAACACCTGAAGAAATTGATAGAGAAGTGAAAAAGCTGTTAGTAGAATTAAAACAAAGGTGTAGTAATTAAAGATCTGTGTATCGAACTAATTTGTTATCACCATCTAAACAATAATTGAAATTCAATCTTGCATAATCTAAATGTAAGCGAATTGCTTCGAGATCTCTCACTTTTGCTGCTTCTTCTGCATCATCAAATAAACCCAAGTGATACAAATGTTTATCTATTCGAATATGTGATTACCATTTGTTTCCTTTTTCATTCAAGCAAACACCAATAAAACCACTAGTGTTATTTTTCCTTATTCCTACATTTCTATTATTTTCAGATGATGTTGCTTCACGTAAATTGTAAAAACTATTATTTAGTTTATTACCGTCAATGTGATCTATTTCTTACAAAGGAATTTTACCTGCTCTATCAACCAGGCCAAACGGTGAGAATAATACAATTTTCTATCAATTCTAATAATTCTATATCCATCTGATCTTATACAACCTGCTTCATCTCCTACTTTTGCATTTTCTCCACGATTAGTTTTATTTGTAAATTTTCCGGTGAATGCATTACGTTCTCTCAATTGAGCAACTTCGTCATCAGACATTTCTATTATATGTTTTTTATCTGTTTAAAATATTTTATTATGTTATAGAAAATTATGTATCAAGAAGCTAAACTATCCTTGTCTAATCATCAGGTGAAATTAATACATAATTCTAACGAACCAATATCAATCTGACTTAAACATTCAGATTTAACAGGATCTGTTCCAATTCTTGTTACAAAGACTCAACTAAATAAAATAGAAAAGAGTAAGAGTGCTAGTAAAGGGTTGCAATTGAATATTTCATTGCTAGTAAAGGGTTGCAATTGAATATTTCATTGAAACAACTAAGAGCAAATAGAAGACAAGGTTCTGGTATTGTAGATATAATAAATAAATTATCTAGAATTTCATCTTCCTCTTCCAAAAGATGTAAAATCAGAAAATGTACCAAATGGTTCTTTTAACAATACTGGAAAATATTCATATGCAGGGCCAGGTACAAAGTTTAATCAAAGAATGGATCAAGGATATGTTGGTGTTAATGATTTAGATGCTAGGGCTTTAATTCACGACCACACATATAATGAAACAAGTAATTTACCAGAGCCAAAACGAACTGAAATTATAAACTTATCAGATCTTGTTCTTGCTGAATCTGCTGCTAGGATTGCATTAGATCCTAAACAACCGAATTATGTTCGTGAAGACGCTAAAACTGTCGCAGCCATCATGAGTGCAAAAGCGAAGTTAGGTCTTGGCATTGGTGGTTCTATTCTTAATAGCAAAATTGCAATGGATTTCTTAAAAGACAAAGTATCTAATCCAACAAGTATTAGTAAGATAACTAATTATGCTAAAACTCTTGTTGATAAGATGTTAAGTACAAGTAAAAAAAGATATAATCTAATTTTTGTTTTGTTTTGTGTTTATATTTTGTTTTTGTATATCTAATAATCTGCAGGATTGAATTTATCCTGTGATTGTTTTTTATCTATATTATAAACTTTAACTTGATCAATTTTCAATCTAATATTTAGTCTTTCTTCTGAGTTATAACTATCTTTAGTAACATAAGATCCATCTAGAATTCCAGTAACAGCAAAGTCATTTCCAAACTTTTGAATTATTTCAGCAACACTGGTAAATTTAATTTCTTTGTTCTTTTGATCAAAGAAGATACTTGGTTTATTACCAAATGTAATTCTTATACCAATAGTTGAAGGAGCAGTCATATCATAACCACTAAATTCAAGCTTTATACTTGCTCTATTAGCAATATCTTCAAGTACAGGTCTCATATCTTCTGTTATATACATCCATGCATTGAAGTAAGGCTTAGAATCTTTACTAATTTTCTCTTCAATGTGAATACATGCTTGTTTTCCTTTAAGAATTACGACAGCAGCATTTTCAAGGACAACGAATTTTTCATTCTCCGTTTCCATTTCTATAAAAGGGAGAGAAAATGTTTAAATAAATTAATAATTCCATTGTCGATCCAAAATCCGATTCTTGCATCAATTTTAAGAAGATTAGACACCTTCCTCCACAATCCGTTTGATCGTATTCTTGTAACTTAAACGTTTGAAATGTTGGTATAACACCAAAATATTTTATTACTTCGGGTAAAGGTGGTGCACCAAATGAATCAAAGTAAAAACATTTGTTTCCTTCTTTTTTAAGTGCTACCCAATGATATATTGCTTTTTCTGATTCACCAGTATTACAAATAAGGCATTCATTTCTTAATGGTTTTGTTAGTTCATCTCTTGCAAAGACACCTCTAATTTTTTTTCTATCTAATTCTTTTATATAATTATTTATTTCTATATCAGTCAAAGGTGATGATTTTACTTTTTTTAAGTGTTCAATAGTATTTTTTAGCTCTGCAATTTTATCTCCAGAACCACTATATCTTTCTTTACTACCTGAGAATATTTTACTAAGTGTATTTGATATTGCAGCAAATAAAGCAGGAGTTGGAACAGATGATCCAGATTTGTTTTGTATTCTTTCAGAACCAGATTTGTTTTGTATTCTTCCAGAACCAACTGTTGTTCTCAATTTAACAAACTTTGACTTCTTACTATTACAAATAGTACAAATACCTTTGACTAATCCTCTCATTCCTTTCGTACTATCTACTTCTACATATTCTTCATGGAGTGTATCAGTTTGTTTTTTACACTTCAAACAATATATTTCCATATCTATTATAATATAGAAAAAAATGTCTTTGCAAGTTAAACCATTCAATTTTGGACAAGATATAGATACAGGACATAAAGAACCATTACCTCAAGTTCCAATTAGATCATTCGTGCTTGGACCAAGTGGAACAGGTAAATCTCAGTTAGTAATGAATTGGATATTTTATGGAAAAGTTAATTATGATACTTGTACTATTATTGCTTCAAGTTTAGATCAAAAGTTATATCGTGGTCTTATGTCAATGACTAGAGAAAAGCCTGCATTTGTTTGGGTTAATGGGATTGAGTCAATGCCAGAAGTTGATTCTTATAAGACTTGTAAGAATGTTGTTGTATTAGATGATTTAATGACAGAAGATCAATCTAAGATATTAGATTATTTTACTAGAGGAAGAAATAAAGGTTAGAATATATTTTATCTTGCTCAAGGATTTACTAATATTCCTAGAAGAGAAATAAGAAATAATATAAATATGATAATAATCTTTAAACAAAATAATACTGATACAGAATATATTCGTGATTCATATGTTGGTGATATTGATAAGAATCAATTTAGAGAGTGGGTAAACTCTTGTACAAGGAAAAGATATAGTTATTGTGTTATTGATCTAACTAAAACTGAAGATGAAGGAAGATTTTGGTCAGTTGATAATACTGGTAAACAATTAATAACTATTTTTAATTGAAAATATAGGAGAAAATGATTAATGGTAAAATATATGCGAGTAAGAACAGAACTTACAGAGGAAGTGTTCAAGAGGCAATAGATTTAGAAAATAGACTTGCTAATTTAGAAAAATTACGTGTTGCTGAAATACTTAATAATGCTCAAGAGATGCAAATAATTGAATCAGAAATACAAGCAAGAGATAGAGTTGAACATGAACTAAACGAACGTGCTTTAGAGAAATCAACTGATAACTCTGGTAATATTGTTATTAGTAAATTAAAAAGAATTAGACCTTCACTTGCAGTTCAAATGGAAGAACAGGAACAAGCTAAAAGAATGTCAGAGTATAAAGCACCAGTAGATATTTCTAATACAGGAAAAAAAGGATTTGCTGCTATTGCTGAAAGAAAATCTAAAAAAGCTGTAGCTATTGCAAATCAAGCTAAGACAAATGCTGCTAATCCAGAAATAAGAGAAGCAATTGATTCACTTCAAAAAGAAATTGCAGAGCATCTTAATGTTAATCATTCAACTGGTAAGAAACCTAGTAAAAGAATTAGAAAAGCTAAAGTTGTTCAAGAACCAGTTGTTCAAACTGTTCAAGAACCACAATCTGAAACTGATATTCTAAAAGAAAAGAAACAATATCTTCTTGATAAAATTAAAACTAGAGGATCAGTATCTAATACAGTAAGAAATGTTATAGAAAATATTAGAGTAGACAGTAAAAAATAATTTAATTCTGATGTCAAATTTTTACTTGCAGAATTACGTTCTACTGAGTCAAGAAAACCAACAGAAAAAGTTATTTATAGTTATCTAACTTATACTGGAAAAGGAGTAGAGATAATTCCATTATTTGTAAAATCTGAAAAAGAAGTACTTGATAAACTTGATCTATGGTTAAGTGAACTTGCAGCTGGAAATAGAGGTGTAATAAGTTCAATCAGTTCTGCTGTTGATTACCTTGCTTCATCTCGAAAAGCACCAAACAAATATGTTGCAAAGATAAACAAACTTTTATTTAATATATAGAAATGAGTGACTTAGTAAAATTGCTAGTTATATATTAAAGAATCTTGAAAGTATTAGAAAAACTACTCAAGCAAGTAAAGATGGATATGTTTTCAATATAACTGGAACTACTAATCCAATAAGAACTATAGTTAATACACCAATATTACTGAGGTAAAAACTTTAAGATTTGTTTTAAGAAATTTGCTGCAACTAACTCTATTAGAAATATAACTGAAACTAATAATACATTTTTTTTATAGAGTTACTGGTGGTTCAGAACAAACTATTAAATTAAGTCCTGGAATATATGGTGGTACAACTGATGATAAAAATGTTGGAATTGCTGATACAATTAATAATTCAATTACACAATCTGGAGCAACAACTGACAAGTTTCAAATGGGACTTGATACTGCTACTTCAAAATCATGGATTAAATTACCTGTTGGTTGGAGTTTTCTTGCAAGTAAATCTACTCTTTCAACAATGTTAGGATTTACTGCTGCTGCTTATACAACTCTTTCTGCTGCTGACTTTGCTAAGATGTATCCTGATATTACACCAGTCGTTTGTACACCTAATACTAAGGTTGATTCTGAGAATGAAGTGTATGTTAGTAATATTGATTTCATAGTTGTAAATTGTAACATGGTTGCAAGTGGAACTAGTTTTATAAATGGGAAAGAATCACAAAAAGTATTAGCTAGTTTTCCTCATGATGCCCATCCATGGAGTCTAATGGTTTATGAACCAAAAACTATTGAGTATCATAATGTTGCTTATGATTCTATCTCTGATATATTAATTACTATTACTGATCAAAACCAAAATCTAATAGATTTTAATTCTCAAAATATTACAGTTGCTATAGAAATTCTTGAAGTTTAATATAGAAAAATGTCAATAAGATTAACTGGAACTAGTAGTTCAGAATAATAAACATTATATCCACCAATTATGTTAGTATCTGATTCAGGTTATAATAAAATTGGATTACGTTGAGTAGAATTTACTTATACAAATAAAGTAGTATTAAATATACTTAAAAATATAAATGATAAATTTTGGTTTAAGTGGTCAATGACTGCTGCATCCCCTGCTTATATCACAATTGCTCCTGGTTATTATTATTCAAATAAAATAGCAGCAGCTCTAAATAGAGGACCATTAGATCCACAACAAAAAACTATCGTTGCTCCAAATGGTTCAACAACGACATCAACTAATAGTGCTTTTTTATGGTACAACTAAAAGAAATAGTACAGGTATAAAATTTAGTGTTGATACAGATGATAGAATATAAATAGTTGGTGATTCTGTTGTTCTATTTGGGAGTAATTCTAATGTTGCTGTGAATTCAATAGGTGATACTCTTGGTTTTAATTCAAATCAACAAGGAACATTTGATTCTGCTCTTGCAGGTGGAACTTCAAATGAAGCAATAGAGAAAGCAATGTAGTTTGCAGGAATCTTTAAAGCATGGAATAAAATGGTATTACCAGACAATAAAGGAATACGCTGTATAAGTGTTGATTGTGATTTAGTTGATCCTTTTAAGAATTATGTAGAAAGAAAAAAACTATTCTTAGAGCAATGTACATCTTTATATATTATAGATATTGATTATATTAACCCTGGAGATAAAGTTGATCTACATATTAATAATGTATTGTATTTACAAACACGTGGATATATAGATGGGATAAGTAGTTTTAAGATAAGTTTAACAGATCAAAATAGAAGTCCTGTAAGTATTATCACTGATGTAGTTGCAACAATAGAAATTTCAAAGTAATATAGAGCAATGGGTAGCTATGCAAGAGATAGTCATCATAGAATACATGGAGGTAAATATCATGGATCTGGAGTAAAATTTGATAATGCTCTTGATATCTTAAATAAAGTTTTAGGTACTACAGGTAAAGCTGTTGATGCTGGATTAACGATTGCTAACAAAGGTATTGAGATGCATCAAGCAAGGAAGCTTACTGAACTTCAAACAAAGAAAGAAAAGATAGATCAAGATTATGCTGTTAAACGAAGAGAGATGGATGATAAACTTGAAGAAGAAAAAAAGAAAGAAAGAACTTGAATATGAGCTTGAAAAGAAAAAAAGACGAAGAATATGATAGAAAGATGAAAGAGATGGATCTTAAACTAAAAGAAGTTATGCTTGAAAAGGTTACTAAGAAAAAATCTAAAAAAGGTAGAAAGGCAAAGATAGAGGAAGATCAAGAAGTAGAAGACTATTCAGAGACTCTTAAAGAGAATGATCCTAAAGCATATAAAGAAATAGAGAAAGTAATTAACACTAAAGTTGTTGTTGATAATCCTGCAAGAGCTGATGGATATGGTGGAAACGAAGAGAAAATTAAGTGCCGGATAATATATTCAAAATAGGAAATAATTTTTAGTTTTTTATATAGAGAAGAAATGGCAAGTGCACCTATCGATCGTATACTCAAACTTGGAGATCCTGAATTTCCTGATTATAGTATTAGAGACTATCAATTCAGAGAGTTTTTCAAACTAACGGAAATGAAACTGATTCTATTTCAAGTAAACTAGTTACATTCATAGTTCCTGGTGAACAAAAAACATGTTATGTTCTATCTGATGCATATCTTTTACTAGAAGGAAGAATTGGAGGTATGCCAGCAAATCCAAATGATGCACCTAAAACACTTACAAGAAATCTTGCGGTTGGTCTAGTTAATAATGCTGGAGCATGGCTTTTCAATAGTATGAGAATTACACTTGGTACAGAAGAAATTTAAAGCCTTCCACTTACACAAGCTGTTGGAACAGTATCAACACTTATGGGTCTTCTATGTTATCCAAATGACTATAACAGAACTGAAGGATTTGCAACTGGATGGAAAAAGGATGAAGCAAATTCATTGGATTATATGACGTCTGGAAATACTTATACTAATCCTAATGCAAGTGGAGATAATATTAGTAATGGTGTTTGTTCAAACATTGGTTTCGTTTATAGAAGATTAAATATAAACAATATGGTTGAAGCTGATGTTGATGTTGGTACATTTAGTATTGCACTTCCTCTTGCAAGAATTTCTAGTTTTTGTGCTGACATGAATAAAATACTTTATAATATTCCTTTCACACTTGAAATGACTCGTATTGGTGGTTCTGATTTTGATGCTATTATGACTGGAGCAACTGGTCTTGCTTGCAATACTTCAAATGCACTAAGCACTAAAGGTTCCGTTCTAGCTAATGGTGATGGTGTTTATACTTCAATCAAAATTGCGATGTCAGAAATGAGACTTGTTGTTCCATGTGTAACACCAAAATTAAGTATTCAAAAAGCACTTGCTGATATATCAATTGAAAAATCAAAGAAAATAAGACTTAACTATAGAGTTCGACGTTATGAAAATATTACTATATCATCTCTTAATCAAGGATCTAAATTCAATAGAACTATAACAGTTCAAAACAAACTTGATAAAGTTAGATGGTTGATCGTTGCAGCTCAAAACTATAATAAATAAAATTCATATACTGGAAATCCTTGTACTTACAATCATTGTGATATTAAGAGTGTTAGTGTTCTAGCAAATGGACATACACAACATCCTGAGGTTATAAGAACAAGCGAGCCTAAAAAAGGAAAGTGTGCTCAAGCATACATGGATTTTACCACATTCAGAAAACAATATCTTGGAATTAATGAACTTACTGAACCTGTTGGTGTATCTTATCCTGAATGGTTGAGTCTTTACCCAATTCATTTTATTGATTTGCAATACACGATGAGTCTATTAGAGTAACTTCTAGACTTTATGTAAGTATTGAATTCAATAGTGTTTTACCAAGTGATGGAACTCACATAATGATCCACTATTTGACCATCTGTGAAAATAGTGCTGAGTTAACTTCTAATGAAAATGGTGCATATTGCAGTTGTACCAATGGCGAAATGATTTACGATGGAAAAGATTTTTAATAAAAATTATAATAATAAAATATAATGCAAAAAACAAGTTTTATTCAAGGTAGTGATGCATGGAAGAAGGCTATGAATTTAAATATTGGTGGGTCAGAAGTCTATTCAGTTTTAGGAAATGATATGGTTTTTGGTAGTCAAACTGATTGTGATATTGAATTAATTGCTAATAGAAAACTAAAAAAATATATTGCTAATAGTCAACCAATGAAATTCCCAAAAATGTTATTTGGTAAAGTATTTTAATCAATCGCAAATAAATATTTAGAAATGAAATTAGATAGAGAGATTGAAAATGCAAATGACTTTTTTGTTAGTGATGGTGTCTTCCGCTATTCCCCAGACGGTATTATAGATGAAGATACATTAATTGAGATAAAATGTTTATGGAGTCGTAGTATTGTAGAAGATTTCATACCAAAGCAATATCTTGCTCGATGTTTATTGGGACTTCATGTTTTAAAATTAAGTAGATGTTTCTATAGTGAATTTGAAATATTTGTACCTGGTCTAAATTGCGATGAAGCACCTAAAAATTATGTTGCTGCTGGGACTGTTAGGTTAAAGTCAAATTATGATTTTGATATGCCAATTAGAGAACCACTTGTTATGTTTTTGCTTAAAGATGAAACATATTTTCGTTTTGAATTTGATATAATAAGTGATTATGGCAGATTTAATAATAAAAGAACTTTTGGATATGGCATTAAATATTATATAAAAAAAGTAGAAATCCAAGTAATTGAAGAGGATGATTTTGGAAGATTTGGAAGAATAGTTCCTGTTGTAAAAAAAATATTAGAAAGAAGTAAAATATTAATCAATGAATATATAGAAAATGTCAAAGTTTAGAGAGGAGGATTATGTTTCTAAAGTTAATGATTTAATATTATCTGATCTTAATGCAAATGGTAATAGAATTTCAAATTTATCTGACCCGATTAATGACTCAGACGTTGTCACAAAAAATTATGCAGATTCTAAATTCATTGTTAATACAGGAACAACACTTAATCTTGGAGGAAAGACAATTACTAATTTAGCAGCAGGAGTAAATTCAACAGATGCAGTTAATGTTTCACAAATAAATAATTATGTTAAAAAACAGGAGATACAATGACTGGAGATTTAAACATGAATAGTTTTGCTATAACATCTACTTATTGGAACTCAGTTAATAATAATCCAGTAGTTTTGAAAGATGATTTTTGTGTTACATATGGTGGGATGAAACGAGATGTTTTACTTAAAGCATTTCCTTCAACAACAAATATTGATATGGGTGGATATTCAATAACTAATGTTGCAAATCCTGTTAATCCTTCTGATATAGCAACTAAATCTTATGTAGATAAAACAGTTTAAAACAACAACAGAAGTATTAGCCTTATCAATGGATCTCAATGCAAAGAACTCAATACTAAATCTATCAACACCTTATTTATGGACAAACAAAACTTCTCCACCTATAATGATATTAAATGTTATGGTTGTTGGAGCATCTAATTGTATGTTTATAAAACTTAATACTGATACAACTGCAGTATCTGGTGATGTAAGAGCAATAAATACTTTTCCAACAGGTGTGGATTTAAAGTATTATGTATATTTTACAAAACTTCCAACAGAGTATTTCTTCATTGATACAACTGGAAAACTAAGAGTAAATATCTTGGTCAGTTATGTACCCACCTGAATAGTATGAATGATAATGATATATTAAAACTATTAACTCTTTTAGCTTTGTTGCTTTACGTTTACCTTTAAGAATAGGGAATAGTTTTGATATTGAACAAATAGCTTCATGTTGTAAACAATGATGTAATAAAGTAGAGCAACATTGTTTTTTAAGTGTTTCTTAACTAATGAATATAATTTAGTTGGTCTCTCTTTCTTAAATGAGTTAGTATTTATGTTACAGTATGAACAAATTATAATTGTATGATTGCGCACAAGACTGGAATCAAATTCTGTTTCATTCATATCTTTATCACAGATGTCACAACGTATTTCATATTTTCTTTTTGGTCTCTTTTTTCTTGATGACAGTAAGGATGTTTTCCTTCTAGATAATCAGTTTCATTAAATGTATTCAAACATGTTTCACAAAATATTTCCATTCTCTATAGAATGTCGTTTTTAACTCTAAATGAAAGAAAAAAAGAAGGTAAATTCAATCCTGACTCAGCTATAAGTCAAGTATTCAAACCAAGACCTAAGAAAATTCCACAGGGTTTCTTTAATATTGTTGAGCCTAATGAAAATCATCAAGCAGATATTTTATACATGCCTAATGATTCTGGATATAAATATGCACTTAGTGTTATTGATGTTGCTATTAGATTTAAAGATTCAAGACCTCTTAAAACAAAGACTTCTAAAGAAGTTACAAAAGCAATAATAGATATTTACAATAAAAGTCCTTTGAAATGGCCAAAGAAAATGACAGTTGATCCAGGATCAGAGTTTAAAGGTGAGTTTGCTAAAGAAATGAAAAAACATGAAACACAAATTATTGAAGGTACTAGTAAAAAGAGTGTTGCATTAGTTGACCGAATGAATAGAACAGTTGCTGAGAGAGCATTCATTGCTCAGTATGAAAAAGAAATAGAAAGTATCAATAAAGGAGAATATACTAGAAACAGAGAGTGGATTGATAATTTACCAAAGATTATTGATTATCTAAATAAGAGTGTTACGAAAGCAATAGGTGAAAAACCTGTTAAAGCGATAAAAAAAGAAAAAGTAAAACTAAAGAAACCAAAATATCATAGAAAAGTAGGAGAACAAGAACCGTTATTAGAACTTGGAACAACTGTTAGATATTTATTAGAACCAGGTGAAGGAGAAGATGAAAAAAGAAGAGCTACAGATGCAATATGGAGTTTAACTAAACATACTATTGTTAGAATAATGGTATTGCAAGAACAACCAGCGCGTTTTTGGGTAAATGATGTTAAAAGAAGTTTTGTTAGAGAGGAGTTGCAACAAGTAAGCTAGAAGGACGAGCAAAGTCACCAAAGTAACGATGTTCCCATTCAATCCTAACTTTACATGCTTCCTCAAACGTTTCGAAACATTGCCGTATTGTTCTCTTAACACCATGTGCGGTAAAAGTTATCCTTGCACAATACTTGCCAGTGTCTTTTCTAAGAGAGACACCCTTAAATCCAAGTTGACTATTGCATTGAACAATGCGATTTATGATGTTTTGTGAACGAGTTGCCTCTCTCAAATTAACTAAACGATTATCAAGTCTATTTCGATTAACTTGATCAATGTCAAAATCTGGAAACCTACCATGAAAGTAAAGCCAAACTAACCTATGACGGTACCACAATTTACCGAGCAAACTAACTTTCAAATACCCATCCTTACAAACCTTTCCCAAAACATGGCCAACACGTATTACATTATTTCCCGAAGTAAACTTACTAACGCAAATTCCAGACTCGGGATCGTAATGCATCATACTCGTAATAATTTCACAAGTCATTTCTGCCATTATTAATATTAATGTATTAAAATCGTTTAAATTAAATCAAATGTAATCGTGTATTAAGCCTTAGAAGAGTCTGGACTTTCTAATGGTTCAATTAATATTTCATCAAATTCTTCTTTAGTTATTTTATCATCGTCTAATGCATCAACAATTTTTGAAACTAAACTATGATTTGCTTGAAGAGTAGACCTTTTCCTTCTATCAATTTGTGATATTGTACTATCTATTGAGATTATCATTGTTGATAGTGCACCCAATACTGTTACTACGTGAGAAAGTTCCTCATGTTTTTGAATGTAAGTACTGGTTACTGTAATCGCAAGAGATAGTAAGATACCTAAAAATTGAAAACCATATCTAATACGTATTAATTTAGTTAAGCAACCTTTAATTCTATCATTGTCTAAAATTATTTGATTATACTTGGTATTTGCATATTTGGTTCGAATGTCTGAAATTGTCCTATATTAATAAAAATCGTTTTATCAATCGTATTACATCATGTACTAAATTTAGACCGTTGTGAAATTCCTGATAAAACTAACTTACTAGTTATGGGCAAACCTAGTGTTATTCAGAAATTGGAAAGGCTGACTTTCAAAATTGGCTCTGCCAGCATATCTCCAGTTGCATCAGCTCGAAATCTAGGTTCATATTCCAAAGCGACCTCTCGTTAGACGACCACATCAGCTCCACAGTCAAATCAGCCTATTTTCAGCTTCATAACATTGCTAAAATTCGGGCTTGTTTAGATAAGGATACCACGTCCAAGTTGGTCCATGCATTCGTGACATCTCGTCTCGACTTCTGCAACTCACTGCTTATTGGCCTACCAGCATGTGCGATCAGGCGATTGCAGCTGGTGCAAAACTCTGCAGCTAGGCTTGTCTGTCGTGAGCGTCGCAGTTGCCACATTACTCCACTTCTCGCCGACCTGCACTGGCTACCAGTCAAGCAACGGATTGACTTCAAGGTTTTGTCGCTCACTTTTAGGTCTCTTCATTCTATGGCTCCAGCCTACCTTTCAGATATACTACCCCATCAGGCAAAGCATCGTACCACTCGCTTTTCGGAATCCAACAGTCTAGAAATACCTCGTACAAACCTTAAATCCTTTGGAGACCGTGCATTTAGCTCGTATGCACCCACAGCCTGGAACTCCCTCCCGACCTGCATCAGAACATCCCCTGACCTGACCACATTTAAAAGAAACTTAAAAACATACCTATTTAGGACAGCATTTAGTGGGTCCTTGTGATTCGTCCTCGATGTGCTTATGCGTGCTGACACTGTTCATGCTGCCACTAACCACATTTGCATGCTGACCCAGTGCATGTAACCCCTAACCATGTTAGTCATTTTGTTTGTTTTTCAAGCATGATTTTACTTACTATTCTATTGCGTATCACTTTGCAGCAAATGTAAAGCGCCTAGAAAGAGATTAAGTTCTCTGAGGGCGCTTTATCAAGTGCAATATTATTATTATTATTATTATATATCACGTGAGTAGTAGTTATCTTCCTTTCCAAAATGGCCGCCAGTAATGAAGTAACGTTCTATTTCGACGATCAGTATTTTGATGACGATCTAACAGTTGTAGAAGAAGTACCCATACGTGAGTACTTTGGGACTCTACATAAAGAGTTAGACGTTATCAATGAGTCCATCTATTCGATGTTTGATGAGTTTGATATCTTTAACGGGTCGAGTTGGGTGAGACCCATCCAACAGCTCGAAAATGATATTGGCACTTCATTATTTATCGTCTATCCTTTATCTTTCTCCCATAGTTCAAGTCGATGCCCAGAGGGTGACTTGTTCGATCGTCTTTACTTACCATTCTCGCCTAGTGCAAGCCAATGCCCAGAGGGTGACTTGTTCGACCGTCTATTCTTGTCAATCTCTCCTTGTTCAAGTCGATGCCTAAATGGTGACTTGTTCAATCGTCTATCCTTTTCATTCCTATTTAGTTCAAGTCGATGCCTAAATGGTGACTTGTTCAATCGTCTATCCTATATCTTTCTTGGGAGCTCGTGTCGATGCCCAGAGGGTGACACAGCTCGGGGTTTGGTGTTTTTGTTATTTAATAAAGTGTTTGTCAAATGCATGACACGTATTTTAGAATATCAAGATGAATCAACACTTGGAAGCGTAAGTATAAAGGTAAGTAAGGTAAGTATTGCGGCGCACAGGGGGGGGCAAGTACAGGGTAAAGTTCATATACCAGATTTGAATAGGTTGATGTGTCTATATAATGACACATCAACCTAAACAACTCTTAGTAGATATAAAATGAAGGGTATGGAGAATAGGGTCTCGAGGATGACGGCAGCCATTAAATAAATCGGACGAAGAATAATCGAACGAAGTGAGATTATTATATGAGGACGATTTATTTAATTGATGACGTCATCGATCGAGCCCTAGGCTACATGCCATTCATTTTATATCTACTCACTAGCCGTTACATGAAGTTTTTTAAGCAAAAACATGTGCTGATACGAAAACGCTCAACAAGTTGGACGGAAGCCTTTCAAATCATGTAAAATCTATATGCCAAGGTCATGTCAGCAGGGGAGGCAATTCAAAAAGTGCTCAGAATCCGAAGAGTCACCATAAACTCATAACCAAGACTATGAGGGTAGGCTACTTCCGGCCCGACCGCACCGTCTCAGCTGGGCCTCCCGCTGCCACGTTGCTGTCACGTGGCTAGGACAAGACGAACGTCAAGTTTGATTAAATCTCTATGACAACATCGCATGTGCCAATAATATCAGGGGGACTAAGCAGTACAACTAGCGGGCCCTAGGTACATTAGAGGCTACGGGGGGGGGGGGCGCGTGGAAAGTAACGAAGCAGCCAGCGCCTTCTCAAAACGGTGTGACACTCTCGGACGCGAGCAATCTTGAAGGCAGAGCAGTAATCCCACAAATAGTGAGTGTGACATTGTGACATTGGTACGATAATCGCTGTGTAGCTGCGTCGCATTGCAGTCACCCCAGGCTACTGAACCACTCTTGAGTACAAACTGTAAACATACTGCCTTAGAAACTTCGACCTATGCTAAACGGAAACCCACACTTTGGGCGGCATTGCACAGTCAACCATTCATCAAGTACAAGCATCCTTTGGAACTGACTAGTGGGCGACATAGTGGCTAGTCATGCAAACATGTCAGCCATCTGGCTTGCAAACCTTGGGGTAGTCCTTCCGTATTAAAGTACACGTTATGTACAATATTATTACAAGTTCTGCCACACCTCGCATCAGCATTTGACAGAATTAACCACCAGATCGTCCTGCAGCCCGGCTCGACGAGCCTCGATATCAATGGCACAGTGCTGAACTAGAGTCCAATCACATGAGAGATGCCAAATACGAATCTATTTATCACAGCTTTTATTGGGTCCATGTGATTTGCCGTTTATGTCTTTGTGCGTGCTGACACTGTGCATGCTGCCACTAACCAGATTTGCATGCTGACACTGCATGTTACCTCTAACCATGCTACGCTTGTTGATATTGAGCATATCTACCACTAACCATTTCTTTCGCAACGACAGCTACTCTCCTGCTGCCGACTATGGCTCATCCTTTTCAGCAGTCCTGAGCTGCTACTTCCATGCTACTCACTACCTCAACAGCTCTCCTGACTTTGCTATGCTTCCCACATTCTCTTTGTTGCGTGAGACGAAGTCTGTGGGCTACCGAATGCGTACCGAAAGCCACTTAAGCTGTGAGTGCGTTATACAAAACTCTCCTGTGTAAAACCCACATAGTCTTTATAGCTTTGTGGAGTTACAGAAGGAGATACGCTAAATTACATTACATTTAGTCGTGCTTCCTTTACAACGTATGTGAAGTGCCCATAAAGAGATTAAGTTCTCTGAGGGTGCTATACAAACTGATTAGTATTATTATTGTTTTAGTGTAGATGTACCTGCATATGCCCGTCGGTCTTCTGAAGAGACTTTAAATAAATTATGAGGTTACCTCAGGTTACAGTCATAAGCTAGTTTTTTCACTATCTACACTCTCCCGTAGGCCGACGCCTAGCCAAATCCTATCTTGGTCTTCATTTTTATTAATATGACACTCTACTCTTTTATTATTCGGGCAGCGCGCATCAATGAAATTTGCATTTCGATGGCCAAAAATTCTATTTTCGTTTTTGTTCTGACAATGATCAGTCTAGATTACCTCGATTTTGCTCATTCAGAACTTCCGCCTTCGCCATACTTGTCTGGAATTAGTGCAGAATTTAGCGTCCTGTCTTGTCAGTCGTCGATGGCGTAGCAGCCACACCGAACCGCTTCCGACTGAGCTCCGCTGGACACCTATTAAGCATTGAATTGATAACAAGGCCTTCTCTCTGGTATACAGGTCGCTTCACTCGCTTAACCGAGCCGACCTCTCTGACTTCCATGCTCATCCAGAATGTTCTCCCACAATCCCCCCCCCCGCTCATCGGCTTCCGGGTGGCTCACCATTCTTCAAACTAAATAGAAACCAACCTTTGAACGATATTCAGTTCGCTTGCGCAGCAAGTATCGAGCTCGCTTTCGGCTTTTGCCCTCACCTGCAGAGACTATGCACCAATTTGGCCTCGGATTCTGATGACGTATCTGCTCCGCGAAGCATTCCCTTCGCCCCCGTGAAGTTTCCTTTTGTATTTATCTGCGCTTTGCTTGTTTACTGTACTGGAGGGCAGTTTACTGACCAGGGGTCCTACGGACCGGTGGCTCTAAATGTCGTTTTATATGCTTCTGCATTCTGGCCTAAGCGGAATACTACTTCAGCGTGTATGCATGCCTGTGACTTAGACAATGCGCATTTCACAAGCTCTTTGTTATCGATTCGATTCTAGCGAACAGTAAAGTGCCTAAGTAGACAATTAGTTCTCTTGGGGAACTACATCAATGACCTGCTATTATTTTTATTCGTATTATCATATTTTTTTATTATTATTGGCAATTCAAAGTCGTTTGATTTGCGTGAAAGACATTGGATATTGTTGCGCTTACATCACCAAACCATTGATTTTGGAGGGGAATGTAACTTTAGACTAAGAATCCCGATTAAGCTCTTTTCAGTCTTCACGTGTCCAATATATTGCTTTGATATCCCAGGTGGTAAGTTGCTCGCTATTCACAACCCTCGTTATAGGTTCTAATCCTCCAGTGGGCGATCGGCGATCCTTCATTGCAAGCTGCGAGATAGCCATTAAGCTACTTTGGCCACTATAAAAATGAGGCTGCTATGTCAGTTATTATTATTATTCTTACTATTATCGGCGATGAAGGCAGCAGCTGGAATTTAAAAAGAGCAGTGGAAGTACGTCCTCACGAAAGAGATTCCACTTTTACCCGTCCGCTACTGGACTCTGCCTGCCTTATGCCGGAACCTTTCGCTGACGCGACTGAGCGAATATAAGTCGCTAGCATTAATCGTATATTCTAAAAAAACAGATATCATATCAAATTGCCTGGAGGCACGTCAGAGAAACCTTCCCAAACGGACTAAATGACTATTTGAGGTTCGTTCTGCCGACCGGAGGTGAGATGGCAACCACCCGTTTGATTTGGTAACCATGTGCCGTTGGATTTTCATGGGCTTCAGGCTGGAAAACCATTTCTGTTCAGCACAGTTTTTTAAATCTATACATTTCACGCGGTCTAGGCCCAGCTTAAGGGCCTAGTCAGAATTTTTAAAAGGAAATAATCGTCAACCTTGAGGGTGGCGGCATAAGGTGCAGGACTCGTATTTGATGTGTAATCGGAAAAGCTCTTCGGCAACTACAAGTTTTAATTTTTGCTTTTATTTCGATTTTAATGGTTCACTGTGACTGTTAGTCTGAAATATGAAAAACTTTGGATAGCCTCACGTTTGCTCTGAAGGCGCTTCATACTAAAGCGTCTTTTGACACACTATAAAGAAATTTGAAGACGTATTTGCAGAGGCAGCACGCTAAAATGCGCCACCCCACCGACCTATTCAAGCTTGTCTAAGCAGAATTGCCTATAATAGCGCGAGCACTTGATTTATGCTCAATCGACTTAAAAATAGTAGATGGCTCGATGCCAGAGATCTTGCAGTAATTAAATTGGCTATTAAGTGGATGTGAAAATACCTAAAAAAAATCGATGAATAAATATAATTCATTTGTATAGCGCCCCAAGAGAGCTTAATCTCTATTCAGGCACATTGCATATACCTCTGAGCTTGGGCCCACGACCTCAGCCAGACCTTAAACGGGGCGAGCACCTGAACCGTTGGATCAAACCAGCTCGGCAGTATCTATTGTTCCACAAAAACTTAACTGCTGTGGTCAGAAAAATATTTTTAAATGGTTCGGTTTTGCTGTTCAGTAGGGTGCTAATGTCTGATTCGCACATATAGAAACCGTCGTTCAACTATCCAAATTAAGCACTATATATAATAGTATCCATAGAATTGTATTAGTGCAATAAGACGCCTTAGATGAGAATCTTCGTTTATGTTATCGCAGAGCAAGACAATAGTGAATCGCTATATTTGACTGACATGGCGTCAAGAGGTTGCTTACACCCATCGTATGCATTTTGCTTCATGTGTGGTCAATTGATCAAGACAAGAACGAAAAACTACTCCGTGAAAGCGTCTCTTACGATTTTCAAGGCCCTTACAGAGCATGCCTAGGCATGCCTGTCGGGAGCCACGACAAAACCTGGGCGTCTCATTTCACATTCGAACACTGCAAGAGAACTCTCGAAGGTAAGGTGAACAAGTGCTGCTCGCCAAATCGAGTTTCTTGAGAGTTGATTAGGCAACGCGTGCACGTATCACGCTCTAATTTATGTGGCACTCTGGTACCGTGGCAAGGCGATCCGCAGAGCAAAAGAAAGCCGTGAAGTTTTCCATCCCAAGAATCTAATCTGGAGGGAGACGATTGGCGCCGAAAACGACTGCTAATTCCACGCGCGCGATTGACTCTTTCAGCCGTCCAACTGGCAAGAGGACGCCTCCCATCGTGCATCCATTTACACGTGCTTTCATCCGTCGCCCCTGGTTACCACACTGCCCTGGGTTCCCCGTCCCTACCCTTACGGAGAGGGATCGGCCATCTTCAAGATGGAGCAAAAAGTCGATCAGCGAGGAAGGTGTTGCACATCTCGAGTCCTGTGTCACAAGTGATGCTGAGAAGAGAAAGCCATCAATCCTCAGCCAGAGAGATGTTCGCAATCTGATAAGAGACCTTGACCTTACAAACTTCAATCCTAAACTTCTGACATCTAAGCTCACGGAGAAAAACTTGTCTGAAGAAATGTAAAAGTAAGAGATCAGAGAAAGCGTCACCGACCGTTTTCTTGCCTCTTTAGCTGGCAAGATGAGCTGTATTTCTGACGCAATATGACACATCCTTATTCGAGGTGAAAGGAATCGCCTATAACTCAAAATTAATGGTGAATATTAATGAATACTTCATCAAGGAGCTTCAAAGCCACGCTGCTTCATAGCGGGAGCAAGTATTCGTTACTCCCTATGGCTAACTGTGAGCACCTCAAGAGGACCACATCAGTGTCAAGATGTTGCCGAGTGCTTCGAAGCAATCGCGATTATATCTGGGAGGTCATTGGAGATCTGGGAGATAAAAATGGTGTCATTCCCTTTGAGCCTCTATGGCTGTTTCGCGACGCTTTCTTATTATGCTTTTAACCTATGGGGATCCCTGAGAAACCTCCATGCCAGATCACTGAGGTGCACTATAGCCAAAGAGGCTGTCCACAGCCGACTGATTTCGCTGCAGGGAAAGCAACATAAAAAGGGAGCCGCAGGTAAGCCTTCGGAAGGGGTCGACGCCACCACTCAGCATAAAGTTTGGCCTCATCAAGAGATTTTCATGGCTCTCGACAACAGTTTTCAAGTTAACGGCTGAATCTGGAGAATCACGTGGCTGAAAATTGTGAGCAGCTTGCTTGAGCTCTCAAAAATAACTATGCCAAGAAAGGGCGCACAAGGTCCCTCAGAGTACTTGCCCTAGATGCTCACATGCTCATCTTGACAAATTCAAAGAGAGCATGTGAGCTTACTCAGAAGAGCGAGACCATGACAAAACTAGCGTATGCTGGACTTGAAACGTAACTACCAAGGGCTGTGCAACGAAAAAAATATGGGGGACTATGCTTAAGAGATCCGCGAATGTAGAAAATCTACTCAGTCCTGAATCCTTTGGGTAGACATTTTTTGTATGATTCAGAGTAAATAGATATTGATTTTAATTAATTCGCTGCTATTTATCTTTACTAATAGTTAACCGCAAATCGTGATACAGTCAGTTTTTTCATTGGAAAGTGTTAATTTGAAAGTAATCACTGTACTAGTAACCAAAGCAAAGTTCGAAATGAATTACTACCATTTTCTATACTTCTGAGGCGTAAGCAATTAGGAAATAGCGAATACTACCCAAGGACAAAGTTACATTACATAATGTTATTAAACGGCTGTGCCCATAGTATACCCAGTGCATCTATACTGTTACGAACGCCATGTAGCCGCACCTGGATTAAAGTACTCTACCAAAAGTACGGCGTGAGTTGCAGTTTCTAGCATTTTCTTTCGCGAGACAGATATACGTAGAGCTCTACACTCGAGGCGCGTGTCGTAGGTGCTGTAGCGGTACAGAAAGGCATGGCGACCATAGCGAAGCACGTCAGCAATCAAAAGCACCCATGCTTTAAAATAACAGCTCCGTGTCTTAAACGTAAAGCAGCCACAATTGTGAGCCACAGAAGGCCACTTCTACACATCACCAGCCATAGCATACGTTGTTTGGAGCCCAAAGTACAATTGACCAGCTATTGCTTGAGCTGCGTCCCTTTACAGGTTATTAGATATTAAGTTCCTAATCATTCTAATTCTGGAACGGCAAATGATCTCTCATAATTGGCCTTTAATAGCACGTTAACGGTTTACTGTAGCCCTCTGTACCGACGTTGGGCTGCATCGCCTTGTCAGACACAAGCACACAACTGAAATCAGAAATTTTCGTACACTTTAGCAGTTATCATTTGTTGCCATCTCATATTTATGTACACCGTCGATAGCTGTCAAAAATTAAACTAGGCATCAATGCGTCTTTTGAACCGTTAGCTTTTCTATGTACAGGCTATCGGCAACTTCATTGACTAGAGACGGATGAACGCCTTTGGCTTCAGCCCAGATTTCAATGCAGATTCACAAAGTTTGATCGCGATTAGTGAACACACCGCAAGTAAGAGAAAACCTCCACTCGCTGTTGCACAAGCGATTGCGACTGCGTCTATCGTGCTCATCCCTGTCACTCACCAATCCAGCCTTGTCTGCCTTACGTTTGCATAGAAAGTCCGAGGGTTGTGATTGGTAATGTCTGGAGCACTAGCTAGGCCGGATCTGGCCTTTAGGCCCGATCCGGCCTAGCTAGTGCTCCAGTCTTGTCTAGCAGTCCCCTAGTTATTTATTGATGGATCCGCAGCCTCACTGAGCTGTCGCGGTTGTCTTTCCCTTCACTATATAGAGAGGTACTTTGACTTACATGTATCCCAACTAGCGAGTTTTCGAGGCACGAGCCGCCTCTCGGCCGCTTTTTGCTTTGAGCTGAGAGCTAACTGTTATTGTGCTTGATTTTTCTTCGCAGTATAAAGTTGGCATAGCCGCTTTGCCCACTCCCGGCCGGGCGGAGCGGGCGTGGTTTCTCTTGGCCTCGTGTGCCTTCTTGACCTCCTGAAATGACCTTGTACTTAGTGGCTCGAAGAATTTGCCGACCTCTGGTATAGCAGGTCTCTTAGCCGACCTTACACTCACTGGTGGAATATCAAAACGCAGTGTACGAGAAGTAGTTTATCACTTCAGATTGCACAGTACAGTCTCGAAGCATGTTAGAACGGTCGCTCAACCGTGGATATAACCAGCGTCGAATGAACGACCACTACGCTCCTCAATCTTCTAATCGAGCGAACGTATGCAGACACCTGCATGTTACTGCCAGCTGCCAGTTCCATGCTCTCATTTGAAAATGTAAACTCTATAGTATTCCCAAGCAATACGTGAGGTTTCCTTAGTTCACCATACGGAGCTTCAACCATGACCTGCACCAGTGCTACAGTAGCAAACCTATCGATCCTGACGTCCTCGCCCATTTACATTCAGCTTTTTATTCGTCTCAACTTTACTCTCAGCATGCCTCTGGCTAGCTCCGGCCTTTACATTAGATAGTGCAAAATTTTGTTTGCCAGAGGTATTGAAATGCATCTTCCTTCTGAGTAAACAAGCTTTTTCGAAAAAAAGCGTCTAAAGCCCTTCCATGAGAGCGATGTAGCCAACGCATAACACACGAATCCGGTGAGGCTTCCTCAGCACTGCCAAAACGGATTTGCACATTAACCAAGTTACTGTTTTGGAAATTATGATCGTGTCTACAAAGCAAATGCATAATACAATTTTTCCTGTCAGGTCTCCGGCGGAAGTTACATTTTTGTTACGGTTTCTTTGGCGCAACATTGCACAGTGAAAGACTTCATCAACAAGCTGCTTAACTTGGCCAACGCCTACTTAGCACGTGAGCGAGGAGCTTTTCACTTTTCGAGGCTCAACGTAGTATATACACATAGTCCACATACCTGACATTCCTGATTGCTTCGAAACTAATAGCACCAATGTGCAGACCATAGGTTCAAATAAAAGCATCGAGCGGAACCGCATATAGACTGTCCGCGGCGTGCTCTGCGCTGACGTTCTGAAACGTCGGGGACGAATGGGACACATGGCGAGGCAGTCACTTGCATCACTGAGGCACAGCCGTCGAATGCTGAGTTGGCTGCGAGACTACCCAGCCACGGTGACAGTGCCTAGGCATTCCGCGAAATCCAAGGGCAAACGGCCTGCTCAGTTAAAAAACTTTGTTTGATGCGAAGTCCATTTTCGTAAAAAGGGAAGATCATGTGTTTGCATAGATATTGTGTTATGTGTTACATCTATTTTATCTTATTAGTTTACATTTACGTAGGGTATCGGCGTTTTCTGCAGATTACACCTTCGGGCATTCCTTCGCCCGGACCGGCGACGAATGTGCTGCAGGCTAGCTCGAGTCTTGAAATCATTTAGGAGGCACATTGCATAGGTGCTGGTGCCATCCATCTGCAAGTGTAGCATAGTAGTGTGTTCGAAAGCCACAGAAGGGTTGCATTTCCGTGCTGGTTTGGGCCGGCAGTAGTTAAGGTGCTCGCCTCGAGCCAGGTGCTCGATGGCTCAGCTGACAGCTCGAATCCCACGGCAGAAATGTGAAGCGCCGGAATAGAAATTGAGTATTATTCTTTATGAGTTGAGCTATCTAGATTAATTCTACTTTTTTTTTTACATCAGCACAGCACCAGCCACTGCTGATAACTGATTACCCCCAGCAAATGTAGAGTGCCGAAAAAGAGATTGAAAGTTCTCTGAGGGCGGCATAGTGAGTGTATTATCGTTATTATTACCAATCCAGATCGCATCTAAACTTTTGAGGTGACTTATTCGGCTCGTACTAATGACAATTTTTGATCCGCTAATAATGTCTTGCACTGTCACATCTCTCGATGTTGCATACCAACGTTACACTATCTCGACGACGCCGGTTCTGATTACTGCTCGTAGAAGCCACGATGTCGCGGTCCGATGCTGGAAGGTGGTAGTCGGAAAACACCCGCCGTAGCGAAATCGTTACCGGACATTTGCGAGAACGGGCGTTTCCCATATGTATGCGGAAGTGACTGCTAGCCTCAGACCTCCTGTTTATGTCTGCGAAATGAGTTGTGATGATTATAGAGTGCAGCAGTTGCAGCCTGTCACCACCGAAGTCACGTGCACGAATTCTAGTTACAATCAGACACTACGAAAGAGCAAGCTTGCTGCGTTCGACGGTCAAGGCCAGAACTCGCTGACGAGTAGTAAGTAGAAGTAAACAGTCCAAGGCAAATTGATGAAGAATTCCAGTGTCTCTCACGATATGCATAAAGCAACCACTTCAACCGTCCTTCTGTCAGATCATAGCCGTAGGACTCAGACGTAGTGAGACCTTTCGGCACCCGCGGACAAAGCTGAAAATGGCGCCCTTACCCTTATCAAATATTGCTGCAAAATGGCTCCATCCCCGAAAAAATGCGAAAAACAAATGCCAGCAGACATATTGAGTCAAGAGAGTTCTATTAACTGTTGTGCGGGTACAAGGCAGCTATCGCATCTTTAATTTAGGTGAGTGTGTCTGGCCTTGAACGTGGAAAACTGATCTATTGCAGTTGGAAAGTCAATATTTTCCAACGTTTCCTTCTCTATGCTTAACGAGGCCAAATTGGAAAGTCAATCTTACCCCATTGATACTCTCAGATATAACGGGATTATCTTCCGCTTGCTAAAGGAACATTCACAACTGGCAACTGATCCAGCTATAGTGAGAACAACTTGCAAGGCAACTCTCAAATTAGAAAACAAATCTCCTCCATAGCTGAGAATGAAAGACGTGAGTTCCTGTGATTTCTTTAGCACCGACTCGTGACGTGTGGCAAGAAGCATTTTAAAGTCACACAGTTTGTTGTACAGCTCTGTTTTATCAACGTCTGAGCAAAAGAAACCTCCAAGACCTAGACATTGCTGGCGGAGTTTGATTTGGTCAAGTGTCTTCAAAAGCTTCTTAACTTACAACAAGAAACCAAATTTGGCATTAAGGTCTGTGAGCTGGGAAAAACTAGCTGTAATTTCTTGTCGGAGATAGTCTATGCGGTCCTTCATGATTCTTGAAATATATTCCTCTGCCGTGAGACCAACATCTTAAGAAAGTTCTCCAGACATCTTAGTCCTTCGGCGGATTCTTCGTTCAACTGCAACTCCTCACAATTCACATCTCCTCTTGCAATATAGTAGCGATTCCTTACATAAGTCTTCTCGAAGTATTGACAACTCAATCTCAAGAGAGTTGAGGTCACAAGAGGAGTCTTTGAAGTTCATCTTTGGATCCTGCAGTCTTTTCTAAACACGGGTAATCTTCCTTAAGAGGCTGTACAAAAATGACGACAAAGCCAAAAATTCAAAGTACAATGTAGGAGAGTGCCAGCTTCACTTCTTGTTTCAAGTGTTCCACTTTTATCCTCGGACAGTTGCTCCAAAGACCTACAATGCTGTTCAGTCCGTCAATGATAGCTTTCACAGCCTCCAGTCTTCCACTCCATCTTTTTGCAGAGTTGCATTTTACAGTTGTTGGATCCGCCTGGCTTATTCACCCACCGAGCTCTTCCGATCGAGACAGTGGACCTACTTGCAGCAGTTGATTGCAGGCCCACGTGCTGGCCGTGCGGCCCGGTTCCGCGTCTCCGTAATAAACTGTCTCTGCCTGAGCCGTCTTGATCTGTGCGCGACTGCTCGCACAAACATAACAGTGGTGACCAGGATGGGAATCGAACAACACAATACTTTGAATACGACTCGATCTAGTACGAGAGCTTCGCCAGCGTCCGGTGAGCAGACGTATGCAGACTACGTCGCAATTGCTGAGAGCATGCACGAGGAGAAAAACATTTTAGAGGAGACCCGACGAAAGGCAATGATTATAGGCATCCTTCCGGATAAGTTTTATTCCATGCTTAAGCTGGAGGTAGCTCCGCGTAAACCGGCGGAACTCCAGCCGCTGGACCTAGTGGCACTTGTCAGGAGGATCCACCATCCTTCCTCTGCCTCTGTGCCTGAGGTTTGCTACATTTGCGGTGGATGTTCCTGTTCAGGTCGCATTTGTAAGAGCTTCGATGTAAGCTCTAATAACGGGACACATTTTCTGCCGTCTAACGTGTCTGCGCCACGAGTGCCTGTCAGGACAGAGCGGCCAGAGTGGCAGCAAGCGGCAGCGACGGCGGACGAGCCAGACGCGGTGGCCTGCACCGCGGTGGCCTGTCAGGCAGCCGCTTGCGAGGTTGTCGATGAAAAGGCACCGGTCCTCGAAACGGCAATCCGCGAGGTTGCGCGCAAGAAGGTGCCAGTACATGGGACGGTATCCTCGACGGCGGCGGCCCACAAAACGGCCTGCCTGCCGACAATGGACGTCCGCGTGAAGGCAGCAGTGGTCGAGTTCAGCGATACGGCAAGCACTGCAACGCCGGTCGGTCGGCGCTGCGACTACGACGCCGATCGGTGCTGCTTCTACGACGCCGATCGGCCCTGCTATGAAGCCGGTTAGTACTGCCAGAGCTGCTGTGTTGGCAAGACGTGCCGGCGATGAAGAAGCAGCCGCTAAGGCGACGGAGACTGCCGAAACCCGTGTACATATCTCCGTCTGTAACTATACAAAGTCATAAAGACCATGTGGGTGTTACGCAGGAGAGTTTTTTATAGCGCATTCACAGCCTAAGCGGCCTTCGGTACGCATTCGGTAGCCAACAGACTTCGTCTCACGCAACAAAGAGAAAGTGAGAAGCATAGCAGACTCAGGAGAGCAGTTGAGGTAGTGAGTAGCATAGAAGCAGCAGCTCAGGACCGCTGAAAAGGATGTGCCATAGTCGGCAGTAGGAGAGTAGTTGTCGTTGCGTAAGAATTGTCGAAGCAAGTTCCACAGTCTAGGACCTGCAGAGCTAAAGCTTCTGTCGCCAACTGTCTTTTAAGCGGAGGAATGGGACAGCTAATTTATTGTTCACATAGGACCTGAGGGCGCGAACAGGCTGAAACTGATGCAGCAGTTCAGCTAGGTACGAAGGAGCCAATTCGTGGCGGGCCTTGAAGGTCAGCGTACGAACTTTGCTCTGTATCCGTTGCTCAACCGGCATCCATCCTAGCTCTTTTAGCAAAGGAGACACGTGCTCAAGCCTCTGGGACTTGAAGACTAGCCAGCCATATTTATAGTCAGCTGCAGTGGCCTAATAGCTTTCTTTGGTAGCCCAGCCAAAAGGGATTTACAATAATCAAGCCGAGACAGAACTAAAAATGACAATAATAATAATACACTTGATGAAGCGCCCTCAGAGAACTTAATCTCTATCTAGGCGCTTTACATTTGCTGCAAAGGGAAATGCAATTAGATAGTGAGTAAAATCATGCTTGATAAACAAACAAAATGAATAACATGGTTAGGGGTGACATGCACAGGGGCAAATGTGGTTAGTGGCAGCATGCACAGTGTCAGCACGCATAAGCACATCAAGGACGAATCACAGGACCCACTAATGCTGTCCTAAGTAGGTGTGTTTTTAAGTTCTTTTTAAATGTGGTCAGGTCAGGGGATGTTCTGACGCAGGTCGGGAGGGAGTTCCAGGCTTTGGGAGCATACGAACTAAATGCACGGTCTCCAAAGGATTTGAGGTTTGTACGGGGTATTTCTAGACTGTTGGATTCCGAAAAGCGGGTGGTACGATGCTTGGCCTGATGGGGGAGTATATCTGAGAGATAGGCTGGAGCCAGAGAATGAAGTGATCTAAAATTAAGGAGCCAGTTACGCTTTTTACAAGCAACTGTGGGAGTCGGCTTCTAATCTCGGAGAGGGATCGGATGTGATGGCTAGCTTTCGAGGCAGTCTTCTGAATGAAGCTTTTGAAATTGAGGCAGCTGTCGAACACGACACCTAGATTACGAGCACGTGGTGAAGGTCGCTCAGTAGCATCACCTATTAGAACGGCGAAGCCTTTTAATCCAGCCACAAGCTTAGGGTGTCCTATGAGAAGCAGTTCGGTTTTATCGTCATTCAATTTCAGGAAGTTTTCCGACATCCAGGATCGAATATCGGCAAGGCTAGCATTCAGTTTCTCAGTTGCTGCTGCAGATTCCGACGGTTTAAACGACAAATACAACTGAGTATCGTCAGCATAGAAGTGACATCCAATTCCATGGGCCTTAATCACTTTTCCCAGAGGTTGTGTATAAATAGAGAACAGCAACGGACCAAGTACAGACCCTTGAGGGACTCCACAGGTGACCCTTCTCATGCCTGAGACCTGAGCCCCACACGACAAGGATTGAACACGATCAGACAAGTATGATTTAAACCACGCCAGTGCTTCGTCTGCCAGACCGATCGTTGTTCTCAATCGTTCAAGCAGAACTTCATGATCAATGGTGTCGAAGGCAGCAGACAGATCTAGCAGAGCTAGGGCAGTGACATTCCCGTCGTCTTTGCCACGTAGAATGTCACTGCTAACACGGAGTAGAGCAGTTTCAGTAGAGTGCTGGGACAGATGTCCTCGCGCGCCAAGGCCCGGGGAGCATTAAAAGTAAAATTGAATTGAACCTATTGTTAAAAAAATTATGTCAGACCAATCTTGATGTCAAGCGCAAGTCTTCGTTTAAATGAACTTGAATGTTGCTGACTGAACTAGTTAAGCACGTTTACAGACTTTAACCAAGCTGTAGCTTGACGCTCTGGTGGCACACACGCGACGACACAACACCGGAGGGGGGCTTCGACCGCTGTGGCTGGCGCTCGCATCGAAACAAGCACACGGCCGACTCCCTCTCCGTCTGCATTCCAACGGCCCTCCCAGTCCGCTCGCCCCATCCAACCTGCCACAGGCGGCTGCATCGCGCCAAAGGCGAGCCCGGCCGGCTACGCCGTGAGCGAGCACCGATGCACTTCTAGACCATAGAAGCTTGGCTTAACTTAACTTTACTGGCTGCGCTTCGACACCGCAGCAGTCGTGTCTGGCCATTTGTCAGGTGTCCAAAAGAGAAGACTAGAGAAATGAGAAGACTATTTTTGTATACTGTGATAGCAACAGCTTGAACCTGGCGGAAATTCATGCTGCAAGTCGAGACTCGGCTGTCATTACCTTTTTTGGAGCAATTAAGAACACCTACTTATTTTTTTCAAGATCAGCACTGAGGTTGGAAAAACTGAAGAAAGTCTTGGCCATCTCTGTTGTTATGTTTGTGCGGGCAGTCGCGCACAGATCAAGACGGCGGCCGTTTATTTCGGAGACGCAGAACCGGGCCGCACAGCCAGCACGCGGACCTGCAAGCAACTGCTGCAAGCAGGTCCGCTGTCTCGACCGGAAGAGCTCGGTGGGTGAATAAGCCAGGCGGACCCAACATCCTCTCTTCCCAACAGTGGCCAGATGAGCATCGGTCGGCTTCTAGATGCTACGTGACACCTATTCGTAGGAGGCATACCAAACCACGGCCTTTGGTGACCAGCTGGATGAGACGGCCACCAGCTTTAAGCCACCGCTGTGGCATAAGCAGCACCCTTCTCCTACAACCAGGGATTGGGCGGCGGCCTCCTCCCTTTGCTGCCTTCGACACCATTGATCACGAGGTTCTGCTTGAACGATTGAGAACAACGATCGGTCTGGCAGACGAAGCACTGGCGTGGTTTAAATCATACTTGTCTGATCGTGTTCAATCCTTGTCGTGTGGGGCTCAGGTCTCAGGCATGAGAAGGGTCACCTGTGGAGTCCCTCAAGGGTCTGTACTTGGTCCGTTGCTGTTCTCTATTTATACACAACCTCTGGGAAAAGTGATTAAGGCCCATGGAATTGGATGTCACTTCTATGCTGACGATACTCAGTTGTATTTGTCGTTTAAACCGTCGGAATCTGCAGCAGCAACTGAGAAACTGAATGCTAGCCTTGCCGATATTCGATCCTGGATGTCGGAAAACTTCCTGAAATTGAATGACGATAAAACCGAACTGCTTCTCATAGGACACCCTGAGCGTGTGGCTGGATTAAAAGGCTTCGCCGTTCTAATAGGTGATGCTACTGAGCGACCTTCACCACGTGCTCGTAATCTAGGTGTCGTGTTCGACAGCTGCCTCAATTTCAAAAGCTTCATTCAGAAGACTGCCTCGACAGCTAGCCATCACATCCGATCCCTCTCCGAGATTAGAAGCCGACTCCCACAGTGGCTTGTAAAAAATGTAACTAGCTCTTTAGTTCTGTCTCGGCTTGATTATTGTAATTCCCTTTTGGCTGGGCTACCAAAGAAAGCTATAATGCCACTACAGCGGAATATGAAAATGGCTACAAGGCTGGTCTTCAAGTCCCAGCGGTTTGAGCACGTGTCACCTTTGCTGGAAGAGCTAGGATGGTTGCCGGTTGGGCAAAGGATACAGAGCAAAGTTCTTAGGCTGATCCACAAGGCCCGCCACGGCTTGGCTCCTTCGTACCTAGCTGAACCGCTGCATCAGTTTCAGCCTGTTGGCGGCCTCAGGTCATGTGTGGAAAATAAATTAGCTGTCCCATTCCTCCGCTTATAGACAGTTGGCGACAGATGCTTTGGCTCTGCAGGTCCTAGACTGTGGAACTCGCGTCCACAATTCTTACGCAACGACATCTACTCTCCGACTGCCGACTATGGCACATCTTTTTCAGCGGTCCTGAACTGCTACTTCCATGCTACTTTTTACCTCAACTGCTCTCCTAACTCTGCTATACTTCCCACTTTCTCTTAGTGGCGCGAGACGAAGTCTGTTAACTACCGAATGCGTACCGAAATCCGTACGGCTGTGAGTGCGCTATACAAGACCCTCCTGAGTAACACCCACATGGTCTATATGACTTTGTGGGGTTACTGACGGAGATATATTACATTACAACAGCAAGCATCTTCTGTCGAGCGTCATGAATTTGTACCATGCAGGCAGGTGGTGCACGTACTTCATCCGACCCTACGTCCATCATCTTTTATTCACTGTGACACAGTTTAGGACGTCCGCAAGCTCACACGACATAATTTTTGTCTCGCATTGAGTAACTGTCTATCAAATTATGAGAAGAAATTGCATTCACCGCGAGGCTAGATGGCTGACCTAACAAGGCCTAATGAGGCAGCTATTGGGGCTGTGAAAGTCATTTTCCATGAAAGAGATGACAAATAACAGTAATTACCAGCACAAGAATCGACAACCCAAAATGCGACAGCATACAAAGCAGCCCATGACGGTTAAATTGAACACTGACGCTTTAACGATGGCTCGTTGGGGAGCCTGTTTGCATCACCAACGGCGGTGACGAGAGCATTCGTATGGAAATGTGCATATCATTATGCGAAAAAACCCGCAACGGCGAGCAGAGCGGCTCAAATGATCGCATTCTTTTAGAGTACCTTGACACCCTCATCCTTTCTAGGCTTTAGCTGCGTTGGTTTGCTTACAAGTCTCACTGTACGTTACGTCGTTGGGATAATCATGTCCAAGTAAGCTGTGCTTCAACTACAACGGGCTTTGTTGGCCACGTGCTTAATAATCTTGCATTGAAGGCCTTAACACTCGCAATTAAACTTAACGGTCGCCTTTCCTATAAGCCGCACGTCGTTATCGTGCTCAATATTGCTTACATATCATTGCAGCGGGAAGGTGGGAATTTATCTGACAGATACATTTGGCACTCAACATTACCATATTACAAAGTCCAACGCTTGAAGGCTTTACTGAATTTCTAGGGAAAGACCTTTCCGCGTCTTGGCAAGTATTCACGCCCGCTTTACAGACTAGTCGTACGTATCGGTGTGGTTCCAGGTTACACGCCATATACGTAATATGACGGCGAAAATATAACTTATCAGAAGGTAATGGATGCATAGCTTTCGGTTAGGTATGCTTTTCTGCTTGTATTGAGTCGAGCGCATGCACAGGCTGGATGGGATGAGACGCAACTGCATCGATTCACAATGTGGCCGTCGGCTACCTGACACGGCAAGTGCACGCTTTTTAAGAAAATGAACAGGAGAGATACACGAATCTAGTTCAAATACTGATCGGGTGCATCATTAGCTCAGACGTGAGCGATAGTTTTTCGTTTGAAACGAGTCTATTACTGGATGATTGCAGGATGTAGCTGCAGCATTTACCAGCCCAGGCCAGAGGTTCAAAGCGTCTTTGAACCCAAATCAGTCGTTTAGGCGTGCTGCCCGGTGCCTATATGCATGGTAGACATTGCCGTATATAGCTTTAAAAACGTCGGAAATGAAGATCTTTCCTGGAATGTTATTCTGGAGCGACAGTGTGCACATGTGTAGTGAAAGCGTCCACCCGTATACTGAGTACTACGTAGACTGCAATTAGAGCCAAGCATTACTACTGTCAAACGTGGAATTCTAGCCAAGGTGAACGGCGCCATCGGTTAAAGCCCTGGTGTAGTCACTGAGCTGCTTAGTTGAATTTCTATATACCCTCCGCAATGGCTAGTAGCCTCAGAGCTGTGATAAGGTCCGCTAGGTACGGAAGACATTTCATGTTGCCAAGTAATCCTTCAAGAAAACTACAGCAAGCTCCTCAAGCAACGTCACTTCATTACCTGGCCATCAGATAATTCCTCGAAATTAGCTTTCTTTTGATTGTGATAATACTTTTCCATAATCTTAAGATTGGATGTAAACTAATCAAGGTAACTTAAACTAAAACAAAATTGTTTCAGTGTGCTGTTCCTTGACGGTTACTCAAGCGGTTCTCTGGGATCGGCGATGGAGGCCAAGTCTAAATCGAGTATGATCGGAATGGTCGTCTTTTAGTTTTATCACGTTACCGCAAAAATGTATTACCTGTGCTTCCTCACAAACTTGAAGCGCCGTGACCGGCCGTTTAATCGTTGCGTCTGGGATTCACGTGGATCGAAAAATCGAACCCGTCAGGCTGTTAATGCAATTACCACTTTGACAGCTTGGCGGCCGCAAATGGTCTTCATTTATCGTGAAATACTTTTAGAACAATGAAGACTCTCGTGTATTCCCACGCCGTATGTGTAATGGAGGACCAGGTGTCGGCAGGTGTCAGTAAAGCTGTCCTCTGTCAATCTTTGATGATCCCTTAGAGAAGCTTGACTAATCGACTGGCACCGGCGAGATTGTTTTAGCGAAGCTAGCAAAACGTTTAAGGATCTAAAAACTTACGGAAACTCAATTCAAACCTAATTATAAAATATTTGTAAGGCTCGCCATGTTGCCAAAACCTTCAGCTCGTCATCTGGGATTCAGTGTTTAGAGGAACCGCGTGACCACAGCACTGAGGTGGAAAATGAAGTTGAACGGGTTTTCAGAGGTAATGCCCTCTATTGCTACACTAGTTACAATGCCTATTGCTCTCTTCGTCTTAAGTAGATTCCCGTGGTTCCTAACAGATCAGCTCATATAACATCGCTCTTTGCCCCGTTTCAGAACACGATGAAGCGAAGAGTAGTTTTTGGTCGGAACTACTAACGGTTGTTTTCACGAAAGCTCCAGTTACACTCAAGGCAGCACAAGCAGTTAGTTCAGCAATTTAAGAATAGACGGCAGAACCGTAACGGATGTGAGTGCGAAGCGGATTAAATTATTTGCTTGACTCTAATGGGCTATTCATCGAAATACAGTGTAGTGAGTGAATTCAGATTCCACGTTTGTATCGCTTTTTCGCACGGTATTTTGACCGACCTACCAAGGCCTAATGGCGCAGCATTTTCGTCTAGGAAAGCCATTTTCCGTGATAGAGATGCTAATTAGCGATGATTACCATCACGAGAACAGACAACTCAACATGCGACAGCATACAAAGCTGCCCAAGAGGGTTAAATTGAATACTGATGCTTTATGGGAGGCACCCCAGTTAGGCTGTCTGCATCACCACCGGCGGTGACCTAAGTATTTAGACGGAAATATGCATGTGATTACAAGAAAAAACCCGCAACAGAGAGATGAGTGGCTCCAATGATCGCAATTTTCAAGAATACCTTGACACCTACACCCTATCCAGGCTTTCGCCGAGTCGGCTCGCTTACAAGTCTCGCAGGACGTTACGTCATTGTATAATTCATGTCTAAGGAAGCTTTGCTTCAACTGAAATGGGCCTAGCTGGCAAGTTGCATCGCACTGCATTACTGAAGGACTGGATACTCGCAATCTAATTCAACGGTGACGTTTTCTTCAACCCGCTTGTCGCTGTCGTACTTTAATCGGTTAATTAGTATTTCAGCTGGTAAGCGACAATTTTCCTGATAGATAAAGTTTGCCCTTAACACTAACATGTTTCAAAGTCCGATGCTCAAGCGCTTTACTGACTTTTAAGAACGGACATTTCTGATTTTTGGCAACTATACACGCCCGCTTCACAGACTCGTCGTATGTATAGGTGCGGTTCCTGGTTAAATGGCGTGGACATAATATGACGGCAAAAACATCACGTTACCGAAAGTGAACGACGCATAACTTTCTGTTCGGAATTACCTTTCTGCTAAGATTAAGTCGACCGCATGCACAGGCTGCATGGGATGAGAGGCAACTGCACCGGTTCACGAAACGGCCGTCGCCTACGTGACACAGTGCCTGCGCCCGTTTAACGAAATGGAACACGAGGGATACACGAATCTAGATCAACTACTGATCGAGCACATTAATTATTCTTCCTCGAGCGATAATCGGCCATATGAAACTATTCCGTTACTGGATGATTGCAGGATTGGGTGTGGCATTTACCAGAGCTGGCCAGCGTCTCGAAGCGTCTTGGTAAATGAATCATCGCTCAGACGTGCCGCCCGGTGTTGATATGCACGGTAGACTATGCCGTATATAGCTGTAGAAATCTCGGAACTCAAGATCTTTCCTGGCATGTTACCATATAGCAAAGGTTTTCACGAAGGTATTGAAAGCGTCCACCCGTATATTTGGAACTACATAAACTGCAACTTTAGAGCAGCATTACTACTGTAAACCTTGCGATTCCAGCCAAGGTGAGTTGCCCTATCGGTCGAACCCCTGGTAAAGTCACTAAGCTTGTGATTCGGATTTTTTTCCGTATGGGCTAGTAGCCTCGTAGCTGTGATACGGTTAGCTATGTACAGAAGAGACTTAAATTAGCCGACCGATCCTACGAGAACTATTCGGCAGGTTCGTCAATAAACCTTTCTTTATAATCTGGCCATCAGATACTAGGTCAAAATTAGATTTTCGTGATTGCCCCAATGGTCCCGCAGCTTTGAGAATGCACGTAAATTCATCGAGGCAACTTATCCTTAGACAAAAGCGTTTAGGTGTGCTTACCTTTGGAGCTTAGTCAGGCGCGTCTCTGGGATTGGCCATGGAGCCGAGTTTCTAAATCAATTTGATCGAAATGGTCGTTTTTCAGTTTCATACCATTCTCGCAAAAACCTATTACCTCTGCTTTTTTACCAACTTGTAGCACCGTGAGTTGTCATTTAACCGTAGCGCCTGCGATTCACCTTATACTAAATAATTAAACCAGGCCGCCTAATAAATCAATTACCGCTTCTTTAGCTTTGCTGGCACAAATGTTCTTAATTTATTGGGAACTATTTTTAGAAAATGAAGACAGTCGCATTCACCCTCGTCTTATGTTTGATGGTGTACCTGGCGGCGGCAGGCGTAAGTAAAGCCGTGCTTTGTTAAACTACGTGGATCCATTTTGGAAAGCTAACCACTTGACAGCTTACGGCAAGCTTTTCTTAGAGCGACTAGCCAAACGTTAATGAATCTGAAAACAAACGCTAACTTACTATTTGCTTAATTATTAAGTAATTGTGATGCACGACATGTCGCTTCGAGTTTCGGCACATCATCTGGGTTTCAGCCTTTAGAAGACACGTCTGATCTAAGCTCTGACGTGGAAACCAGAGTTGAAAAGGTTTTCAGAGGTAATTCCCTCGATTGCTGTACTAGTTACACTGCCTTTTGCTCTCTTCGTCTTAAGTAAATTCTCAATACTTCCTAATAGATCACCTCTTATGATCTCGTTCTTTTCTTCGTTTTAGAATACTATGAAACGAAGAGGAATTTTTTTGCGGACATAATCCGCCAACTTAGCGGGTAGGCCGAGCGGTTTTTTTCAGCAATTTCAAAATGGACGGCAGCACCGTAATGCAATTGGGTGTGGAGCGCATGAAAGTATTTGCTTGACTCTAATTGACTACTCATCGAAATATACTGTCGTCAGCGAATTAAGATTCTACTTTTGCAATGCTTTTCGCACGGTACTGACCCGCTTTGCTATAACTGACACATTTTAAGAACGCGAATAAACCTTCTGAAAGTCACTATGGTTTTCTGGAATGACACTTGTTGACGAATGCAGGGTAGTCAGGATTCAGGAGCTATCCAAATCAGTTTTTTTATCAATGACGTTCGTCACGCCACATTCTAGATCTCGTGATCACTAAGGATGTCCTCCCCACTGACTTTGTGGTGTGCCCTCTGACCCTCTCAGATCATTGTTCGGTCTCGTTTACTGTTCCTGCTTCCTCGTACGTGCAGGGCAATGTCGAATTTGCCAAACGACGTAACTTGCAAAGAATTGACATCGATAAGTTTTTGAGATCTGTTTGTGATGCAGGCCTTCTTGGTCTGCATTCAGACTCGACCGGCAGCCTCGATACTCTCACTGATGCGATGAAAATGACACTCAGGAGTGCTCTTGACGAGCATGCTCCCGTTTGCTCTATCCGTTTTCAAAGTCGTCGAGATTGCTTTCAATTTTCAAAAGAAATTCTTAAAATGCGCCTTGGTAAGCGCAGGCTGGAACGTCGTTTCAAGAAATCGGGGTCTGAGGCAGACCTAGTCAATTTTAAAGACTTCCTTCGAGTTTACACCCGAAAGCTTAAAAAAGCCAGGGCTTCTTTTTTCATTAGAAAACTGAATTCCAGCCAGTCGGACACTAAACAGATTTATACGACAGTAAACCTTTTACTGGCCAATGCTGTGAGGTCTGACTTTCCAGATATTAAGGGCTCAGCCGAAACGTTTTCAGCCTTCTTTACTGAAAAAACTGTGCACGTTCGTGCCTCCATTAAGCCCCCTCCGACCAAATCAATAGCCGTTCCTCAACCTGTGACCTTTCTTAGAAGGTTCTCCGATGTTTCTGCCTGTGATGTGGCTGCCTTAATAAGGTCTAGCAAAAAGAGCTCGTCTCCTGAAGACCCTATACCTTCATCTCTGTGGTCTTCACTTACTTTCCAACTTAGCCCTGCCATAACCAAGATTTGTAATGCTTCTTTGGGAAAAGGGGTCGTGCCCAAATCCTTCAAATCGGCAATCGTTAGACCTATTCTTAAAAAGCCTGGATTAGACACAGAGGTCCTAGCCATCTATCGTCCAGTTTCCCTTCTTCCGTTCTTATCAAAGATTCTTGAAAAATTGTTGCTAAGCAGCTAGTTGAACATATTGAAAATAATGGAATGTCAGAAACATTTTAATCAGGTTTCAAGAGGTGCGGCAGCTGTTCGTTATTGCCAACGGTCTGCAATCGCCAACTTCTCAAGACATGCACGAATCTCATTTTTAGGCGTGGTATACGATCTAAAAGTTCATTATTCTTATCCACACACAGGTATTGCTATTTAAAATAGAATACGTGATGGCGCTCGTATGAGGGAGCAGTCAGTACACGCGACCACTTGCCCTAAAAACTTCGCGATGCGTACAGCTAGCGAGATTTAATGGACACCGCATTAAGATTAGCATTGACGACTATTTGGCGAAGCAATATTTCAAAACTCAGTGTTGGATATTCACTTTCGCGGCATCCGAGCGAATATCCGTTCTTCTTCCTCGAGCATGCCTCACTGCATACCAGTCCCGGCCCGCTACGGCGCCTCTCACTCGGGACTGCACGAAAAGAAATGTCTACAAGCGTCGAACAGACGTAGGCCGCGCCGTTAAATCGTTCCCAGCTCTCCACAGGTTACCGATCGCTAGTTAGCCATAGCGGCGACACGACGTCGCGCTCACATAGGCAGCGTAGAGCTCTGCTAAGTGACCTAGCAGTTCTCTTGGGGTAATATACAAATCTTAGCACCGATTCTCTCGTCCTTCACGCGCTCGTTTTCGCCTAGTCCTCAAATTAAAGGCACCGGGGCCACCTCGGCGGACGCTGCAACTATCGTGCTTGGGGTGACGGCAATAACCCACTTTCTGGAATGCGACCTTGACCCTCACCGATGTGCTAGGGACGGGTTTTCCCGTGTTTAGCGTTGAGTGTCTAGAGTTTGTGCTGTGCGTTCTCGAGGTGAGTAAACCCGCCTGTCCCCATGTTTTCCATGCCGTAGATGGCTAAAACCAGTCAACCGTTTGGGGTTTTAGAAGCATTGCCTTTAAAATAACGCCGCGATATGACTCAGTTAAAGTCGCGATGCAGTCGCTGCCTTCCAGCGTTTCGATTGCCGAGTTCCACCGAGCGCCCACCGCAGACGTGGATGACGAAGACTTCAGCCAATAGGCCGACGAAAAATCCGCCATTCGTGTAGCGTATCGGACCTCAACGTGAATTGTCATCGGCCAACGCGATAGATTTGCCAACTGGGGTGCCTTGCAACCCGGCCGCTCCCCCCCCCCCGAAGGCGCTCGCGTATGGCTTGATTTATCTTTAATGTTCTTGGCTGTGCAGTAGTACTTAAGTCACCGCGGACTTGCTTTGAGCTAGTCAGGAGGTTATTTCCTGCCGCGGCGGATTGACGGACGCGAATGCCGAACTGGTTTGGCCCTGCGGTTAAGGTGCTCGACCCGACAAAGGTCTGGCCGAGGCCGTGGGCTCGATCCCCGTGGCTTACGTGAAGCGCCTGAATAGAGAGTCAGTTCTCTTAGGGCGCTATGAAAATGAATTATATTTAATTTAATTTTTATATTTAATGGGCGCGAACTGTCCCTCGACTCTAGGCGTTCGCTGTGCTGTACTTGCGTGCACGCCTCACGTTCCGGCGCCATAGCGCCTCACGTTCCGGCGCCACAGCGGACCACCGGAAAAACGTCCTCCAGAAAGCCAGTGCCCGTCCGTCGGGGGGGGGAGGCTAGCGGAGCGGCTGCTAATGGCCACTGCCGCTGCTCTGCCGGCTTTCTCCCTGCTGCTGCATGCTGTCTCGCCAGCTTAGCTTAAATCCCTCTCGTCCGTCCAGCGCGGCCATGAGCAACTGGCCGGAACCACAGCGGCCTCCGCGTGAGACAGAGGCTCTCATGAAGGCCATTGCAGACGCCGCTGAGCGGCCGGCCGGTTCGCTGCCCGCTATGGGCCAGATGTCAACGTATTCGTTCGTTCTGCCGACCAACGTGCTCACGGTTGGAAGCAGCGTCGTCGACGACTTCGTCAAGCGGGCCCTCGAACCGTCCGGACTGATCAACTGGTGCAGCACGATCAAGCGCATCCTGCCGGTGTACACCCGAGGTAGGCTGAGACAGCGTTGTGCTGTGCTGTGCCCTCGCTGTGAGGTGCTGCTCGCTCTACACTCTACGCTTCTCACCTCGGTTCGAATCCTGCTGCAGCAAGCAATCCCGCACGCATTGCCCACTGAGTGGGGGGGGGCCTTTGAGTCTTCGACGCTCTTGTACCTCAATTGAAATGAGGCCGTTCAATAAGCTGACATGGACTCTTTTTTCGTTTGCTGCACACTTTCCGAGCACTCCTCCTCCTCCTCCTCCTCCTCCTCCTCCTCCTCCTCCTCCTCCTCCTCCTCCTCCTCCTCCTCCTCCTCCTCCTCCTCCTCCTCCTCCTCCTCCTCCTCCTCCTCCTCCTCCGTAGCAGCAGCAGCAGCACTGAGCTCAAGCTCGAGCCACTTCCGTCGGCTCCGATCCTCGTGATCATTGGCAGCAGGCGCTGCCAATGATCACGTCTCGGCAGCTGCACTTTCGTTGGCCTCGTGCAGTTCACTCTATTGCTGCCCGTCCCTTCCCCTCCCACACTCAGGAGCGTCAGAGCCGTCGTGTCTAGCTCGATTCGGTGCCTCGAGCTGGCCGCCAATAGCCCGCAACGCCGCACTTTGTATTGTTGAGCAGGTGACGGAAACTGCCTGCTGCACGCCATTTCGCTTTACCTGTGGGGCGTGGACGACGGCCAGTACGTGCTCAGGCGACTTGTCAGTGAGGCGCTGCAGCGCGACCTCGGCCCGATCAAGGCACGGTGGCAGCGCCAAGTGGAGAAAGAGAGCAGTGCCGTGCCGGGCGGCGTCCAGATGTCGGACGAGGTGAGTGCGCCTCTGCAACTTCTCTGCTCAATTTAACCCCGAAGCTGCTGTCTGCTGTCAACCTGCCGTATTACCGGCCCACATCAGTGGAGGCCCTCTGAGAGTGAATAATTACTAAGTAGACGGTGTTTAGTGCACTTCGTAAATACCTTAGCGGGTGAGTTTTTATTTATGTATATATATATATATATATATATTTACGTATTTTATGTACGTTACGTTATTTATGTATATGTGTATATATATATATATATATATATATATATTTGTATTTACGAAGTGCACTAAACACCGTCTACTTAGTAATTATTCATATATATATATATATATATATATGTATGTATGTATACACACACACACCCACTGGTGTCAGCTGGCTTTTACGTAACCCCGATAAGGAGAACGGTATTTACAGAGGAGTTACTAATGCAAGCTGTTAATTAAAGAACGACAACGACATTGCAATCTGCAGTAAGCCCGAAAACATGCCCACTTTACAGCTGCCGACTGAAATAGTATTCTATGGACCGATGGAAGTAAATTAATGGTCCACGGAGATGGCAAGCAGAAGAATTTCGTCAATCGAAGAAAAGGCTTGCAGTACCACCCGATCTGCTGGCAATCTAGGTTCAAGTAAGGAGAAGGAAGTGTACTTGTTTGGTCTTGTATTTTGGCTTCCGGTATAAGAATTCTACACCGAATCAACAGGATTTTATACAGGGACGTGTTCATGGGATATCGTCAAAAATGTTGGCATGCCCTGTGCTGAAGCTCTTGTAGGGTAGGACTACGTTTGGTAAATGGATAATGATCTCAAGCATACTGACAGTGCAATGAAGCAATTCTTCACCGATTCAGGTGTCGTAGTCCTTAGCTGGCCTAGCCAATCATCCGATCTCAACCCTATTGAGCATCTGTGGGACAGGTTGGACCGCTTACTTTGAGCTGAGTACAGTATCTCGTCTTCCCTCGAGCAGCTTTTTGGTTGGCTTAAGTAGCTGTGGGATTGCATTACTCCGGATGTTTGCCGAAAGCTGACCGAATCAACACCCTGGCTAATACATGGTCATAAAGAACACGAGTGGTACGACCTCCCATTGATGTGAGTACCCATTAGTGCATGTAAAACCTTAGTTCTAATAATAGAAAATATTAAAACGCTTTGTGCACATGTTTTCAGTGCTGTTGCTGATGAAGAGCAAATCAATCACCTGACGGGACAGCCTGGTGGAGGCACCTATTCACCCTCATAAACACTTTTGCGTTTGAGTGTGTATGTGTGTGTGTGTGTTTGGGTGGGTGGGTGTGTGTGTGTGTGTGTGTTGTGTGTGTGTGCGTGTGTGCATAAAACTTTGATGATAAGAAAGAGAGAGTTGATAAGAACGTGCAGGTTTTCCAGTGCTATCTTCTGCCATTCTGCCCCACCCCACCATGGCGTGTCGCCGGTCGGCCACTATGACGGCTGCGCAGTGGCTCCCTCTCTCGTCGATCGGCAGCGGTCGCTTGAGCTACCTGTGTCGCTCCTGCTCGCTCAGGCCGGCAGCGCCGGCAGCTCGATCGCTCTTTCCGCTCGGCTCCACAGGAGTGGCGCAATGACTGGGACTCGGTCGTGCGACTCGTGTCCGACGGCGACAGGCAGCAGCCGGGTCAGTGGGTCAACTCGCTCGAGGCCGTGCACGTGTTCGTCATAGCCAACGTGCTGCGTCGGCCGGTGCTCGTCTATGGCGAGGCGGTCGTGCGCGACGTAGCCGGCTGCTCGTTCTCGCCCAACAACATCGTTGGCGCCTACCTGCCGCTGCTGAACGAGCCGTCCGAGTGCACGCGCTCGCCCGTCCTGCTCGCCTTCCACGGCGGCCACTTCGTGCCGCTGCTGAGTGTCGAGGACGACGCCAACACGGTCGCGGCACTGGCGCCCAGCGGGCTGCACGCAGCGCCGCTCGTGCTCCGCTCGCTGGAGCAGCTGCGCGTGCACTTCCTGCTCGGCTTCGAGGAGCCTCGCGTGTTCGACCTGCTGCACTCGTTCTTCAACCTCGACGAGGCGCCGTTCGCGCAGCACGACTCGATACAGAGCATCCTGTTCGCGAGGCTCACTCTACGCCGGCTGCCCGAGAGCATGCGTGTCGCCTCGCTGCCACAGCCGGCCGGCCAGGCCTCCAGGTCGGCTGCAGCTTCGGAGCCAGCTGCCGGTGAAGCGGCCGGAAGCAACTGGAAGCCGTCGCCTTCAGCTCCTCCCGCTGCTGCCGTAGCTGCTCCTGCTCGGGCAGCGGAGCCGACTGCCGCTGCTCCTCCTGCTCGATTGCCAGCTGCTGCCACCGCCATCGTCGGCTTGGCTCCTGCTGCGGCGGCCTCGGTCGTCGGCCGCCGTGGCCGTGTCACATCGGAACGAGCCTCTCAGCTCGGGGCCGCTGCCTTCGATGCTGGCGCCAGCGAGGCGTTCGACTACTGGCCGGACCCAGCCGAGGGCCCAGCCAGGGGCCGGCAGCTGTCGGCAGACGACCTGGAGCCGCTGCGGCAGATGTCACTGTCGGGGGCACCATGCCTCACGGACGGCTGCCTTTACTATTCGTCGCTGAGCACCTTTCCCCATTGCCACGAGTGCTCCGAGCAGTTGAAACTGAGTGCTACCGCGTCGGTGAAGGGCGTGTTCAGGGTCAGCGCCACCGACACCTTCGCCGAGTCAGAGCTGTGTTCGGCAGCAAATGGCGCGGCCACCGCCGGTGGCGATGTTGGCGGCCCACTCTCACCGGCCTCCAGACGGAGGCCTGCTGCCGGCGTTGCCGGGCAACCCCTGGCAGGCGTAATATGCATGAACTACAACTGTCAATCGCTGGCCAGTATCGGCACGTACCCGTACTGCCGCATGTGCATGCCCAGCAACACGGCCTCGACGGCTGCTGCAGCAGTGGCAAGCTGCGAGTCGAGTGGTATTGCGCCACGCCCGTCGCCTGCTGGCAGCCTGGCACGTGGCGCCCCGGCCGCATTGCAGCCAGCGCCGGGTGAAGGCCGGCCGCCCGGTCTGAGGCAGCAGCAGCAGCAGCCGCCGCCGTCCGCCACGTACCGGGCCGTCGAGCCGATAGCCTCGGCCGCACCCGGCCTTGGCTCGACTACCGGGTCAGTTTCGCGCTCGCCAGGCACTCGCCCGACAACTCGCGAAGGAGGCGGCGGCGGTGGCAGTAGCTGGATCGGCAGCGCTGCCGGGCGAGAGCAGCTGCCGGAGCCACGGCCGTGGCTTCCGGCCAGCGGCAGCGCAGAGGCTACCCGCGAGAAAGGCGAGGGCGCCCAGCGCGCCGACGGCGATCTGGCAGACGCTGGACGCGCTGCCCTCGCTCAGGCGTCGCGCGCTGGCCTCGTCGGCAAATGCGTTTACCCCGAGTGCACGAATCGAGGATTGGACGAGTGCGGCGGCCTGTGCAAGGAGTGCCACGATATCATCTCTGCCGCCAAGCAAAAGCAGCGGCAAAAGAGAGCACCGATGGACGGTAAGCGGTTTGCAGCAGCTGCCGCTTCCTTGATTGCATGCGATCAGCTGTGGCGGCTGTGCCTGGATCGGCCAGCCTACGATGAGTGTGGCCTTGTACTCGTCTTCGTTGTTGGAGCGTCGTGCGCTCTCGTGTGTCAAGATCGTGCTCGACATTGGGGATGTGGGGCAGGTGCTTTTTGGTGCCAGTCATGTCCTCCAGCAGCGAATGCTATTGGTGATCTGCTTCCTTGCTTTTCTGGTGTTTATGGGTGCCTACATGGGAGCGGTTGTGTGTGTGTGGCATTGGTATGTGTGTTGGTATGTGTGGATGTGAGTATGGGTGGGTGTGCTTGGGTGGCTGTGAATATGTGAATATTATGTGAATGTGAATGTTATATGAATATGAATATGTGAATGTTCTTGTGGCTGTGCATGTTTGCATGTGTTTGTGAGTTTGAGCTTGAATAAGCCTCTTCTGAACGTATGAAGGCTTGGCGTCTCCAATTGATGACATGTGTTGCCGAAGCCGCTCATGGATCAATACATGCTCCTGGGTGCCCACAAAGACAGGGGCACTGCAGTCACGGCTGCCTTTTGTCGTCCTTTTCTTTTCTTTCTCACTCGCTCGCGACACCAAGTCTGGTCAAGCCTAGCCTCCTGGCGGGTTGTGTCAGTGTAGTCACGCTGCTGTGGCCTGCCATCTTTTCTTTCTTGTAGTGCCTCTTTGCTGCCACCCGTCGGGCTGCAACGGCGTTGGGCACACCGATCTCGATGGACTGTGCCAAAAGCATTTCAAAGGCAGCTACAGATAGTGTGGCCAGTGTCCACGCACAGGCAAGCATCGCTTGGAGCTCTAAAATTTGCTCCAAGCAAGCAGCCACAGCAATCATGCCAGACCTGTGGCGCGTTCTCTGCCTTAAAACTTTCGTGTAGCCGGTGAGGCAATTTCTCGTACCATGTGTGTACTCGTGTGGTCTGTGTTCACATGCGGACCATTTTCGTCCTCAAGCTAGACTGTGCAAGACGACTTCCTTGGTGACTGACCGCTTTGCAAATGCTCGGCGAAGCTGGCCGAGTGTCCAGACCGTAAACTCGAGCAATACGTGCAACTGCGTGCCGATGCGTGCCGAGCTTCGGGGCAGCCGTCCTGTGCAGCCGCCGCCGAGTCGAAGCTGCTGCCGGCGTGCGACCGGCGCTTGGATGGCCTTTGAAAGGCACTCACACGCGATTCAGACCAAGTCGCTGCTGCCCAGTAGTTGCAGCAGCAACTGGTGTTGTCCGCATCTTTTTTTTTGTTGCAAGGCAAGAAATCCAAGAGCCTTTAGCAGCAGCAGCCGACTGCGCCCCCCCCCCCCGAAGCCGCTGTAGCCGAGCAGGCCCACGTTTTCAGCTCTAGCTCTATCCACGGTACAGCAGCATGCGGCGGCTAGCTAACAAACCTGCGACTGCGGCTGAACCGAGTGCTGTAAATGGCTTTTCTCTCTGCTGACGTAAACCGTTCGTGCGACCTCGAAAATTTCGGTGATATGGAGCTCCAATACAAAGCTTTTGAGCTGCTTCTCTGATTTTCTGTATCCAGCCGATGACTGCTTGATATGAGCATGCTGCCTGTTAGTTCAACCTGATCGATGCAGCCAGTTGCCTGCCGGCGGCTGCTGCTTCAGCTGATGCTGCCGTCGGTCACACAGCATCCGGATCTGCCTGATTGGTCAGACACACGAGGAGAAAATAAAGCCTGATGCCTGGAGGCCTGCAATTAGCTGCCAGTGTGCTGCTTGTGGATGTACAAGCTGCCTGGGAGTATATCATAACCTGTTATGCCACTAAAACCTCGAGCAATCGGGAAGTTCCATTCTTCGTGTCTCAGTTGTTGAGCAGAGGGGAAGGGGTATGTTTCCTTTTAACCACCATGCGTTCTCAGTTAGTGCATGAAATTCTGCATGTTGGTGATGCTAGGATAATCAGCGACGTCGACAGTGGCTGATATCGAGTTAGACGCCATTTTCAGGGTAGACTGATTATACTTTCCCGGTATTTGCGATTGCTAATTAAAATTGGCCGTACCTGCATTTCTTGCCTTAGATCAGTGGTTCTCAACCTTCCTAATGCCACGACCCTTTAATACAGTTCGTCATGTTGTGGCAATCCCAACCGTAAAATTAACCCGGCCAATTAACGTAACCCGGCCAGTAATATGGTCTTAAGCGACCCCTGTGGAAAGGGTGGCTCGACCCCCGAAGGGGTCTCGACCCACAGGCTGAGAACAGCTGCCTTAGATGTTTTTGCCTGTTTTCTATAGTATCTGAGGTGCCTTTTGCCCATTCTTCTTGCTAGAGAGGCTCTTGCAAATGGTCAATGGGTTCGATATATACAGGCCTAACGTGTGGTTTTAGTTATATATATATGTGTGTGTGTGTGTGTGTGTGTGTGTGTGTGTGTGTGTGTGTGTGTATTTACTCGTGTATATACACATCCTGTATGTATATAATCATAAATGTGTATATATGTATATACATATGTATAATATATACCCGAACGCGTAGTCGGATATATGTACAGAGTATTTGTATGATACAGCACAGGTATATTTGTATACCTGCACATGTGTTTGTATATTGTACTGGAAAAACATCTACGAAATATAATAATAATAATAGGTCGTTTGTGCAGCACTTACAGAGAACTAAATCTCTATCTAGGTGCTATAAAACTCAGGAGAAACAATAGCCAAAGGTTAATGACATGCAAGGTTTAATGAATAGACCGGCATGCAGAGGCAAACATGTATCATACTTAAGCCAGCATTCTAAAGCACACAGGAAGACACACAGAGGCGCCAGTTAATAGGACTTCTAGCCTAGGCATCACTGGCACTGCATTGCAATGGTTCGTGTCTGATCTCAGTGGGAGACTCCTGCGTATTGATGTGAATGGACAAAGATCATCGGAGGAACTTCTGAAATGTAAGGGAACCCTAGGGCTCTGGACAAAGGTCATCCGAGGAACCTCTGAAATATAAGGGAACCTCAGGGGTCTGTGCTTGGTGCCGTTCTTTTCACGGTTTATACTCTCCCTGTAGCCGATGTAATTACCATGTACAATCTAGGCTTTCACGTCTATGCAGATGACACTCAGTTTTACCTTTGCTTTGATCCCTCCCAGCCTTCGAGCACCTCGAATTCTCTCAACTCCCTTGCAGAATGTATTAATGACATCCGCACATGGAAGGCAGCAAATTTTCTTAAATTAACTAATGATAAAACTAACTTGCAGTTATGGGAAAACCAAGTGTGATTCAGAAATTGGAAAGGCTGATGCTCAAAATCTGCTCTAATGTAATGTAATGTATCTCCGTCTGTAACTCCACAAAGTCGTAAAGACTATGTGGGTGTTACGCAGGAGAGTTTTGTATAGTGCACTCAGCCTAAGCGGTATTCGGTACGCATTCAGTAGGAGAGTAGTTACTGGTACGTAACAATTGTGGAAGCGAATTCCACTGTCAATGACCTGCAGAGCTAAAGCTTCTGGCGCCAACGGTCTTTATGGAACAGCTAATTTATAGTCCACACAGAACCTAATGGCTCGAAGAGGCTGAAACTGGTGCAGCAGTTCAGCTAGGTACGAAGGAGCCAATTCGTGGTAGGCCGTGTGGGTCAGCATAAGAACTTTTCGCTGTATCCGTTGCTCAACCGGTATCCATCCTAGCTCTTTTAGCAAAGGAGATACTTTCCCAAACCTCTGCTAGCATATTTCCTGTTGAATCTGCACACTGTAGATGTCACGTTCCAAAGTGACCTTTCATTAGACGACTACATCAGCTCCACAGTCAATCCTGCCTACTTACAGCTACATAACATTGCTAAAAAATCGGGCTAGTTTAGACAGGGATACTACATCTAAATTAATCCATGCATTTGAGACATCCCGTCTTGATTTCTGTAACTCACTGCTTGCTGGCCCACCAGCATGTGCAATCAGGCGCTTGCAGCTGGTGCAAAATTCTGCAGCCTGGCTTATCTGTCGTGAGCCTCACAGTTGCCACATCTCATCACTTCTCGCCGACCTGCGCTGGCTTCCAGTCAAGCAATATATCGACCTAGAGGTTTTGTTACTCACTTTTCGGTCTTTTCATTCTTTGGCTCTAGCCTACTTATCAGATCTACTCTCTCACAGGTTAAGCATCGTGCCACCTGCTTTTCGGAAACTGTTTAACCATATTATATTTATTTATTGCATTTATATTTACTTATACATTTATAGTTATCTTATACAAATCTTAAATCCTTTGGAGACCGTGCCTTTAGTTCGTATGCTCCCAACGCCTGGAACTCACGACTTGTGTCATGACATGTCCTGACATGTCCACATTTAAAAAGAAATTAAAAAAATATATTTATCACAGCATTTAGTGGGTCATTGTGATTTGACCTTTATGTGCCTATGCATGCTGACACTGTACATGCTGCCACCAACCTTACTTGCATGCTGACCCTGTGCATGTCGCCCCTAACCATGTTCTTGTTGTTTATCGAGCATGCTACCACTGACCATTCGATCATCGTGATTCCTTTGCAGCAAATGTTAAATGGCTAGAAAGAGATTGAGCACTCTGAGGGTGCTATATCAAATGTATTGCTATTATATTGAATTACTATTATTAATAATATTGTAGTAAATGTAGGCATTGAGGGGCTGCATGGGATTGAGGGACAGGATTCCGGGGTAAAGCTGTATCTTAAAGATGGACTCCCTGATCTTTTTATCTTGTTGACAAAGAAGCTAGGGAAGCGGTCAGCTGGATCATCAGAGGAATCACTAGGTAAGGAGCTAACCTGGGAGCGGTTAAGGAGATGGTTGATCGTTGATGTCAGCATTTTTGGAATGTGAATCTGTGATTCAACAATTTCTTTTATGGAATCTAGACTTGGCCTTTGTTAGGATCGATTAGTACGATCTACAGTAGTCCTCGTTTGCCTGTCGATGGACACTGAGTCCTGATCTTGTGTATGCATTTTCAAGCTTTCGCTTAGTAGATCTAGCTAGTTTAACGTCTTTGGTAAACTGTTGACCGTCTGGGCGAGGTCGCACAGTGTGCCTAGTTAGAGGTGCAAGCTCATCGAGCAAGTCAGCTAGTGTCGTGTTGCAGCAATCTACCAAAGATGACAGGTTGAAGGGGGATTGAGCAGCAGAGTCGAAACAGATATTCTCGAAAGGGCAACGTCGCTGTCAAGGGTCTTGAGGTTTTGCGATTCACGGGTGTTTTAAGATGAAGGCAGATATTGTAGACTGAATGATATCTGCATGGGGTCAGGTAAGCAGAATTTAGTAATAACTGGTGATTTTAAAGTGTAGTTGCATGAGAAAATTTGGTCGAGTTTGTGGCCCTTGATATGAGTTGGGCCATGTACATGAGCCACAAGAGACAGTGAGTCAGTCAGTGCACGAAATTCAGTTCTGAAAGCGTCAGTTACGTTATCAAAAAGAATGTTGAAATCACCCATAATGAGGAAAGATCGATTTCTTGCACACATAATTGAAATGAAATAGAATAAATATGAGATACAGGAGGACTTGGTACCTGGTAGGCGATAGACTACTGTCACCAAGGGTAGCTTGTTGTCGAGTGAAATCAAGACAATAGATTCAAAAGATTGCTTCGAGGGTACTACAATTGATTTGAAGTCGAAGTTTGACCGTAGGATACTAGCGACTCCACATCAAGTTTTGATTGTTCTAGGGTTGTGAAAGAATGAGAAACCAGTAGTGGTGAGTCTTTAATTGTGGGGCGGTTTTCGATTTTAGCCAAGTTTCAGTCCAGGCAAGCAGGTCGACACCTTTTTTCAGAAATAAGTTTGCTTTTTAATATTGGTTTATTGCACGAGGATTCCAAAGACAGGCGTTAAGTGGGGCCGCCGGGGTCATAGCAGGCTTACTGACCCCTAAATTAGAGATTCACAGTAACGCTTGAGGGAGAAGCCCTAGGCGGATCGAAACTATACTAGAAATACCAAACAAGCGGGTAAAGTTCTTACGCTGACACACAAGGACGGCTTAGCTCCTCCATACCTAGCTGAACTGCTGCACCAGTTTCAACCTTCTCGTGCCCTCAGGTCCTGTGTGGACAATAAATTAGCTGGTCCATTCCTCCGCTTAAAGACCGTTAGCGACAGAAGCTTTAGCTCTGCAGGTCGTAGACTGTGGAACTCGCTTCCACAATTCTTACGTAAGGACAACTGCTCTCTTGCTGCCGACTATTGCTCATCCTTTTCAGCAGTCCTGAGCTGCTACTTCCATGCCACCCACTACCTCAACTGCTCTCCTGACTTTGCTATGCTTCCCACTTTCTCTTTGTTGCGTGAGACGAAGTCTGTTGGCTACCGAATGCGTACCGAAAGCCGCTTAGGCTGTAAGTGCGCTATACAAAACTCTCCTGCGTAACACCCAACTAGTCTTTGTGGAGTTACAGACGGAGATTCATTACTCAGCCCGACGCTCCCGCCAAGTGGACGGCGTCTCAGCTTGATGCCTCGCAGCCCCGGCCCCCCCCCGTGTTGACTTCGCGAGCTTTTCTTTTGTTAATGCATAGTTCATCGATCTTAGCAACACCGATAACATCTAGGAATGCATTTGAACTAGGACAACGAAGCGATAATAGGTGCGCACGATCGTAACTAATATGCAGGTTACTAGCCACTAAAGCCGGCGTGGCAGACCCAGCAGCCCGAAATGTTAAGCATTTATGTCCATAGGCATGTAATTTGCGCTACAGTCAAACAACAAACAGATAAGCTATAAACGGGTCTACGCTGTATCGATTACCATATACGATGTACGCCAGAGCTTTGCTTTTCGGAAGAGAATTCGGCAATGGACAAAGAGCGCATGTAGCGTTGGGAAGCGAGAATGGTTGGCTCGTCGAGGCATATCCCAAAGGCTCCGAGAGCCACCGCACGTAGCTGTGTGCTAGCCTGATCTACTACACGTATATCCAGGCATGCTCCTATTACTACTACTACTACTACTACTACCACTACCACTACCACTACCACTACCACTACCACTACCACTACCACTACCACTACCACTACCACTACCACTACCACTACCACTACCACTACCACTACCACTACCACTACCACTACTACTACTACTACTACTGCTAATAATGAGTTGTCAGAAACATTTCAGTAGGGATCAAGCTGCACTGGGGCAGCTTTCAAGTTAGCCTCGATACTAGTCCCTGCCAAAGTGGATCTGACTAGGGCACCTAACCCTAAGCGGGCGAACTAGCCAAGTAGAATTGGGTAGGGACACGTTAGTTAAGCGGGATCGGAGCGAGGTGTCGGTCTGACAGCGAGAACCGCTCAGGTTAGAATGGAGCTTTGGTCAGACAAAGAGCGGTCAGGATGTGGATCGACTACTGTACTCCAGTAGGTAAAGAGCGAAAGGATGACAAGCTAGCGCAGGAACCATCTAATAAATTACGGGCGGAAGGGAATAGGCCTGAGGACGGACACCAAGAGCGGGGTTCCGAAAAAGTAGCAGCTACGCTCAAGGTCAAGAGTGCAGAGAGAGAGAGAGAGCATAAACGAGACGACTGACAGAGGTCGGAGCTGCAGCTTCTGTAGTCGATGCGAGACTTCGCCTCGAAAGCACGAGAGTCGAACCCACGGCGATGAACGGCTAAGTGCAACTTAGACTTTGCGGTCGTGTTCTGTGCTCATATCTTGGGGTGCCGTAGCGGTCCGCCTTTGGGGTCGGGACCATCGTTAGCGACGCAGGCGTAGGGTAGTTTATTATACTCGGGCTTCGGGAGTTAACTCCGTGGGTCCGGTTCTCGCCGAGGCGTAGCGCTTTCGCCAGCCCGTAACCATTACTAATAGGCCCGAAATAAACTATTGCTTTCGGCACCCAGTTGTGGCCGCGCTGCACTATACTGTCCACCAGTAGATAACCAGGAGACGAGCTTCTTCGAGGTTACAATAATAATAATAACAATAATAATGCACTTGATAAAGCGCCCTCAGAGAACTCAAATCTCTTTCTAGGCGCTTTACAAAGCGACGAAACAGCTGTTCTCCGTGTAACCAACGACGCCTAATGCAGCAACGACGGCTGGGATGTCACTGCACTAGTTCGGCTAGATTTATCAGCTGCGTGCGACATAATCTATCACGATATCCTACTTTAGCAGTTGAGATCAAAGGTTTGTCGGGCAGACGAGGCACTGGCATTGTTCAAGCTGTACTCCTCCGGTGATGATGAATCCGCGTCGTGCGGAGGTAAAGTCTCATCCAACAGACCTGTGGAGTCCAAGAAAAGTCTGATGTTCGTTCTTTACTGTTCTCTATTTCCAATGAACCTCAGGGAAAGGTGACTCGGGCACATAGAATTGGCTATCACTTCTATGCTGACGTTGCTCAGCTGTATTCGTCGTTTAAACCGTCGGAACCTGCTGCAGCGACTGATAAACTGATCTCTGACCTTGCAGAATTCGACCCAGGAAGTAAGAGAATTTCCTTAAATTAAACGAAGCTAACACCGAACTGTTACTGATAGGACACCCAAGCGTGCAGCTGAACTAGCAGACGTTGCTGCCTCTACAGCTAACCATCACTTCCGATTCTAAATCTGCTAAAAGAGCTCAAATGGCTGCCGGTTGATCAACGGATACAGAGAAAAGTTCTTACGCTGACCCACAAGGCCCGCGACGGCTTGGCTCCTGCATACCTTGCTGAACTGCTGCAATAATTTCAGCCTTCTCGTGCCCTCAGATATATATCTATGGACCATAAATAAGCTGCTGCTCCTATGCTTTATGACCTATATATATATCCTATGCTTTATGACCGTCGGCGACATAAGTTTTTGCTCTTCGGGTCCTAGACTGTGGAACTCATTTCCGCATGTCATGCGAAACGACATCTAATTTACTGCTACCGACTGTAGCACTTCCTTTCCAGCCTTCCTGAGCTTGCTACTCACTTCCTCAACTACTACCCTCCTGACTCAGGTATGCTTCTTATTTTTGCTTTGATGCCTGAGACAAAATCTGCTGGCTACCGCGTGCGTACCGCCGTAGGCTGCTTAGTCTGGAATGAGCTAAAGAAAACTCTCCTGCGTCACATCCGCTTAGTCTTTGTTCGGCTTTGTAGATTTACAGGGGGAGATACCTTACATTAAAACAGTTATGCCTGCCAGCGCAAGTGTCCGCCCTATCTTTAGTTCGAAGGGGAGTGTTGTGTGACGGTGTCTCCGGCGGCGGCTGACCTTGTGGAGTCTCACGGAGGCACAGCTCGGACGTGAGAGCGGTGAACCTAGACTCTCTCTTTATTTTCCTTTACCGGTGCAGATACGAGCTGTCTGACTCACTGCAGACGGGCAGTGCATCTGTTGAGGGCCCCATCCTCAAATCAAAGGCCGGACGCTGCGAGTCGATTGCCCAACAACCTGCTGCACTTGGGGCGTACATTAGCGGCCGACGCCGCTGCACTAATTACACTAGTAGAAGCAGCAGACACGCAGGAGGGGGCCAGGTGAGAATGTGGGGGTCGACAGGACGCGTACTAAACGGGTACTAATTTATTCCGCCTCTTTCTGCTTGAGGTTAATTGGCTGACTTTAAAGGGGCTGACCTTGAAGTGGTTGACCTTGAAGTGGCTGCCCTTGAAGTGGCTGACCTTGAAGTGGCTGACCTTGCGGTCTCGCTGCCGGATCCTACCCGAGACGGTTTCTTTAGCGTGGGAAATTCGAAGCCCACGGAGCTGTGGCTTTGGCAGCGTCGCTAAATTTGATTGCTGTCAAGCAGGCTAGTGGCCTCCGAGCCCGCTCGTTCGTAAATATTTCGACGTCCTAGATATGGTCAATAGGAAGGGACTCGTGGATAATAGTGAAAGCAACGTTTGGAAAAAGACACGGTTAAGCATGGTTATGCTTATTTGCGGTATTCAATGGTGTACAATTAGCTGGACATCAAAAGTCTAGTTTGCTCTTCACTAATAGAAGCACAAGATCACACAGAGATCACCCTGGTACCTTCGCGTAGGGACTGAAAGACGCACGGTGAAAAGTGTGCTGCCAGTATGGCAGTTGAACATGGTTTGCACCTGAGAACAATTTAGTTAATGCATTCGCTGCAGGCTCACTGGGTAAAGTGGTTGCTTTTCACGACCTCAGCCCCGACGTCGTGGGTTTGAATCCTGCAGCGGGTGATTTTTTACCGCTGCTGCAAGCCGTGGTGATAGCCGCAAAGGCTCTTCTATCGCTATGCAAAAGAGGCTGTTAAATCAGCTAGCATTTTTTTTAACTGTCGCGCTGGGAAAGCCAAGCAGAACTACTATCGTTGGCACCAGCATAGTTTCCGCCTTTAGTCGGTCAAATGAGATCTGGCCCCACTCCGGTGGGACCGACTTGTAGGGGGCGGGCCAGCTTGCCTGGCTGCCTACCCGGCATGCCCCTTTGCCTTTTCTACGGTTGGTTTGCCGTGCAAGGTCAAAGTCTTGAGAGCTAGCTTCCGGCTCTCGTCACCACCAGCAATAAGCTTGCATCTTCCTAGTAGCAGCTAAAGACGCATCTTCTCAGGTCAGCTTTCTATCCGCTACCACCCGCCCCCCCCCCGTTAACTTTTCGGTGCGATTGCCTCTTTAAGCGGTGGTGATAGCCGTAAAAGCTCTTCTGTTGCTACACAAAAGAGGCTGCTGAAACAGCTAGTATTTTAGTAGAGATTATGATACAATCTTGCAAGCCCACGCACCTGATTCGTTTTGTTAAACCTGCTGACCTAGTACCTATGGAATAAGCGATCCGACGTCAGTGAAAAGGATACAATGTCAAAATCAAAATTTTCAAAAAGCTAGTAAAACAATACTGTCGTATGGCAGGCCAAGTAAACACGAGAGAGGTCGACGAAATGAGTGTAGACTGTGACGACCGTCACCACGAGTCCGACCGTTGAGCATTAGCGTAACAGCAGCCGAGAGCCGTTCAGCTGAGTACAGCTTTCCAAGTGTCGAAAATTGATTTGGTCAGATTGAGAAGTTCCTTTTTCGAGTACATTTTTTAAAGAAACGAGACTTTCCGTTCACTGACAGTTTGAAATTTCTGACAATTTGCCAGTCAATTTTGGCCGCTGCATCTGGCGGTTGCATCTCTCAATAAATGCTGCGCTAGTCGTGACTGATTTTTCATTCCATCTCGATGCAGGCTATTTCGAAGCCTGACGGAGAAATGCATTGTGACGTCTCCGGTGAGGTAAACGAACTGTTCCACTAACATCCCTCGCTCCCTCGCTACCTTGAACTGTCTCTCACTCTCTCTTTCTCTCTCTCTCTCTGTACCACCTACTACAGGAATCGCCGTTATAAAGGTGAGCGTGTACGCGATGTCAAGACTGCCATCACTGCGGATGCATGAATAGCCCGTCGAAGTCCACTGGGGGTCCGTAGCTTTTCTTCTTGAGCATGGGTCAGCGAAGCGTTCTAGCAGTGGGCGAATCTGGTAGGGCAGCTACTGGGAAACGGGGTGGGCAGAGACAAGGTTACAATGTATAGACGGGGGGCGCGAAGCAACCTAGTGGTGACTCTGGCGCAAAAATCAAACTGCGAGCCAATGTGCTTTCAGCTGCGGATCGTCGGATCGTCGCGGAGGTCGCCATTTTTGCATCCGTCTCTGCAACATGTGCTCGCAACCACTAAGGACTTGGTGACTTTTTCAGTTACCTCATGGTAGCTAAAACGAAACGATTCCCTTTGGGTTTTTGAAAGATAGACGCGCGATAGCCATGCTTCTTTGCTCCTCAGAACTGCTATTGTTAGTCACCGTTGAGCTTATTGCTAAGCTGGGGAGGGGAATTTGTGCTGATCCGGATTTTGATGTTCAGCATGCTTTTCAGCATGGTCTGAAGATGAACAGACAGACATTCGAATTAATTTCGCCCAATAGCATCTCACCATGCTGTCAGGTGTGATTAGCACATTTAATAAGTGGCAACTAACTTGTAGGCTGGATTGTGTGCATCTTCGCCATTTAAATGTTTTCCAGTGGCGCCGCTTAAGACATCTGCTTGGCTTTGAGATATAGCAGCAGAAGGTATTGATCTTTTTTGTCATTCAGGGCGCTCAAAAAGGAATCTTTCAAAAGAGGGAGCTAGATATTCACGCCAGTGAACATCATGATTTGTGCCATGAACTATTCCGCAAAGGCAAACATCGTAAACCTCTAGTACAACGTTGCAGCTACTAAAATTCTGTATGTCATCGCGTATACTAAATATTGGGTTAGTTGTTATTATGGAACTGCAAAGTTCTAAAAATTAAATCAATGGACGCTGGCAAGCAAAGCCTTTCGGGAGGCCACTCAAAATAGCAGCAAATGTAAAGCGCCTAGAAAGAGATTAAGTTCTTTGAGGGCGCTTTATCAAGTGCAATATTATTATTATTATTATTAAAATGAGCGAGAGAAAAAATTTCGATTCGATTGCTGCAAATAGCGTCTGTTGTGGTCATGCCTCGTATGTCATTGCAGTTCCTTTGAAGGCTTCATATCATCTATTCGCTATTCGATTTGAGAATATTTGCATACTTCTGCCATGGTCCCAGTCCATGCTTCATGCCACGACTGAGGCAGTTATTTCTGATCACTTTCTCTTTACTAATCTGCTACGAGTACTGCAGCAGGCAATCTTGTATTGGCCGATGCAAACGGGGGGGGGGAGGAATAGCCACAAACACTTTTCTGGCGCTGCATACATGCGGCTGTTAAATCAGATGGCGTCTCCTATACATTACCTTATGCCTCATCTGCGGTGAGCTTTTAAAATACTTTAAAGGGAGAGCAGTTAACGCAGTCGCCCCAGTCAGCGTTGCCCAGCTGCTCGCGCCGTTAGACTGCATACATCAAAGGGAGAGCTTTCAATCATGCAGAGAACGACAATAAACATTAGAAACAGGGGCTCGTCGACCGCCGACTGACGTCCAAACATGAGCGTTAGCGATAAATCCCTTTGCATGGCTAATCCTCTCGCTTGGACATCGCTCGCACTCTAATGCACTGCATTAGGTCATAACTCAGTAGGAGGATCTAAAGGGTTTCGCATGTCAGATGCTGTACGGTTAACTGACGAGCCTTTGAAATATAGTGTGCACCCCAGGCATCTGCTCTCGATCCAGAGTTCTCATCGCAGTTTCTATCCTTCCTATTGCCAGTGAAATTTCTGCACTTAATGTAGGCTTAGATTTAGTGCAGACTATACACAGCTGCGTGCTGATATCCCTTCCGTTTTCCAGCACCTCAAAGTCCCTCATATCCGCTGCAGCTTGTAATGCCGAAGTTTATATGTGAATGCCACAAGATTTTCTCAAGTTCAGTAATAATTGTCCTAATGAACACGGGGAAACATAGTGTTACCCAAAAACTGCAAAGTGTAACTCGCAAAGTTAGATCAACATGCTTATCCAATGTAACATATGTAGGGACTCTGGGTGTCCCGTTCCGAAATTACGTTTCTCTAGGCCCACTACTTTAATTTCAGTCTAGTCTTTCTCTTTAAAAGTATGCCACTTCGGACCAATTTTGGCGTGCTTAGATACTAAATACTAGATATTGCTGCTTACATATACTAGATACAACTAGCCTTTCTCTTTAAAAGTATGCCACTTCGGACCAATTTTGGCGTGCTTAGATACTAAATACTAGATATTGCTGCTTACATATACTAGATACAACTGCTTAGACACTTTCTGTCGCGAAATTTTAGACTGCCATATTACGTTACTTGCTCGCCATCCTGCACTTGCCCTCGAACAAGAAACCCATCAATTTCAAAGTTCTATCGCTCACTTGGAGGCCATTTCGTGCTCTCGCTCTGGCTGGGCTAATGCTGATGGATTTACTCCTAATGTAATAATAATAATAATAATATAGTTCATTTGTATAGCGCCCTAAAAGAACTTGATCACTATTCAGGCGCTTCACGTGTGCCTCGGGGCTCGAGCCCACGACCTCAGCCAGACCTTGGTCGGGGCGAGCACTTTAACCGCTGGGCTTTCCCTCAAGCACCGTCAGCAGCATCCTCGTGTCGCCTCGCTCGCTGTGCCACAGCGAACCTCGCTTGCTGTGCCACAGCGAACCTCGCTCGCTGTGCCACAGCGAACCATCTCGAACCCTTTGAAGCCCGTGCCAGCGCGTTTGCTTACGTCCAAATCCTGGAAATCGCTATCGATAGACATCATGACAGCCCTGACTTTTAGAATTTACAAGGAAATAAGAAACCTACACTCTCAAACTCACTTCCTTAATTCTTAGGCAACGACATTTACACTCCTGCTGCCAACGGTGGCACATCCTTTCAAGCCGTCCTGAGCCGCCACTTCCATGCTGCTCACTACCTCGACTGCCCTTTTGACTTAGCTATGCTTTTCACTTTCTCTTTTTTGCGTGAGATGAAGACTGTTGGCTACCTCATGTGTACGGAAAGCCACTCGGGCTTTGAGTTCGCTATTAAATCTCCTATGAAACACCCACATAGTATTTGTGGTAGTGTGGAGTTACAGACGGAGATGCATTACTTAAGGTTATGCTTGCGGAAATCGTGCGTGTAATCGCTAATTATTTGATAGTCTCATCCAGCATGCACAAAGTGCATCGAAAATTAGTTTGCTCGTATAGCACCACATTAACGCTTCATTAATATATTAGCTATTATTGCTATTGTTGACTTCATCCTAAGACAAAGAGTGAGATGCAAAGGTCTCAGGTTTAAATCTCGAGTTAAGATTTTTACTTATTTTTACTTGACCTTAACTCTAACGGGATCGTCCGAAGTGCTAATGTGGCGCCCGGGCCAATGGAAATGAAAGACGCTCAAAGCATACTGCCGTCACTATGCTCAGGCAACCGCTTATTGCCCACAGTATAAGGAAGAGGGTGATAGCAGCATAGGTTTGTTGCCGCTGTATGACCGCTACTGATGAATGAGCCAAGCTTTACCTTGGATTTTTAAATTTAACTCTCAGCGCGATATACTGTAATTTGGCTGCCAAGGCTGCTTGAAGGCCGGAAAGTTGCAGCTGCTTCTGGGTTGACCATCGGAAGCAAGCGGCGAGGTCAAGAAATCTCCGGTCGTTTTAGCCAATCTATAGCAACGCTGTTTCCATCTGCAAATAAATGGACTGTGTCTGCTAAGCACGGTGGGTCACACAGTGCCTGTGGCCGGGGTCTTCGCGGTCGCACACAAGAAACATCTGTAGCCTAATATAGACGGAGCTACTGAGATTGGATACGTCGAGCTGGGCGTCGCCTAGCCAAGAGGCACACCCTGGAAGGCAAGGTCTCCGGGGTCAAGGCTCCCAGAGGCCCATGGATCGAAACTTGCGACGGCCACTTGCTAGGTCACATTCAGCAGAAGCTCTCGACTGGTGTAGACGTTGACTAGAGCCGGATCTTTGACAGCGTACGTACGCTCTTACGCTTGAATGGAGCCGGTGTAACGTCGAAACTCCGGAAGCAAGACGGCGCAACCGGCACGCTTGTGCGTGATTCCGACGTTATCTCTCGCTCCTATAGTTTTGCTGTGTATAGGATTTTCTCTATAAAATTATATAGTCCCCCTTTGCGTAATCTATGAAGTGCTGTGCACCCGGACGGTCACCCTCGCGACATTGTTTCCGGGAGCGCCCCCCCCCCCCGCATAGCGACCCGCACGACCAGACTGGGCGGAGAGTAGGAGAGCCCTGGCGGTAATAGGCTAATGCCCGTAGACTCGGCTAAGCATCTATGCCGAGAGCGTGTAGTCTGAAGCTTTTCCCCTTTCGAGCTTTCATCCACTAGATAGACCGCACAAGATGGTTCCACGTGGTGACAAATCGCCTCACGCTGGGCTCCGAGCGGATAGCTCGATGGTCTCGCCGTGCCCCGACCGTGACCGAGACCTCGACGACTCGCTCTCGTGGGAAACGGCGAAATTATTAAGACTGGCTCGACTACTTAATCCGAGGGTAGTAAAAGCTCACTCATAATCTGGCTCATCAGAATCCAAGTGGAAAGCGAGTCATGAGCAACGTCGCCCGAGGGCAAGCCCGAGGTTCGCCTGTCTGGTATTATCGCAGGAATATTACCTGCAGAGGAGCAGTCTCGGCCTAGGTAGACTCTGGAGCTTCGCCGGCGCCCCAGCCGGCCAGCTGGGGCTCTCGCAGATCCGATAGAGCGGACTGCTTGCAAGCGCCCGTCGTGCTGCCGTCGTAAACGTACAAGATCGGGAAATAGGACGACGCGAGGCGAAGGCGCTGCGTGGCGCTCTGGCAGCCAAATTGGATCGCCGCGAGACCGCTGTCTCACTGTTGGCAAGGTGACCGAGGGCCGACGCGCACTTGCCTATTCAAACCGGGAAATGTACGAGAGTTGACCAAGTTTACTCAGTCTTGCCACACCCGTTGCAGTCGCAGTGCCGCAAACATGACCGAATCCCACGACAAAGAGGGCTTGCTTCACCTCATCAAAAATCATGTCCAACTCACGACTCTGCCTACCTTGACTGGAATGGAGTGCTTTTCTTTTCTGCTACCGCCGGCCGTCGCCGCCCTAGGCTCTGACGAAGGCGTCGTCGTCGACGAGAACGTAAGGCAGCACTTGGAAGATCGCCGAATCATCAACTGGCTCGACTCGACGAAGCGTCTGTGGCCGATCCTCACCAGAGGCGAGTCTCAGCGGGCACCGCTGCGGCGAAAGCTGCTGCTGCTGCGAGAGCCTCACCGACGGTGGTTCGCCTGCCGACGCGGTCTTTCGCCGCTACCGCTTGTCGAGCCGACTAAGGTGTCAGCTTCTTGAAAGCATTGCTCACCTCTGTTAAAAAGCGAGCTGATCATAAAACAGAAGCCCGTCCGCATGGGTATTTCGGCAAAAGAGGGCCCGTCCGGCCGGTCGGGTTGGCAGACGGCGAATGCGAGCGGCACAAGGGGCAAGGCGAACCTGCGCTGCTTGATAAAATATGCTTCGTGAGGGAGAAACCGTTCGCATCCTTTCGAGGGAGTCGAGGTGGCGGCGCGAAGGCCCGACCATTCCATCGACTCTGTCGTCTGCGAATGAGATGCCCATTGGCACGCGGCCGCGGCAGCCGAGTTGGCTGAGAGAGCCGCTACTTTGAAAAACGAACCTTTAAGGATTCAAGCGAACCGTTGAAGATGTCCGCCTCTGGCGCGAGGCTGGGCAAGTTCTCGCAGACAATGGAGCTCGATGACAAAGCTAAAAATGGAGCGCCGAGAGGCAAATCTAGAACAAATTAGCTTGCCGTCTCTTTAAGACTCCCGTTGCCCCTCTGTAAACTAGCGGCGGAGTGCGACGTGCACCCGAAGACGCTTGCTGCTCGTTGAGCCATTGACGGAAAAGACTGCAGAAACGCATCGTGAGGGGGCGCTGAGAGCGCTGACGGCACACTAGGTGAGACGGTTGCTTTCACGACCTCGGTCCTGAGGTCGTGGGTTCGATTCCTGCGGTGGGCGATTCTTTAGCGCCACTGCAAGCAGGGGGGGTGATAGCAGTAAAGGCTCTTCCGTCGCTATACAAAAATAGGCTGTTTAAACAGCAGGGACTGCGCGACAAGCCTCTCACGAGTTAAGCCTCTAGCCGGAAGCCTCTGGCCACAAGCCAGGAGTCCTCGGAAGCAGGCGCGAAAAAGGAGCCGGTAACCCTCAGCTGGCGACCTTGGCTGGTGACCCGTAGCTGGTCTTTATTACATAACAGCCGTCCCAGGCTACCGTAACCTCTCTTGGGTAGGGCCTTATCATAATTCTTACGCAAAGACAACTACTCTCGTTCTGCCGACTATGGCACATTCTTTTCAGCGGTCCTGAGCTGCTACTTCTATGCTACTCACTACCTCAACTGCTCTCCTGACTCTGGTATGCTTCCCACTTTCTCTTTGTTTCATGAGACGAAGTCTGTTGGCTACCAAATGCGTACCGAAAGCCGCTTAGGCTGTGAGTGCGCTCAACAACTACAAAACTCTCCTGCGTAACACACACGTGGTCTTTATGACTTTGTGGAGTTACAGATGGAGATACATTACATTACATTATCGGACTGCGTCCGGGCCAACGTTGAAGTGAATCCGTGCCCACCCCACCCATCAAGCAGGCCTCTCCCTCGTAAGACTAATGCGCTGGCTTTTTCAAAAGCTAACTTGCAGCCTCGGCGTGAAACGGATTCTGGATATTGGGTTCGGCGAATTACGAAATCCACTCCGATTTCTCATTGATTTGCCACGGATTGTGGTATTGGCTCCTGCCATTGCTGGCGATTGCCGTGCATTGTTGACAATTAACGTGCCAAATAGCTTGAAAGCTCTACAATTTTACTTCTATCACAAAAAAATGTCAAATGCGGTGACAATTGGCATTTCATGCAGCCAATTTGTGGTTGATTTGCCATGGATTTTAGTGGATTGCTGCTTCGAGTCGAGCTGTTGCCGTTGCCGTAGATTGCCATGCATTGACCGAAATTGTCCAAGCACAGTTGTTGCTTAAAATGATGCGGTGATTTTAATCAGGTGTTTTTTTAATATGCATTTTAAATTGGTGCCTGGTGAAACCAATTTAAGGGCATTTTGCATCGGATTGCCGTAGATTTCGGTATTGGCCCCTGGCCATTGAGGCGATTGCAGTGCATTGCTGCAGAATGTTTGAGGCAATTGTTGTGAAATTGAGTGATTACGCAATAACTGGAGGTTAGAGCAACGTGCAATCATAATTAGAGCTTATAATGTACACGTTCTGGTAGCTTTGCAGCGGATTGAGGTGGGTTTCGGTATTTGACCGGGCCATTGCAGTCAATTGCCGGGCATTGCACGAGAACGCGTCGGCACAATAAAGTGAAATTTTCTGGATGCAATTTTAACTGAGTCTATTCTGATATGCATTGTCAATTAAAGCTTTACGTTGGCGATTTGAGGAGATTTGCCGTGGAATAAAGTGGATTGTGTTATTTTCTCAGGTCATTTTGGGGAATTGCTGCGATAACCAGAGTTCGCGGATGCAAAAATTTTGTATTTTAAGTTTGCGTACACTGAACACAGTGCGCCTTAATATTCAATAAAAACTGGAGCTCGGCGCAATCTATTTCGATTCGATATTTTGTGTTTTTCGGTAGATGTGGTGGGCTGGAGTAGATTTTGGTATTGGCCTGGGTCGTTGCAGTCGATTGCAGCCCATTCCACGAGAACGGCCGTGCCAATGCAAGTAAAATTGTATGAGTACAATTTTCGCAGGTTGTACTGGCATACTGAATCAAAAAATAAAGTTTTTCGAACATGATTTCTTTGGTTTGTGGTGGAATGCAGTGGATTTCGCTGGATTGCGGTATTTTCCCGGGCGGCTAATCTTATTTCTGTGGACTTCGTGAGAACGCGAGAGCGGAATAGCCAAACATTTTCTGGGTACATTCTACGTGCAGCGTATTTTTATATTACAATCTTTTGGAGCTTTTCGCAGCTTATTTTTGGTGAATTTGAAGCGAATTAAAGAAGATTATGGTGGATTGTGGTAAATTTCTGTACAGGCCTCAAGCGTTCCAGCTCATTTGCATAAGTGAACATGCGAACAATGACATAAAATTTCGTGGATAGATCAAATCGACGGCGTACACCAATATCCGTCCAAAATTTGAGCTCGGCAACGCCAACATTCGGTCTATTTTAGCCTAATTAGTGCGGATTTCGGTAATTCGTCGAACCGTTAGGGCACCGACGAGGCACTCCCCAGCCGGAAGGAGCCCCGAGTCGCCCCCTGGGAGGATTGCACGAAGGCTGCATTTTTTGTGAAAGCCAGATTCTCCAACGCACCGACAGGAAGCCTCTGCAGGCAGACTTTCTAAATGCAGACCATCGTTGGACGAGTCCCGAGGCTGATCCCTCCCCCCGTGCACCGGCTCGGAGGCTGCGGTTCCGCTGGGCTTTCGTAGGCAAACGTCATGCATGCAAGATATACTTAGGCTCGCTGGCGACTGGCCCCGACGAAGCTTCACCCTGACCTCTCAACTCGACATCGCACTACGATATCCCACCTCGATCTCGGCACGGCGCTGCTCGCTGAGCAGAAACGCTCGGCAGTCCTACAAAAAAGTTCCTTTGTCAATTTAAGACAGAGTGCAGTTTTCTGTAGATCATCTTCTCATCTTGACAGAAGCTTGCAATCCCATCACAAGAACAGGATCGTGCACGCATCGAGAAGGCGCCTCTCGTCAGACTGCTTTAGATCTCGAATAACAACTACCTCTCTGGTGCATCTGAAAGTGTTTCAAAACAATCATTGTAGCCCCGTCTAAAACAGACGCCGAATACACAATAATAACAGTAATAGCCATGCGTACCGGAAGCCGCTTAGGCATTGAGTGCTTTATCGAAAACGCTCCTGCTTAAAACTCACTTAGTCTATGTGGCTTTGCCTAATTACAAACCGAGAGGCGTTACATTACACTACACGATTAATCGTTTACATGTCGCTTCAAGAGAACCTAATCTCTAGCCAGGACAGCTCACTGCAAGCCAATCAATTACAAAGGTTTGGTGACATGGCATCAATCATATAGAGCGTGCAAAAGCAACCAACTTATCGTGCTTATGCTGGCATGCTAAAGCAAGCACGAAGTGCACCATGGCCACCCGGTGTGAGTAAGATCTCGGGCCAGTAGCATGCACTGATTCATGCGCGGGTGCATGCAAAGGACTTGTGAACAAAGAAAAGTTTCCGAGAGTGAATGGAAAGTTGACCGGAACGTATGCATGCAGCTCTAAAAGCCTTTTTGGCCCAATCTATAAAATAAAAAGCAGTGGGAAAGAGAGAGGGAGAGAGATAGCCTTTTCGGATATCCCTTCCGGAGAAACACCTCGGATCATGCGCATTGGGGCTGTCTTCACGCCTCGAGTACCTCTCTCTCTCTCTCTCTCTCTCTCTCTCTCTCTCTCTCTCTCTATATATATGTATATATATGATATATATATATATATATATAATATATATATATATATATATATATATTTTATTATATATATATATATATATATATATATATATATATATATATATATATATATTATATATATGTATGTATATATATGTAATATATATAATAACACGTATATACCGTGATGACAACATTAATAACGTCATGCGATATGGTATGTGATGGCGTGTGCGATATGCTGATATGATATGCATTAATAACATTAATAGCGTATAGCGATATGCGTATGCCATATGCTGATATGCGTATGATATGCGATATGCGGTAACCAACGTATAAATATGCTGATAACCAACCAAGTATATGTATACGTATATGCGATATGCGTGGCAAATAGCATTATGCGATAACGTGCTGTTCAACAACGATATGCTGATATGCATTAACCGTGCGTGTATGTGCGTGTAACAGTGTAGCGATATGCCATTAACTAACATTAACGTATTCCTTCTCTCTCTCTTGCTATCCTACTCTGCATTCATCGTCTCTGTATACGGTAACTACTGTCGCGTCTGTCTCTGTCTCTGGCTCTGTCTCGGTCTCTGTTCGTCTCTGTTCTGTCTTCTCTGTCTCGGGGTCTGTCTCTGTCTCTCTCTCTCGCAGTCTCTCTGGTCTCGGTCTCTGTCTCTGTATCTCTGTCTCTGTCTCTGTCGTTCTGTCTCGTCTCGGTCTCTGTCTCTCGGTCTCTCGGTGTCGATGTCTCTGTCTCTGTCTCTGTCTCTGTCTCTGTCTCTGTCTCTGTCTCTGTCTCGTCTCTCCTCTGTGTCTGTCTCTCTGTCTGTCTCTCTGTCTCTCTGTCTCTGTCTCTGTCTCTCTCTGTCTCTCTCTGTCTCTCTCTGTCTCTGTCTCTGTCTCTGTCTGTCTCTGTCTCTCTGTCTCTCTCTCTCTCTCTCTGTCTCTCTCTGTCTCTCTCTCTCTCTCTCTCTCTGTCTCTCTCTGTCTCTCTGTCTCTCTCTCTGTCTCTGTCTCTCTGTCTCTCTGTCTCTCTGTCTCTCTGTCTCTCTGTCTCTCTGTCTCTCTGTCTCTCTGTCTCTCTGTCTCTCTGTCTCTCTGTCTCTCTGTATCTCTGTCTCTCTGTCTCTCTGTCTCTCTCTCTCTCTCTCTCTCTCTCTCTCTCTCTGTCTCTGTCTCTGTCTCTGTCTCTCTGTCTCTCTGTCTCTCTGTCTCTCTGTCTCTCTGTCTCTCTCTCTCTCTCTCTGTCTCTCTGTCTCTCTCTCTCTCTCTCTCTCTCTCTCTCTCTCTCTCTCTCTCTCTCTCTCTCTCTCTCTCTCTCTCTCTCTCTCTCTTTATCTCTCTCTTTCCGCATCTTCCCCTGGTATTGGTGCGGGGCTACCGGGCTTCTCTGAGGGAGGAACAGAAGGAGGGAGAAGAAAGTGGGAGGGGGACTCGAACAGTAGCAGCTTTGTGTGCCTTGGCCATGGCGGGCCCTTCGGAAAGACACGAGAAGGCTGTGGCCCCATACGTGCGTCCTCGAACGCCGTCTGTTACAGACGCGCGTGCCGTCAGCATCCGCACTGAACTAGGCCGCAGACGACGCGGCGCTCGTAGCGGACGGTATGCTAGTCTCAGGCGACTCGCGACCAAAACTGGCGACGCCCGAACCCTATGGCGCGACTTGCGACTGGCAGGGTGCAGCGCCGACGCTCGCCGGACGTCGCCGACTGTGGCGGAATACGGCAGTGACGAAGAGCGCTCATACCTCAACGTAAAAATACCGTATCCATAGCATAGAAAAGTCTGTTGGGCAGCAGGGGGTGGTTATAGGCGTTCAACAGTGGCGGCCACGACGTGCAGCTACGGCTCCGCGGCCTATAAGTCCTCAAAAAGTAAGCTCAGTTGCCTAGGCCAACTCCGGAAACGAAACTCAACTGGCTATCCCACGACGACGCCTTCTTTACGGCCTCGGCCCCTTGGTTATTGCATAACCAGATCCTGGCCATAACAATTCAGGAACCACGAATAATGAATGAATAGCATTTGTAAGCGGGCTGATTTAGCTCTCCGAAGTTTTAAAGTGAAGGTCGCCATTTGCGCGCGTCCCTCCGCCGCCGCCGCCGCTGGGAGCAGCCAAGAGCTCTCTGCTGTTACGATGTGATCGCTGACCCAAGAATGAGAAGCTGCAAATTGCTACTCTTCTGTGTATTTCTCGTCGGCTGCTGGGTCTTCGCCGCGCTACTTTGGTCGACCGGTTTTAAGGCACTCGCCTCGAACCGAGGTCAAGGTGAATGTATCTGATAGGCGAGGTCGTGGCTCGAGCGCCGCGGCGTGCGCATGCCAATCGTCTGAATGAAGATTGTAAGCTCTCTTAGGGCGCTAATGCAAATGAGTTTGATATTTTAATTATACCGGTAAGGCGCTCGCAGCCTACGAGCCGGCAAGCGAAAGAAAGAAAGCTACTGCTCTGGGTTTCGCACGCTGCCTCTGCGAATAATACACGAGGCCAGCGGTTAATTTCTACTTTGTCACTAGGTGACGGAAACTGCCTGCTGCACTCGGTATCGCTGTATCTGTGGGGCGTACACGACCACGACTACCAGCTGAGAAGTCTCGTAGCGAGCGCTCTCGTTAGAGACAGCGGCAGCATAAGGCAACGCTGGAAGTTCGATCAGGAGAGGATCCTGAGCGCCATTGACGGCGGAGCAGAGCAGACGGCTCAGGTGAGTGCGAGGACTCCAGCGCGCCGGCGGCTGCAGCCACCAGCACGCCCGCTGCAGCCAGAGCCCTGCAGCAATAGTAATAGCAGTAGCAGCCCTGCAAGTCAGGCAGCTCCCGAGTCGCTCACTCAGCGACTGCGTCAGCGGCGGCGGCGGATCCATGAGCGGCGCGGCTCGAGAGCCTCGAGCTCGTAGCCGCCTTCGGCCGCTCTCAGTTGAGCTGTCTCAAGTTCCTGTCAAGGCCAAAGCTGCAGTAGGTAATGCAGCTCTCTCTGTCTCTCTCTCTGTCTCTCTGTCTCTCTGTCTCTCTCTCTCTCTCTCTCTCTCTCTCTCTCTCTCTCTCTCTCTCTCTCTCTCTCTCTCTCTCTCTCTCTCTCTCTCTCTCTCTCTCTCTCTCTCTCTGTCTCTCTCTCTGTTTCTGTGTCTCTGTCTCTCTGTCTCTCTGTCTCTGTCTCTGTCTCTGTCTCTGTCTCTGTCTCTGTCTCTGTCTGTCTCTCTCTCTCCCCTCTCTCTCTCTCTCTCTCTCTCTCTCTCTCTCTCTCTCTCTCTCTCTCTCTCTCTCTCTCTCTCTGTCTCCCCTTCTCTCTCCCTTCTCTCTCCCCCTCTCTCCCATTCTCTCTCTCCCTCCTTCCCTTTCTCTTTCCGTCTCTCTCTTCCCCCCTCCCTCCCCCTCTCTCTCTCTCTCTCTATCTCTCTTTACCTCTCTCTCTCTCTCTTCCTCCCTCCCTCCCTCTCTCTCTCTCTCTCTCTCTCTCTCTCTCTCTCTCCTTCACTCTCTCCCCCTCTCTTTCGCTGTCTCTCTTTCCCTCTCTCTCTCTCTCTCTCTCCTCTCTCTCTCTCTCTCTCCCTCTCCCTCTCCCCCCCCCCCCCCCTCCCCCTCTCCCTCTCCCTCTCCCTCTCCCTCTCCCTCTCCCTCTCCCTCTCCCTCTCTCTCTCTCTCTCTCTCTCTCTCTCTCTCTCTCTCTCTCTCTCTCTCTCTCTCTCTCTCTCTCTCTCTCTCTCTCTCTCTCTCTCTCTCTATCCCCCTCTCTCCTCTCTTAGCCTGCAACCAGACGCACTTGCAGGCTGTTTGAAAATGGGCTGCGGGCTTAGCTGACGCAAGCGACCTCAGCTCGGCCAATCACAGCTCACGGCCGTCATCAGCCTCTTGCTGACCTGAACAGTCGCTACCTCAGACGCACTCGCACAATCGCATCGCTGCCGCGTCTTCCGAGCTGGACGCTCATCCTCCTTCACTTCTTCTTCTTCTTGATCTCTGTGTACGCACTTTTTTTGGTCCAGCGGTTAAGGTGCTCGCCCCGACCAAGGTCTGGCTGAGATCGTGGGCTCGAGCCCCGTGGCATATGCGGAGTGCCTGATTAGAGATTAAGTTCTCTTAGGACCCTATACAAATGAATTAAATTCTTCTTTAATTTTTTATATTAAACTTTGATCTCGTCTCGTATACCAAATTTTGCGTTAATCCGACAATGCTCACTCTTTCTGTTCGCAGCTTCGCGGCCGTTTCCGAGGCAGCTGCCGGGCTTAGAAGGCTACTAAAATGGCGTTGCGTGCTAGCGTCTTGCAAGGCATGCGATGCCTCAGTTTTCGATTAAGCGACGCGCTAACAGCTTCTGGCAAACGCGGCAGTTATTCTCTGAAATAATCAAATTCAAGTCACAGAATTGAATTTTATTTTGAGACACATTCTCAGCTCCATTCAAGTTATATATATATATATATATATATGTGTGTGTGTGTGTGTGTGTGTGTGTGTGTGTGTGTGTGTGTGTGTGTGTGTGTGTGTGTGTGTGTGTGTGTGTGTGTGTGTGTGTGTGTGTGTATCTCTATGGGAACAACGTCGCGGTGGATAGACTACCGTCGTGGCAGACGCAAGCACAGATAATTTGCAGCAGAGCTCCCGTGCTGGCTTATTTAGCACATTTGGCCGAGACTGGCTCGTAGCTAGCGCTTTTCTTATGGGCGGGGCAACCTTGAAACCGATTTCTCTATCGTGATTCTTTATCGTTACATTGAGCGGGGCAAAGTGGAAGGCGGACAGAAACGACGGCGCACGCACGATTTCCGGAGGGTGACGCGTAGTCTATTGCAATGGCGGCGCGAGCGGCGCGGGAGTCCGCCGCCCGCCTCTCCTCCGCAGCCCCCGCCGGTCGGCATACCTCAGCGTAGGCTACGCCCGCGACTGCCCAGCACTGACGGGCGTAAAAAGACTTTAATTCTGTGCGCCGAAGGAGCATCACCCGTACGGGGCCCTTCAGCGCTGCTAAACAGAAATACTGTTCCACTCCATTCTGCGACTGCCTGAATCTCAGTCGAGAAGTAACTGTTTTCTCGCGTCTCGCTAGACGCCGTCTTAAATGAGATTTGGCGGAAATCTCATTCGTGGAGCGTTAAACTGCACTTCGACTACTCCTTGCCTGGCTGTAGGCGGAAATTGGTAGTTATGTCCTCCTTGTTGAGAAACACCTTTAAGGAAGTGAGAGAAAGAAAAAAAGGAAGCCCAGGGAGGCCTGCCAAACCCTCATTAGATCCGACGAATATATTTAGCTTCCCGGCTACGTTTAGCTACCCGACTGTATTAAGCTCTTTGGGTGTATTTAGCTAGCCCGGCTATATTTATCTTCCCAGCTAAGCTTAGAGGTGCCGTAAAAAAAGCGCGCCGAAAAAGCGTGTAATGCGAACAACTCCGACTAATACGCCCATTAAAAATCCACGCCACTATAATTGTAACCGGGTTCCATGGGTCAGAGGCTAATTCCCGCCAAACCCCGCCATACTCAGGCCACGCTGCCGCTCGCCATGCCGCCGAGCTAGGGTAAGACGAGCGGCCGTCAGGTTAAACCTCTTTATAATGACGCATGCGCCAACAACAGCAGGGGAACTAAACAATTCCACAGGGAGGGTCCTATACACAGTACACTACGGGGGCGCAAGACGACGCAGCAAGCGCGAACAAACGTGTTAGTTGGGGTCAGTCGGCTTCTGCAGTCCTGTCGTTGTACCGACTCCAAATCCAACAGTACGAGCGTACGCCGTCCAAAACCCGGCTGGCTGAGTAACTGCTGGCTAGTCCAAGTCGACAACTACCACAGTCGTAAGCTTCCGCCGAAAGACGCCAACACACGGGGGGTCACGAACACGCTACACGGGGAACGCGGAATAAAAACAAGTCAACAACGAGCGAGCTATCCAGCTCCGCTCGGGCCTTGGGTACTCGTTCCCTTGCGTGCGTGGCAGCATCGCCGGAGCACGCCTGCACGAATCCAGGTGCATAACTCGGCGAGACCGGGAGCCTCCAACACCACGACTTACTTGGCCAACTTCCCGTACCCAAGAGCCCCGGTGACCTCACGTCACCGCATACATCCGACCATGCCGTAGGTCCGACCCCGGCCTAGCCGGTGACCCTAACCCTCACTATAGCCGTTCGGTCCCAGCCAACCGAACCCAGCCTGGGTACATAATTTTGTATAAATACATAATTTAATTGATCTACAGTTGGTGCAAAACTCTGCAGCTAGGCTCGTCTGTCGAGAGCATTTCGGTTTCTATGTCAGCCACTTCTCGCCGACCTGCACTTGCTCGCAATCAAGCAGCTCATCGACCTCAAGGTTTTGTCACTCACATTTAGGGCCTTTCAATCTCTGGCTCTCGCCTACCTATCAGAACTACTCCCCAGCCAGGCTATACATAGCTTCGCCCGCAATTCTGACTCAAATCGTTGAGCTAAAATCGTATCGCTATGCCTCTAACCAACCTAAAATTCTCTGGAGACGGTGCCTTTAGTTCATATGGTCCTAATGCTTGGAACTCACTGCCGACCGACGTCAAGACATTTCATGACTTATAGGCACTTAAAATTTGCTGTGAGAATGATCAACTGGTTAGCGGTAGCATGCTCAATGAACAACAATCATAACATGGTTAGAGGTGAAATGCATCGGGTCAGCATACAAATATGGTTAGTGGCAGTATGCACAGTGTCAGCACGCATAAGCACGTAAAGGACGAATAAAATGGACCCACTATATGACTTGACGATATTTAAAAAGAAGCTAAAAATAACAACCTTTTCCTCGTAGCATTTGCTGGGTATTTGCGATTTGTCCTTCGTATGCTTATGCGTGCTTAAACTGTGCATGTTACCTCTAACCACATCATGCATGTTGACAATGTGCACGGGAACACTGACCGCATTGTCATGCATGCTTTTATAGCATATTTAATGCGCCTAGAGAGAGATTAAGTTCTCGGAGATTGAATAAAAAACCCAATATTATATTTATTATTATTATTATTATCCTGTGATCCTTCTCAGACATGCTCCATATCCGACTAACTTACCTCAATGGTGACCTAAATTGACGACCTTCAAAGATGGATGGTCACTAACTTGCTGAAGCTTAGCGACAATAAGATCAACCATTAAGTCTTAAACTGGAAGACCTCACCCTCAAGATTGATTGCTCTAGCATCCTTTTAGTGGCGTCTAGATATTATGTCGGCGTGCTTTTTCAAAGCGACTTGTGGTTGGATCAGGCACACTGCCTCCAACGATATATCGGCAAGCTTCAGTTAGGTAACAATCCGAAAATCGGGGCCTACTTATGCAACCATACGACGGCCAAGCTTGCTTTTGACGTCGAACCTACTTATATTATTTCGATTACCTTCCTCCAGAACTCCCGACATGTGCCCTTAATAGGCCGAACAAAGATGAAAAATGCTGCAGCAGCACGTCATGTTCTGCCGTCTGCAGCGTAGCCGCTACATCACACCGCTTCTGTCTGAGCGTTACTGGCATCAAGTGTGGAATTGACTTCAACATCTTTTCTCTCTCTCTCTCTCTCTCTCTCTCTCTCTCTCTCTCTCTCTCTCTCTCTCTCTCTCTCTCTCTCTCTCTCTCTCTCTCTCTCTCTCTCTCTCTGTCCTACAGGTCGCTACATTCGCTTGCACCAGATCACCTATCCTTGACCTCCTTGCTCCTGCAGTGTGGTCTCGCATCACGAGCTCCTGGATTTCCGTTCATCATACTTCCTACTAAATTTACTGGGCTTCCTTTCATCTTACTTCCCATCTTCCTGCTAAATGTAAATCTTGTGGCGATCTGGCCTTCGGTGCATAGGCACCAAAAGACCGGTACCGGCATTTGGCTTCTGTCGCCACCTGCAATTACTTTGATTCATTTACGTCTCAGCTAAAGAGCCCTTTGTTCTGCTCAGTTGGGCAACTGGAGGCTATTCCATTAAAACACGCATGTAAAATTTCATTAAATTTAATTCCTGCAGTCGTAACGCTGTTTTCTCTGCCATGTAGTATCTCAACCGCAGTTGCACTATGCCTGTCGTGGTTAATACCGGCTGTGTAGCAGTTCGAAATTAAACTGTGGCCCGGGCCATTGAAGACCATTTCATGAGAGCGCGCATGCACTGTTACACGAAATGTTCTTAGTAAACCCAAAACAATGCTCTTTATACTGTGGAATCACAATTGCAGTTGTGTAACGTTTATTGTGAAACTGACAGCTTTATCGTGGTTAATAGCCACAGAATGGGCCGTGCTATTGAAGGCTATATAGCCTGAGAATGCTCATGCTCTGAAATTTGGTCGGTAAAAACGGAACACTATTTTCTATAATGTAGAATCAAAACCGAAGTTGCGCCACGCTCATCGTGGAAATGGCAACTGTATTGCAGTTCGATAATGTCTGGAGGCCTTCGGCTCGGGCCTTTATAGACCGTTAGCTTAAGATTGCCCATGCGCTATACCATAAAAATGAATTGGTAAAACTGGAAAACCGATGTCTGAAATGTAGAATGAAACCGCAGTTGCGTGACGCCTAGTATATAAAGTGTAGCTATATCGCATTTCGGCAAAGCACGTCGGCCGGAGCCATCAGGGGCCATATGTGAGAGCGTGAATGCGAAATTGCACGAACTTTTGTCGGCGAGCCCGGTGTAACAGGCCCCGGAATATACCCGGGGTTTAAACGGTCTTGGCCACTTTATACTCCGGAAGGTGTGTTATGGTCTAGGCCACTTTATACCCTTCTAGGCCATATTATAAAACGCCATATCAATAATTTTGAGTGACATACACATGAATCTTTACGTAACTGTTCTCAAGTCCACGCCGGCGCTGGCGCCGACCCTGGCACCTCATTCTTTGCTCTCCCCCGTTCTTATCTTAAGGCACTCATTGCACCTGCATCGACTTTTCTACAAACTTTTTCTTAAGAGGGAATTTTAGCTGCCTTATGCGCACCGAAAGCCCTCGGGCTACGCTGTGTACGCTGTAGAAAACTCACGCGTAACGAGGCGCTTGGTCATCGTAGCTCTGCGACGTTACAGACGGCGAAACATGCTAATACTGCGTAATACTGAGATGAACCTCGGTTTAATAAGGAATCTTGAAACAGGATTCACTTTCCGATTATGAGAGCGGCCGCCAGTGTCGCCCTGTTGGTGCAGGATTTTCGCTGTTCGACTTTAAGTCCACAAAACCGCACGCCATTTTCAAATTTGTCTTTGCTTGACCACGAAGCCGACCATGATCACACCTTCGACTGCTTCTGAAACTGTCAAAGTTGGTCAAATTGAAAATCCCACTTTCATGCATACGCTTTTTAGATATGACGCAAGTTCTTTGTCGGATATCAGCGGAAATTTTTTGCGAATGTTCTCTATTTGGGTAATTGCCACTGAACAATGAACAATAATTAAAACAGTTTGTTATAATTAAAAAATGTGGTACTCTGCGTCATTTTTCAGACGTAGTATACTCTGGGCTGGAAGAGTATAGTTTGGCTTGGCCTATTTTAACACCCCGGCTATAAAGTGGCCAAGGCCATCTTAACCCTGGATTATAAAGTGGCTTAGGCCGTAATAACCCCGGGTAAACTCTGGAAGGGGTATACTATGACCCGCTACACCAGAACACTTGTTTTCTGTAATGTGAAATTAGAAGCACTGTTTCGCCACGCTTATTGTGGAAATGATAGCTGTATTGTAGTTCGATTATGTCGGGAGGCTGGACTGGCCCGGGTCATCTGAGGCCATAGCCTGACGAGGTCTGTGCGCTGACATGAAATTTAGTTGGTCAACACACGGAACACACCAGTGTCTACAATGTAGAATCAAAACCATAGCTGCATGGTGCCTATTATTTGGAAATTCCCGAGGCCGTGACCGTGTGCCTCTTTTGCTGAAAGAGCTTGGATAGCTGCCGATTGATCGTCGGATGCAGAGCCAAGTTTTTACGCTGACCCGCAAGGCCAAGGCCACGGCTTGGCTCCTTCGTACCTAGCTGAACTGGTGCACCACTTTCAGTCTCCTCGTGCCCCAGTGCCTGTATTGACAATCCATTGCTTTTCCATTCCTCCTCTTATTAATAATAACAATAATACATTTGTATAGCGCCAGCAGAGAGCTCAATCTCTTTCTAGGCACTTCACATTTGCTGGGTGTAAAGAAAGCATGATCGAATGGTTAGCGGTAGCGTGCTCAATGAACAGCAAGCATAACATGGTTAGAGGTGACATGCACAGGGTCAACAGGCAAGTTTTGCTAGTGGCAGAATGCACAGTGCCAGCACGCATAAGCACACAAAGAACGAGTCACATGTACCCATTAAATGCTATGATAAATAAATGCATTTTTAGCTTTTTTTAAATGCGGTCAAGTCAGAAGGTGTCGTAACGCAAGTCGGAAATGTGTTCCGGGATTTTGGAGCATACGAACTAAAGGCATGGTCTCCAAAAGATTTGAGGTTCGTAAGAGGTATAGGTAAACTACTAGACTCCGAAAAGCGGGTGGAACGATGCTTAGCCTTGTGGGTAGTAGATCTAATAGGTAATCTGGAGCCAAAGAATGAAGGGACCTAAAAGTGAGTGACGAAACCTTGAATTAGATGCGTTGCTTGACTGGGTACCAGTGCAGGTCGGCGATAAGTAGTGTGATGTGGCAACTGCGCCGCTCACGCTAGACAAGCCTAAAGACCGTTGGCGACAATACCTTATACTCTGCAGGTCTTAGACTGCGAAACTCACTTCTACGATTCTTACGAAACGACATGTATTTTCCGGCTGCCAACTCTGGCACGTCCTTTCCAGCTGTCCAGAACTGCTACTTCCATGCTACTCTCTACCTCAAATGCTCTTCTGATTCAGTTTTACTTCTCACTTTCTCTGTGTTGCGCGATATGAAGTCTGTTGGCTATCAAATGCGTACCGAAAGCCGCTTCGGCTGTGAGTGCGCTATACAAAACTCTCTTGTGTAACACCAACATAGTGTCTGTGGCTTTGTGGAGTTACAGACGAAGGAGATACATTACGCGATATTTAATTTCTTGTGCAAGCCTGACACCGTGGATTTCAGTAACTAATGGTTAATGATTCTCTTGCAGCGAGTTGTAAGGCGCCTGGATATTGAGTTAATTCTCTTTGGGCGCACTATGCAAAACTCCCCTGCATAACCCTCACATATTCTTTGTGGGTTTTTGGAGTTACATATAATAATAATAATAATAATATTGCACTTGATAAAGCGCCCTCAGAGAACTCAATCTCTTTCTAGGCGCTTTACATTTGCTGCAAAGTGATACGCAATAGAATAGTAAGTAAAATCATGCTTGAAAAACAAACAAAATGAATAACATGGTTAGGGGTTACATGCACTGGGTCAGCATGTAAATGTGGTTAGTGGCCGCATGAACAGTGTCAGCACGCATAAGCACATCGAGGACGAATCACAAGGACCCACTAAATGCTGTCCTAAATAGGTATGTTTTTAAGTTTCTTTTAAATGTGGTCAGGTCAGGGGATGTTCTGATGCAGGTCGGGAGGGAGTTCCAGGCTGTGGGAGCATACGAGCTAAATGCACGGTCTCCAAAGGATTTAAGGTTTGTACGAGGTATTTCTAGACTGTTGGATTCCGAAAAGCGAGTGGTACGATGCTTTGCCTGATGGGGTAGTATATCTGAAAGATAGGCTGGAGCCATAGAATGAAGTATTGGTATAGTATTATATATATATTATATATATATATAATATAGTATTACTGTACATTATATGGAAACCGCAGCTGTATCATAGTTCGACATTGCACGGTGGCCCGGGCCATTGGAGGCCATTGAGTGAGAATGCGTGAGCGCAATTGCACAAAATTTCTATGATTCACCCAGAACAGTTTTCTATAAAGGGGAATCAAAAACGTAGTTTCGCAACCCTTATAGCTGAAGTTGCAGCAGCTGTATTACAGTTCGATTACTATGTAGAGAGGCTGGCTGGCTGGGGCCATTGGGGGCCCGTGGCCTGGCAATGCACACGCGCAATGAGTTAACCTGGAACACTGTTGTCTCTATTTTCCAATCAACCCCGCAGTTGCACGCCGCCTAAAAAATGGCAGCCATATCGCTGTACGTAATTGTGCGGCGATCTGGGCCATTTGAGGCCATAATTTGAAAGAACGGGCAAGTGCAATTGCATGAAATTTTGCAGGTAAACCCAGGACACTGTTTACTTTAGTTCGTATACCCGAAAGCTTGGAACTCACTCCTGACTTGCGTCACGACATCTCCTGACTTGTCCACATTCAAAAAGAAACTAAAAGCGTATCTATTTATCAAAAAATTCAAGTGGGTCCCTGTAATTCATCCCTTATGTGTTTATGCATGCTGACACTGTGCATGCTGCTACTAACCATACTTGCATGCTGAACCTGTACGTATCATCCTCAACCATGTTGTTGTTCTTTATTGAGCATGCTACCACTAACCATTCGATAGTGTTTCATTTGCAGCAATGTAAAGCGCCTACAAAGAGATTGAGTTCTCTAAGAGAATAGGGAATCTAATATCAAATGTAATATTACTAGCATTACATTAGCGTTAGATCAGCGCTGCAGTTTGGCCACGCCTATTATTATTGAAATGGCAGCTGATATCGCATTTCGATTGTGCAGGGAAGCTGATCGATGGCCCATCGAGCCATCCGAGGCCACAGCGCATGCGTGAGAACTGGCGAGCGCAATCGCATGAAATTTGGTAGGTAGACCTGGAATACTGTTCTCTATCATTTAAAATAAAAACCACAGTTGCTTATAGCTTTTTGTATAAATGGCAGCTGTATTGCAGTTCAATTTTTTAGGGCTGCTTTCGGGGTCGGGCCACTGAAGGCCATAGCACGTGAACGTGCCAGCCTAATTGCTAGAAATCTGGTGGTTTAACAATAATTATAACACCCTCAGAGAACTCAATTTCTTTCTAGGCACTTTACCTTTGCTGCACGTACAGCATTGTTTTGCATAAGTAGAAATCAATTTTGTAGTTGTGCGAAGCTCTTCATGGAAATAGCAGCTTTTTTGCAGTTTAAATACTTTGGGCTGCCATTTGCTCCTGACCAACCTAGGCAATAGAATGAGAGCACACCAGCCCAATAGTATGAAATTTGATGGGTAATCTTGGCATATTGTCCTCTTTAATTTAGAATCAAAACCACAGTTTCGCAAATCATTTTGTGAAAGTGGAAGCTATATCGCCGTTCGAACGCGTAAAAATGCTGGCTTGGGGGGGCACTGCAAGTTATGGCACGAGAACGAGCAAGCGAGATCCCATGAAATTTAACGGGTAAACCTATAACACTATTCTTATTAATTTGAAATCAAAACCGCTGTTTCCCAACGTTTATTGTGGAAGCGGCTGCTTTATCGCTGCTGTATCGCAGTGCATCGCAGTTATTCGCGAGACCCCGTAAGCCCTGTCAACCGTTCGGTTGCCAAATCCATGGAGAGTTAGCTAAATACGCTTGTGAGCGTGCTCGTTCTGGCAGATGCCCGCACACCGCGCGTAGCTCAGTGTGGATCGGTGGATCGCAGAACTGGAAGTGCCTGGCGTTACTCGGGTTTCCGCCCACTCCACTTAATGTCCTTGCGAAGTCCCGGCTCGACACCGCGTCTCCTAAATCTAATATGAGCACGCGGTGTGTGCTCATCCTTTGGGCCGATGTCTTGCTTGCGATGACCAAACCCCCGAGTGTCGTTGTAGCTATGGAACGACGAATGGACAAACGTGAACTCTGCCGTTTTCAAGCCGGTACGCATGGACGCGTTGGACAAAAAGTGGGGCCGGGTTGACCCTCTCGAAGACATTCATGTGTTCATCATCGCCAACATCATTCGGCGCCCGGTGATTGTTTACGGAGAGCCGTTCTTGGCGGGCAAGAGTGGCGAGCTGCTGACGCCCAATCACGTCGTGGGAATATACTTGCCTCTTCTCGTCGAGCCAGAAGAGTGCACGAAGTCACCCGTGCTGCTCGCATTCAACGGCAACCACTTTGTGCCGCTGATAAGCACTGACGACAGCTGGTCGCAGCAGCAGCAGCAGCGAGCCTTGGCGGCTGGAAGAAATAGCAGCAGCAGCAGCCGTCCGGAGACGTCGACGACGAGTTTGGCTCACGCCGCGCCTCTCCTGTACGAGCATCTCGAGCCCATGAAAGTGCACTTTCTGACGAAAGCCGAAGAGCTCGGCGACGGGAACGAAATGCTCGGGAGATACTTGCAGCTCGTCGAACTGTCGCGGCTCGGAGGCCGGCAGCAGTCGGCGGCTGACGGCGAAGCCGCCGTGTTGTGCGCGTCGCTGGACCATCGACCGCTGCCAAGCATGTACCGTACCTTCTGGCCAGAGGCACCGCCGCAGTGCTCCGGCAGCTCTTCATCTGCGAGGCTTCAAGGTAGCGTGCGATAATGGTAAAGGGATGCTTTATACGGAGGGTCTGACGAACAGCTCTCGTGTCCCGTGCCATCTCGATTGTTCTCTGTTAGCACGGCCCAGGGCCGAGCCAAGCGCTCCAGACGCGCGGTGCAACGAGGAGTTGGAGACACTGCCTTTAAAGTCGCAGCCGCTATCTCTCGCGAGAATCGCTTAGCTACAAAGCGAACAGCTTGCTTTCGCGCGCGCCACGGTGTTTAATCAGTTAGTATCGGATCCGCATGAAAGGCCGCGTCTCTCGCACTAGTCATTCACCGACCCCTTCCGATGCTGGCTAACCCTTTGTTGAGAGTAAAATTCGAGAGAATAATGAGAAGATCGGTCCAAAAAAACTGAATAATCGATAAGGGTAACTTTTAAAAAGAAATGTGTCAAACATTGAAATGATATCCTGCAAACATCGATTAGGCAAACCAAGTCTAACCCGGAAGTAAATCGGAGGCACCATTCTGCTAATCAAGCATTCATCTATCGATGCATCATATATAACTTGTGCCCTAACTTTTTTATTCTCGCTGAATCGATGTTATATTTTCTTCTTTTTGAAGGGCCTATTTGAGGCTCTACAACGACTTCATTTACATTAGCTTTATGCCTTGCAAATTTCACCACATGATCGACACATGATGGATTAGCTTTAAGTTCAAAGTTTTTAATTCAGCTCTTATTTGCACCACAAAAATAGTTCATTTCTGATTTTGGTTGGACAAGCTTGGCTAGACGTATCATCAAACGTCCTTGAATTTCATCATCTACGTGATGGACATGTAGAGTATTATGTATCAAACTGAAATCCTAAATTAGCTCCTGTAGTAGCGCACAAGCAGAGCTGACCTCAAATTTCACTCGGGGACTAGCTTTGAGCGAGCTCGGGGACAAGCTTTCGAGAAGTTCTCTAAGCATCTTTGAAGATCAAGCTCCAGCAGCCGTGACGATCACCGAAGTTATTGCGACAAGACATCTGTTTCCAATGTAGACTCTTTACATAAAGTTTGCGCTCCGTGCCAGTCACAGCCAGTTGAAGCTATCGCAAAGCTTCAAATTTTTGGTTTATTGTAGACATTCTGCATTTGTCTACCTACTCTTCTTACTTGAGCTGGTTGGAATGCTGTCGGACCGCTATAATTAGCCCCTAGTGGTTTACTGAAATGCCGTGCCTTTCGCTGACCCGACAGAGTATATATACTTTATCGCTGGCATATTGCTGCTATGGCTTATGTCATATCTCAGTGTAAGACTCCAGACCATTGATGTCAACAGGCAACAATCGTCCGAGATAATCGCTGCATGCTTGCACTGGCTCCCCATCAAGCTGTGCAGTATCTTTAATGTGCTTTTCCTTTACATTCCTTTCCTCTCTGCCTCAAGCCTACCTATCAGAACTAATCCCGTATCTGGCTGGTCATCGTATTACCCGCCGTTCTGACTCAAGTCGCTTAGCTAAGACTCAAACCAATTGTCGACCTCCATCGACCAACCGCATTCGTCGAGTTTCCTTATTTGTCTTTGATCCCTGAAGGGTAATCCTACAATTGCAATAGATGTCTCGATCTACTCTGGGATAGCGCATTCTCGTGATAACTAGTTCTTTAGAGAGTAGCACTCAGTTTCGCTGCACATTACAGCTGTAAGCACGATCGCAGCTTATCTCCGAACACATTGGCTTGCATAAGACGCCTCCGTTAGCTGGCGCCATCTATCGGAAGCGAGCTTTTGAATAAGAGCAGCAAAGCGAGAATCTGTGCATTTCAGAGGCCGGCAGAGGCGAAAGTGGGCGAACCCTGAACTACAAGGACTTCACGCCCAAGACTTACGCCAGCTGCTTGGCACAGAAGAAATCGGACAGTGGAAGCAGACACGAGTCCTACTCGGTCGGCCAGGATGAATTAGTCGAAGCCCGTGAGCCGTTTTCTAGACTGCCACCTATCAGCAGCAAATCTGAAATGAGATACGCCCACTTGCTTTCGACTACTACGGCGAAACATGGTGGCCCAGCCACAGCAGTGTGCATCCACCCCAACTGCGACAACGCGGTTGACGTCGGCTGCCTTGGCGGTCTCTGCCAGGATTGCTATGAGGTCATACTAGTGCATAAGGAACAGCTAGCTTTGAAAAAGCAAGGCTACGCAGGTACGAAAAAGTAGCCCTGCCTACTGAACCTTTTTTTACTGCCAAAACGCTCCTCCGTCATTCGGCCTGGCATGCGAAAGTGCGACTGGAGTTCTCTTGGTCTAGTGTTGCTTACTTAATTAACGGCTTACCAACAGCTTTTTTCAAAGGTGCGGGGACAAGACCTGAGCTAACGACGTATTTATCATGTTAGTAGTGCGTGGCAACAGCATATCTACGCATCGACGAAGCAGGAAGGTGGGAATAGGGTGTGCAGAGCTACTAGTCATCTTTGACTGAGAGATGAATTTCAGGATGAGGTCACTCGTGTCCTCCTTGAATATAGATATTGAGGTGCTGCACGGAAGTGAGGGCGGGGAGTCCTGTGGGGTTGTTATTGTGGGACATGAGTCCATGAGGGATGCAGCTGCCTTAGGGATGGGCTCTCTGGTCTTGTCTATCTAGCTTGGTGATAGATAGACAAGATCTTGGAAAATAGCTAGAGAAGTGATCAGCTAGATTGCTACAATGATCACTGGGTAAGGAGCTCACCTGGAAGTGGTTGAGATGGTTGATCGTAGATATCAGTATTTTCGGATTGCGCAGCTTTGATTCAAAAATATTTTCATAGAAGCTGGACTTGGCCTTAGCTAAAATGGATTGGTATGACCTCCAGTAGTCCTCGTGCGCCTGTCGATGGACAGTCAGTCCTGATCTTGTGTATGCTTTCTCAACCTTTCGTTAGTAGACCTAGCTATTATAATGTCTGCGGTAAACCATTGGCCAACTGGACGAGGGCATGCAGTGTGCTTATTCAGAGATGCAAACTCGTCAAGAATATTAGCTAGTGTTGAATTGCAACATTCTACAAAGGAGGACACGACGGAAAGGAGACGGAGCAGCAGAGGCGAATGAGATATTTGTGTGCGGACAGCATCGGTGTCAAGGGTCTCGAGGACTCGTGATTCACAGGGTGCGAGTGAAGTCGACATACGTGAATTCAGGAATAGAACCAAAGCACGGGCAGAATTTTGCGTCATCTGAATGAAAGCTTAAGGCCCATGTTGGGCTAAGCGGTTTTATCTGCAGAGAGGAAGAGTATACATAGCGAAAATATTTTAGCTAGAGCAGACTCCTGAGCGATCCCTGTACTTTAAGGCTCAGCTCATGTGATCTTTGTCTTTTATCTTCTCTCTAAAGACGCCCACTGAAAAACTGCAGTGCAGCTCCCAAGGCGAGATTATTGGCGCCCAAGAATGACTTGGTAATCAACGGTTCCCGATGGCTGCGGCGAGGAGATCTCACAGAACAAGCGGGGAGGCGGCTGCTTAAGTCAGCATTGCCGAGCAGCGTCGCCACTGTGCACTCGCAGCACCCGTTGACTGGTCAAATTACACGCTCTAAAGCCTAACTGGAACTCGCTGTCTAGGTTTGACGCCTTTATATAGCAGTGCACCTGGTGCACCACTATGCACTCCACTGCATTTGGCGGGAGCTATAGCCCGTAAGCGGAAGCGGAAGCTGCTGAAGCGCTCCTGTCTACATCTTTACGAACGGCGTAGCGACGTAGCCTCTTTGAAGCGTGCAGGAACGACATCGAATGCTGAGGATATATTAATTTAATTAGTCTTGAAGAGCAGCAGAAAATAAGTCTGTGCATCTCGGAAGGAGAATTGTAGGCACGGGGTCTTAGAGGGCTACTGGTCTCCTAGAGTGTGGGCTACAAACTTGTAGGTGAGATAAAGCTGAAAGTGAGCACTGAGGCTGAAGACGCCAGTGCCAAAAAATAATCCTTTCATACAGCGCCCTAAGAGAACTTGATCTCTAGTCTGGCGCTTCACATATACCAAGGCATTTGAGCCCAAGATTTTGGTACCTTTGGATTGACTATCCAATAGTATCTACCTACTGACTAGAACGCCGCCTTGAGGATTGCTAGGTAAGGTGCTTTCCTGCGATGGATTGACGAGAAGGACGATGGTTGAAGCAAGCACTTTTTTAATTATGCACTTGATTCCACACTGTTTGTCTGACAGCAGTTAGAGCTGGCTTTATTTATCACGGATCGCTAGTACAGGTGCAATAATCCTAGAATGCCAGTCGATAGACAGTCGGGCATGGTCGTTTGAGGTTTATCTCAAACACGAGCAGCCGCTTGATGTTGGCTCGGCAGCGTGAAGATGAGCCTCTAGAGCCGCTCCCTTCTCGAAGGCAGGTAAGCAGCCTCTGCGTACGCTGTAGAAAAAGCAGTCGAAAGCAGCCTCCTCGATGTCCGGTAGCCAGCCGAGATGGGATCACTAGGCTTTCAGCGGTGTGACCTAATGGAAGCACTCTCAGCGGCGGCATGCCTGAACTGGCCGCTTCCGGATCGTCTTCCAGTGTGTGCGGGCTTTCATCCCAAATTTATTTATAAAATATAAAAAATTTAATTTTATAAATCAAATAATTGTATATGTAATTACATTTATAATTTATTACAAATGTAATTTAATGTAATATATAAATGTAACGTAATTTATTATTATATAATTTATAAATGTATTATAATGTCATATTACATTCTATAATGAGCTACGATGTGTGCAAACCAAGAGCAGTGGATTCCACACGTCGACGTTTGCTCCATTTTTCGGCTACTTCGCTATTTCGATAGATCCACGGTTATTCTTGTCGTTAACTCGCTAAAGCACGCCCTTCCGCGAGATTCGAATGAGCTAGAGCTTCGGATGCTGTCTGGCGTTGCCCTTGAGTAACCCTCATATACCCAGACCCTCACGGTGTGATTACTAAGAATATAGCGGAGAATTTCCAAAGGAGTTAATCGAGGAGGCAAGGAAAGAAATCACCAAAAGATAAGGAGGCAGAAAACACCACGGTGTGCTCTCTTGCCACATGGTAGGAAAGTAGTGGCAGCGAGTACAATGGAAAACCGGAAGTAGATTTGAGAAACAAGATCGTTGACAAGACAGTGCGAGAATAGTTTTGTGGCTTTTCCAATCTGAATTAAAGAACGACTACAGCTTTCGCTCTACATATAATTTGGTCTAATTTGTCTTAATTTGGTCTGATTTGGTCTAATTTGTGACATCCCGTCTTTGTTTCTGTAACTCACTGCTTGCTGGCCTACCGGCCTGTGCAATCAGGTGCATACAGCTGGTGCAAAACTCTGCAGCTAGGCTTGTCTGTCGTGAGCGTCACAGTTGCCACATCGCGCCACTTCTCGGCGACCTGCACTGGCTCTCAGTCAAGCAACTCATCGACTTAAAGGTTCTGTCACTCACTTTTAGGTCCCTTCATTCTTTGGCTCCAGCCTCCCTATTAGATCTACTGCCCCATCAGGCTAAGCATCGTACCACTCGCTGTTCGGAATCTAATCGTCTATCAATACCTCGTACGAACCTCAAATCCTTTAGAGACCATGCCTTTAGTTCGTATGCTCCCAAAGCCTGGAACTTACTTCCGATTTGCGTCATGACACCCCTGACTTGACCACATTTAACGAAAAAACGCATCCATTTATAACACAACTTAGCGGGTCCGTGCGATTCGTCTTTTTGCGTGCTGACACTATGCGTGCTGCCACAAACCACATTTGCATGCTGACCTGTGCATGTCACCACTAAACATGTTATGCTTGTTGTCATTAAGCGTGCTATCACTAGTAAGAGATTGAGTTCTCTAAGAGCGCTATATTAAATGCATTATTATTAATATTATTGTCCAATCAAGATACAACTACGGCAAATGTGTTATGATTAAGTTAGCCAGGGTGAACATGTGACAGGGGGAATTCCCGATTGCTTAGCTGCATAGCTAAATTTAGCAGAGTGGCAAATGGGGAGCTTTTACTGAGCTGATTTTGTCGCTTTACTTAATTTAGCAATGCAGCTGCGCGATCGAGAATTCCATAATACCATGGACACACTACAACTTGCCGACATCTTTAGGATCGCTAGTCTTTTGCTGCATCAGTTGCACACTAGGGACTCCAAGGAAGACCATTTAGACGCGGCGGAAAACGAGAAGTGAGAGAACAGACGGGCATGGGCCCAAATAGGCCCTCGTAATGCCGTCGGCGCGGATATATTTGAAGCGTAGCTGACTCGATAGTCTCGTCTATGTGGCGGTGGCCATTTTCGCCTTATTTTTCGTAGGTTATTGGGAAGCGGCCACCGCGTCACGCTCTCCATCGACCTGTGTAGTGAATGGGGAGCACTTTGCTAGGGCGGCTACCGACACAGTAGTATAATAGAATCTCGTCAACTCACTTTTTCTATGTGCTTTGCTTACTTGTTTATGGTTGATTGATTGTTACTAAAGGCATTGGGGTTCTACCAACCGGCCATGAGTCTTTTGCGTGCTTTCGTACGCTTGTCTTAGCAAGTTGATTTTTCACTTTGGCTCGCTTACCTATTTAGGATATTTTTCTTTTCATCATCTATTTGCTGCAGCTGCTCTTATTGAAAGTTGTCAAGCGACAGAATAGAGATTATTTTCCGCTTAATGACCAAGTCTATGTGAAAATCAATCGCAGAGCAATGCTTTTGTATCATCAAAAGCAGATATTGGCAATGAGTCAAAAGTTCGACCAGTTGAAGACAAGCTGAAGATCAGTAAAATGTAGTTTATTCTTCTTGGTCATTTTTCCTATAACCACGTGCTTATTTCTATAAACAAATTGGCTTGTGAATCTATATATAAGTCGATAACAAACTTATTTTTGCACATCCCAATGCTGAATTTACTTAAACTGAATGCAATCTTCCTTCTGTCCCCCTTTGTGTACCTATACTACCAGGCTTTAACCAAAATAATACTAACAGCAAGCCGTTTATGTACAGATTCTTAAGAGACTTATACTTTTTTTGCACTCTGCATTTTGCCTCTTGCCGATGTGATAGCCATGTACAATCTAGGCTTTCAGGTTTACACAGACGGTATGCGCGACAGCTATCGTGCTTTGAAGCTTTTTCAGCCGTCCAGCAATTCCAGCTCTTATCACTTCTGCCGCATTTACTGCAGACATTCGCGCTTGGAGACAACTAACTCTCTTAAATTGAATAACAACATAACCAGCTCATTAGTTGTGCGAAAACCTAGCTTAATTCAGAAGTTTAAAAAATCCAGCCATTTAAATTAGAAAGCTGAGCCAGCGTATCACTTGCAGGCTCCGCGAACGGATTCTGGATGTCATGTTCCAAATTGACCTTTTACTAGACGACCGCATCAGCTCCAGCCGGTAGTTTGTTTTTTCAAGCATAATACCACTCACCATTTGATCGTGTTTCCTCTGCAACAAATGTAAAGCGCCTAGAAAGAGATTGAGGTCTCTGAAAGAGGGCGCTTTATCAAGTGTTCTACTATTATTACTATTAGTCCGAGACTTTCGGTGCTTACCGCAGGCTTGATCGCCGAATTCTGTTGCAGCATCGATCATCGAAAGATGTCGTCTTGGTAGCAGAGCGGCGAGAGAGGCGGGAGGCGCTGGAGGATGCGAGAGAGACGGGAGGCGCTGGAGGATGCGAGAGAGGCGGGAGGCGCTGGAGGATGCGAGAGAGACGGGAGGCGCTGGAGGATGCGAGAGGCGACTGGAAAAGCGATGAGCTCGGAGGTCGGTGAAGCGAGCGGTGCGACTTGTAAGTCAGACTGGAACTAATCGAATTCGATTCAACTCTAGACAGGGAGCCAGTAAAGAAAAGAAAGAAGTAGATCGATGTCGAATCCACGCAGCTGGCAATGAGCCAGGCGAGCTGGCTTGCCCTTTGCAGCCGCCGCAGACGATCAAGGGTACAGGCCAGGAGTCCTGTTTTGAAGGAATTGCAGTAGTCAAGAGGCGATATCACAGACGCGTGAAATAGTACGGTTGTCGTACTTTTACCTAAGCAGACACCGATTTTGGCCATATTTCTCAGCCGAAACTATTACAACTAGTCAATTTGTTCATTCAATGACAAGTTCTGGATTAGCACGCAGAGATTATGGGCAGACGTTGCTGGTGTGAGATTGGATGAGCCAATCTAGTAGATGAGGTCTTCCAACCTGAGTCTTGCTCATAAATAAAAGATTGATTTCGTCGTCGTTAAGCATTGTGAACTTAGTTGGCATGCAAGCGTAAGCGTCGAATCGAGAGAGTCTGATGTGGAACGATTGGAGCCCGTCGGATGTGAAGCAATTGGAGCATGTTGGATGTGGAGCAAGGCTTAAAGGGTCGAAGGATTGGGGCAGGGCAGGATTAGAAGGGCCGAAGGATTAGGGCAGGGCAGGATTAGAAGGGTCGAAGGATTAGGGCAGGGCAGGATTAGAAGGGTCGAAGGATTAGGGCAGGGCAGGATTAGAAGGGTCGAAGGATTAGGGCAGGGCAGGATTAGAAGGACCGAAGGATTAGGGCAGGGCAGGATTAGAAGGGTCGAAGGATTAGGGCCGGGCAGGATTAGAAGGACCGAAGGATTAGGGCAGGGCAGGATTAGAAGGGTCGAAGGATAGGCAGCGCTAAGAGTCGCCAACGTAGAAGTGTTCGTATTTGTATATATAATATTCGTAACACTGCGACGACAGCGGCCAGAGGAGGTGTGAGAAGAAGGGGGGCGCACAACCGAAACCTTCGGCCTCCCATACTTACAGGGCTTCCCGCATTACCGACAGCCATCTTCGCCTGCACTCAACCTTTCAGTGAGGTATGACGTAATCTATTTTAGCACTGTACCAGTGATACCTTTTCGTGTCGCGAATGGCATTCCAGAAGGATTGTGGTCGATTGCGTCAAATGCTTCTACGCGATTTACTTTACATAGCAAGTACACGTCTTCGGTAGCTTCTAAACGCTATGGCGATATAAAGAACTAGTGACTACGCCTTAATTCTGATTGGCTACCGACTCGTGTATATATGCATGTATCTCACAAAGCCGCAAATACTATGCGGATGGTTTGTGCAGCGAACTCAAAGCCAAAAGAAACTTTCGGTACGCATTCTGCGGCCAACAGACTTCATCTCACGCAACAAAGAGCTAGTGAGAAGCACAGCTGAGTCAGGAGAGCGGTTGAGGTAGTGAGAAGGGGGAAATGAAGAGAGGAGCAAATAGGATGGAAATGCCTGTCAGAGCCCCCCCCCCCTCCTCCTCCGTGAACAGTATACCTACGCTGTATACCTGATCGTGCTTTTGGTTTTGAGGAATTGCTGATTGGGACACGTACAGTGTAACCGCAGAAAAAGTCTCGAGCCGTTCGGATTGCTAGTGCGTGCCCTTGCGCTTTCACATAGTCGCCTAAATGAAGGAAGGATCATACCTGTGCTACTAACGAGAGATTCTCGCTGGTCCGCTTCCCGTCGTTCGAAATGAGAGCGCTAACCGACAGGCGGCTCGCCGCGCCATCTGTCGGTGTATTCGCCAAGCAGGTCTCAAAAAGTTAATTGGAAGGCCTGACCGGCAGATAGACGATCGCTCTTTGGCGAAGGTTTATGCCGCCACGGGGTGGAACAGAAGCATGTCACTTGCGACGAACCTTTCTCTTAAGGCGAGTTAATTCTGGCTGAATGCGTTCCAGCCACCGGAAGAAGGCGTTCCAGCACCTAGAAGCCAACGGAATCCCTAATCACGCCGCCTCCTTTCCTCATACAGATGCTCTCTATCTGTGCTTAAGACGAAGCCACGCCTTTCAATATAATGAGCCCTCCTGGTACGCGATTAAAAGAACAAAGAAGATGACTTGCCGAAACTTTTCTCTCTCTCTCTCTCTCTCTCTCTCTCTCTCTCTCTCTCTCTCTCTCTCTCTCTCTCTCTCTCTCTCTCTCTCTCTCTCTCTCTCTCTCTCTCTCTCTCTCTCTCTCTCTCTCTCTCTCTCTCTCTCTCTCTCTCTCTCTCTCTCTCTCTTTCTCTCTTTCTCTCTCTTTTTCTTTCTCTCTCCCTCTCTCTCTCTTTCTCTCTCTCTCTCCCTCTATCTCTCTCTTTCTCTCTCTTTCTCTCTCTTTCTCTCTCTTTCTCTCTTTCTCTCTCTCTCTCTTTCTCTCTCTCTCTCTCTCTCTCTCTCTCTCTCTCTCTCTCTCTCTTTCTCTCTCTCTCGAGTAAGTGCACCGGACCTTTCTTGCCCTGACGCCACACACGCTGTCTTTTGGTTTTTTTTGCAGCGACAGAACGGAGGACCGCTGAGCAAAGACCTATAATGCGGCCCTTATAACACGCATCGGTGCACGGGTTTCGTCGATAGAGTAACAGTCTGGCAGTCGTGCTGCAGAGCCGCCACATGCAGTTCTTGAGTCACGTCCGCCAGCAGCTCAGACCGAACAAACGAAGCGACCTGGAGTTCTCGGGTTGACCTTGACCCTCTGGGCCGAGACCCGACGCACCGAACTCTGAGCGAGCGAATCCCGGGCCAAAAAGAACGCTTGCTGCTGGTCCGCACTGCCATTGTCAGCTCACGTGGCTCAAGTCAAGTCTTTCTTTCCTCTTGCCCCGAAAAGAGAAGCGCTGGACTTGCGGCAAAAAGGGGGACGAGCACAGTACGACAGCAGCGATCGAAAGGCACCGGTCGGCTTTTGGTCGTCCCAACAGCGACAACGCGGCCGGAATGTGCGCTGTAGCTGCTGCTGCGTACTAACTCAACGCTCCTTGTCAATGGTCCCTGCCTGTGTCGACGTCGCCGCGAATTTCAATCGTGCACTCACCGTGCGACCAGCTCTGCTCAAGCAATGAACTATTGCTCGCGAATATGGATCGAGTACCGAGCGAGGCGAGCCATCCCGACCGCGGACTTGGCTCGGACGTCAAGTATCAGCACTCTCTACTCCGGCATTGCCATGGCCGCGTAACCTTCACTAGTTAAGGTAGTGGGCAACATGGACGGGTCGCCTGTACAGACCTGACGCTCTTAACGCGACCAAAGGTTTTGGCCCGAGCGCCCGCTGCTCCGAAAGCAGCATAAAAAACATAAACAAAGCCCTCAAGAAACCACAAAGAATCGCCAGTACATTGAAGCCGTTTGTGCTGCAGGCGCCTTCGGGCTGTCGCTTGAAGCTTATTGCAGCTAGGGCTCATCGCAATGACTCGCTGGTCAGCAGATCGTCTCCAACAGATCGAGCCTGCGTCGCTTGGGTTCTCGCTTTATCTATGGGCCACATCAGCAGTCATACAAAAAGACGGGTACACAAAGATCGAATTGCTTTTAAGCCTGCTTAGAGCGACAATGTCGTAAGTCGCCCCCAGTTCAAGGTCAGTGGTCGAGCTGGAGCGTCGTAATCACTAAGCATTGCGACACGCTGTCAGATCACTGTCAGATATAGTTGGACGCGGCAAGCGGGGTGTGCTATCGCAGATGGCAAGCGGCCGGCGTACAACACGTCGCTTGGCTTCAGGCCGCCACGCGAAAGCCCGAAAAAAGTCCACTCTCGGGCGCAGCTATTGATTGCATATGAAGCAAGCGCTGTTACAGAGGCCGCCGGGCGTATGTTGAAGCAGCAGCGCTTCCCTGCTTTAAAGCACCCCGCGGGCACGCTTATATCTATGAACTTGTAATCATGCTCAGCTAACAGAAACTCCGTGTGGTGTTGCTGCGAAAGCTTGAAGGAGGAAACAATTGAGAAAGCAGAAAAGGTGAGGCAGAGAGAAAAAGAGATTTTCGGACACACTGAACGATGCATGCTGTGTAAGAAATCTGAGTGTACGATGCAGCGACGCAGGTTTGCGAAGAGGCGAACATCGAGGAAAAAGTTGGTGCAGATATAAAGAGGAGCTTTACTTAGGAAGGTCATGGCCAGGATTTCGGAAAGGCACGGTTAAGCCTCGACTTTGAGGGACATTGCACAAAGACTAGACCTTCTCTTTGCAATCGGCTGGGAAAGCTATCCGGACCCTAAACATTTTTTTATTAGAAAATAACTTTTGTCGTTTAAACTCCTCAACTTAGCGACTAGTCGTCCCCATTTTTGGAGAGCGGCTGGCGCCATACTGAAGGTTGGCCAATCGGAAGCTTCTTTCGACACTCCGAAAAGAAGCGGAAAAGAACCTTATTTTGGATGACCATTGGAGAGCGCTGCTTTTCAGGCTTCCTTAAACCGGTCTAAAAAGAATTCTCCGTTTAGATATTATAGAAAACAGTTATCCTCATATTACTAAAAAATTAAAGCCCTGCGCTTCACATATGCCGCAGGGCTCGAGCCCTTGACTTCGGTAATAAAGGTGAGTACTATGAAATTCTTAGCGATTGCTTCACCGGAAGATCGCTCCAGGGGACAGGTTTGGAACTTTCAGCAGCTGTTATGTTACTGTGTCTCCGGCTGCAGCAGGCACAAACAGCACAGCTTACAAGGGGCACCCTGTGAAATGTCTTTGTAGCTTCCTCTCCGGGTGGGCGGCCACCTCTCTCTCTCCCGAGAGACCGTAAGGCTTATCGTCGAAGGAGCACCGTACAGCGTGGCAGGCCTCGCTAGCCTCTCCTTTGCAAAGAGAATCCTGTAGCTTTCTTTGTAGCAAACGTAAAGTGCCCAGAAAGAGATCGAGTTCTCTGTGGGCATAATATCAAATCTATTATTATCATTAACGGCTGTAATTTTGGTCGGGGGTAACTCAGCCGCCCTCCGGCGGTAGCTTTTCATGACCTATGTCCCAAGGTTATGGGTTCGAATCCTGCAGTAGGCAACATCGACGACCAGCGCCCTCCCCTCGATGAAAAAGCCCGTAATCGTAGCGTAGAGAAGCCTACTGGGTAGCGACGGAGGGTCACGGCCGTCGCTCTGCAGCGGCCGCGACATGCCGCTCACGCAACTCGCGTACGGCTCAGCGGCCTACATAGACAGCGCACCTCAGCTCCGCTGCTGAGGCGCCACCTGACTGCCTCTGGCACGGCTTCTGCATTGTTGCTGCCTTGGCTATAGACTGTCGCTCAATCTTCTTCCAGCCGTCATAATTCAAAGACCAAGAACGATGAATATAAGTCGCATTCTAGCTGACTTAATAATAATAATAATGCACTCGATAAAGCGCCCTCAGAGAACTCAATCTCTTTCTAGGTGCTTTACATTTGCTGCAAAGGAAGCACAATCTAATGGTGAATTATATCGTGCTTGATAAACAACATGAATAACATGGTTATGGGTGGCATGCACAGGGTCAGTATGCAAATGTGGTTAATAGCAGCAGGCACAGTGTCAGCACGCGTAAACATATGAAGGACGAATCACAGGGACCCATTAAATGCTGTCCTAAATAGGTGTATTTTAAGTTCTTCTTAAATGTGGTCAAGTCAGGGGATGTTCTGACGCAAGTCGGGAGAGAGTTCCAGGCTTTGGAAGCATATGAGCTAAAGGCACGGTCTCCAAAGAATTTGAGGTTTGTACGAGGTATTGGTAAACTTTTGGATTCCGAAAAGCGGGTGGTACGATGCTTGGCCTGGTGCGGGAGTAGATCTGAGAGATAGGCTGGAGCCAAAGAATGAAGTGACCTAAAAGTGAACGACAAAGCGACATGCATCCCGTCTCGACTTCTGCAACTCACTGCATACTGGCCTACCGGCATGTGCAATCAGGCGATTGCCGTTGGTGCAAAACTCTGCAGCTAGGCTTGTCTGTCGTGAGCGTCGCAGTTGCCACATTACTCCACTTCTCGCCGACCTGCACTGGCTACCAGTCAAGCAACGGATTGACTTCAAGGTTTTGTCGCTCACTTTTAGGTCACTTCATTCTTTGGCTCCAGCCTATCTCCCAGATCTACTCCCCCACCAGGCCAAGCATCGTACCACCCGCTTTTCGGAATCCAACAGTTTACCAATACCTCGTACAAACCTCAAATCCTTTGGAGACCGTGCATTTAGTTCGTATACTCCCAAAGCCTGGAACTCCCTCCCGATTTGCATCAGAACATCACTTGACTTGACCACATTTAAAAAGAACTTAAACACATCTATTTAGGACAGCATTTAGTGGGTCCGTGTGATTCGTCCTTCATGTGCTTATGTGTGCTGACACTGTGCGTGCTGCCACTAACCACACTTGCATGCTGACCCTGTGCATGTCACCCCTAGATATGCTATTCATGTTGTTTATCAAGCATGATATTACTCACCATGTGGTTTTTGTGTATGTAGACCGCAGTCGGTGACAGCACCTAAATGTTGTTATCAGCCAGTACTACGCTGGGTGGCCCTCCCGGCCACCGGTTAGGCAATCGGAGCGCAGCTAGGCGTTGGCAACGGCGCCAACGAATGAGAGCGCAGCGTTCCGGTACCGCAGAGGACAGAAGCGTGCGACGTCTGCGGCGGGCAGTAGTGCTTCCGCCGGCTGTGAGTGTGGAGGAAATAAACTGGTGGTGTTCCTCGTTGGCTAGCGTGCTGTGCCGCTCGCGACGACAAGTTAGACTACAAGCTATTTCCGGCGGCGGCGATGACAGCAATGTTGCTTGAGCATTTTCAAGTCGGTGATGACTTCGCAACTTGGCTGCTTGACTCGGAGCGGCGGCTCGAGCTGTACGGTGTCAATCCGACAATCTGGCACAAATATCTGCCTCTCTTCCTGGAAGGAAGCGCCTTCTATGTGTATTCTTACATGCCGAAGGCAATCAAGGATGACTACCGTCTGCTTCGCGAGGCTCTGGTAATAGCGCTGGCTAGCCCTGTAGGTAAAGCGCGACTGCTGAGCGCTGAGTTTGCAAATGCTCGTCGGAGAGAGGGCGGCGACAAAAGGGACCAGAAGCAATATCAGCAATCGCCGACGGTGTGCCGGGCGACAACGGTTTACCAGGATGCCACCCTATGGAACGCGGTGACAGCGATCCAGGCTGTGACGGTTTGCCAGGCGCACGCGGTGTGCAACGAGGCAACGGCCTGCAAGGTAGCGGAAGCCGTGGAGGTGACTCTGGCATGCGACGAACCGGTGGGTTACGACTCGGAGCAAGTGGGAGATGCGGAGCAGGTCGGAGGCTCATCGGCGACGCAAGTGGGCTGTGACGCAGAACTGTTAGGAGACGAGGCGCAGATCGGATATGCGGTGCAGGTCGGAAACGCGGCGGCGCCTGAAGACGCGGTGGTGGCTTGCGAAGTGGTGGTGGTGTGGGATGCACCATTGAGCTTCGAGGCTGTGCCGCCCGACGAGGCGCCAGCGGCGGAAAAATATGTGGCCCCACGACGCACGAACGCAGCTGTCAAATGCAGCCGGCTTGTTTCCACGGGCCGTGCGGTCGCCTGCCTCCTCCGAGCAGTCGTTACTTAGCCTCATAATTAAGGGAGCGGACATCAGAACAGTACCGATTGCTAACGAACTCCATGACGAACACTGCGATGCCGGCCCTGGTGATACGGCCAGAGCCGACGAGCCCGGCAGACAGCTACGGCCAAGATATGGCCTGAGACCACCGGTACGCTATGAGGACTACGTGCTTACTGTTTAGCCTTCTTGCTGCCAAAAAGTGGAGAATGCGCCGTAGATTGACCTCCAGATCAGGCGGGCATGTGGTTTTTGTGTATGTAGACCGCAGTCGGTGACAGCACCTAAATGTTGTTATCTGCCAGTACTACGCTGGGTGGCCCTCCCGGCCACCGGTTAGGCAATCGGAGCGCAGCTAGGCGTTGGCAACGGCGCCAACGAATGAGAGCGCAGCGTTCCGGTACCGCAGAGGACAGAAGAGTGCGACGTCTGCGGCGGGCAGTGGTGCTTCCGCCCGCTGCGAGTGTGGAGGAAATAAACTGGTGGTGTTCCTCGTTGGCTAGCGTGCTGTGCCGCTCGCGACGACAATTTAGACTACACACCATTCAATTGTATTTCCCTTTGCAGCAAATGTAAAGCATCTAGGAAGAGATTGAGTTCTCTGAGGGCGCTTTATCAAGTGCATTATTATTATTATTATTATTATTACAAAACCTTGCAGTCGATCCGTTGCTTGACAGGGACCCAGTGCAGGTCGGCGAGAAGTGGACTTATATCGGCGCCACTTCACATAGCGACCGCGAGTCCTGCGTCTCGCGGTGCGCTAAATCCGAACCGCTGCGAGCTTTGCGGATTAGCGAACGAACCTGGCGAGGCCGGCTGCTCGCGGCACGCCAGGAATCCCGCCCGGTCTTCTTTCCTGGCGTCAGGCAAGCGATAGCCGCCATGGCTATTTGCTATTGATATAAATGGAACTGGTCGAATCGGCCTACTTTAATGTCTTCACTTTACTTAATAACCAATGCTGCCCAGTCAAAGATCGCTAACGGCTGCGAGCGCAAGGTCCGAGCGCGTCGGGGCGTCGCGGTCGAGCGCGAGCCACGGAGAAGCGACGCCCGTCAGCTGACCTGCATAGCTCGCGGCGCTCGCTGTGACCAGAACGACACGATGCAGCGAGCTTCCGCTGAGGGTCGCACGAGTGGCGGAGACCGCGAGGAAGCGCACGCCAGCCGACGGTCGTGCGCGCGCGGCTCCGACGCACGAGCCGATGGCTCGAGAAGGCGGAAGCTGCGGCTTTCAGTCCGCGCGGCAACGAGCCCTTTTTTTCTCGCACCACGGCGGGCGTAACCTACGACCCCGCAGCAGCTGGCTGCGAAGCTCGATCAATAGGGGGCGCTCGGCGAGGCGGCGGCGGCGCGTCACTCAGCGGGAATCCTTAGCAACGGACGCAACGGACGTCGAGTCGGCCGAGCAAGCATCGCCTCGCACGACTGACGGAGACAACAAACGACGGCTCGCGGGATGTGCTCGATTTAGCGGTCGCTTGCACGTGGCGGTCGCACGACAGCGGTCGCACACGCTCAGCAGCATCCTGCGGCGGAGGAGCGGCTGGCGGGCAGCCGCCGAGGCGGCTGGCGGGCAGCGGCGCTGGAGCGAAGAATGAGCGCCTCCTCGGACGACAGCTGGTACGGGAAAACGCTCGGCTGCACGCAGCAGCCGACGCCGAAGGCGTTCGAGCGGATCAAGAGCGACGGCCGCGCGAACGTCGTCAAGAGCCGCGGGCAAATGAAGTCGCTGCTCGACGGCAGCGCCGCGGCCTCGCCATCTCCCTACGAGCACGACGAGTCGGCCTCAGCCGCCGCCGCCGCCGATGGCTTCTTCGCCCACCCGAGCCTGGCCAAAGCGGTGGCGGTCAAACACCGGGGTGAGCCCGAGCGGCGACCGGGCCGGCCCTCCGGCCACTCTCTCTCTCTCTCTCTCTCTCTCTCTCTCTCTCTCTCTCTCTCTCTCTCTCTCTCTCTCTCTCTCTCTCTCTCTCTCTCTCTCTCTCTCTCTCTCTCTCTCTCTCTCTCGAGCGCAGCCGAACGCTCGCACGTCGCTGCCCCTCTTCACCTTGGCCCCGCGGCCGCGGCGGCGGCGGCGGCAGACGCCGCCAGCCAGCGGCTCATCGCTGCCGTGTCATCATTGTCCAGGGACGGTGGGCCAATGGCTGAACGTCGAGGGCAACCTGCAGTCGGGCTACCAGTCGGCGCGCCCCCTGCCGAGCTGCCCGACGCCCATCGCGCAGGAGATGCTGCAGAGAGCCGGCGGCTCGATGGCCGGCTACATCGGTGGCGAGAGCGAGTACCCTGCTCCACCGCCCAGCACGCACAAGATACACCCGCGGGCGGTGAAGAGAGAAGCCGAGAGGATCGCGTCTCCTCACAAAGGCGAGTGACGGTCGTGCGTGCGGCCACCGCGTGTCGGGCAGGCCGCTGCCGGCGAACTGGCTGGCTGGTCGGCCGGCTGGGGTCTCGGCAGGGCCAGCTCGTACGTCCCAAAGCCGCCTTCCCCCACACCCACACACCCTCGCTCCGCCCCCCCCCCCTATGTTTGACGCGGCTCCCTTGCAGGTGAGCCGTGATGGCACACTAAGTAAGAGGACCGCTTTTCACGACCTCGGTCCCGAGTTCATGAGTTCGAATTCTGTAGTGGGCGATCCTTTATCGCTGCTGCTTCGAGCGGTGGTGATTGCCGTCAAGGCTCTTCTGTCGCTACACAAAAGTGGCTGTTAAATCAGCTAGTATTTTCTTTTCTTGCAGGCAGCCGGATGGAGGCGCTGCTGTACGACCCGCTGAGCATACCCGTCGCTCCACCGGCACCGTCGCGAAGCATCAAGCCCGAGGCCGAGGACAACGCGAGCAAGCACACGGGCGCGCCCATGGCCCGGCTGCTGGGCGAGTACGGCCGGCTGCCGCTGTCCGACAGGCGTCCTCGAGTCACCAGGCAGGGCGAGCCGAACGCCGAGCTGCAGAGGGGGCTGCGCGTGAAGCAGCTCATCAACGAACAGCAGCAGCAGCCGCCGCCGCAGGTGCGGCAGGCTGCACTGGGTGGTGGCAGCGGCCAGGCGACGCCGATCGACCGTCTGGTGCACAACGATAACTACGACCGGAGAAACAAGACCACGTTCACGATGGCGTGGACGTAGCTATCGATAGAGGGTGCGCGACCGACCGACCGACGACTGCCGCCAGCACTGCAAAACGAGTCGCGCGTAGGCGGATATTTTTACAGTTTATTTGATAGAGAGAGAGAGAGAGAGAGAGAGAGAGAGAGAGAGAGAGAGAGAGAGAGAGAGAGAGAGAGAGAGAGAGAGAGAGAGAGAGAGAGAGAGAGAGAGAGAGAGAGAGAGAGAGAGAGAGAGAGAGAGAGGAGCACTATAATTCGTGCAGTGGCAGCTGGCTTACAGTAGCTGCAGCATGAACCTGTGCAGTGGGAACAGTGGAATACGATGCTTAGCTCTGGGCCTTCCTTACTTGTGAGCCGGCCACCTGCAGTACTGCATCCCCCGAGGCTGAAAAGAAGACGGAGTAGCAGCGACTGTTGGCAACGCCACTGTGGATTTCGCACAATGTGTACATAGTGAATGCGCCATCGCTTTAACATGGAGTGGGTGCGTTATTGCAAGCATTTCATTAGAAGCAATTAAACAAGGCATCGAGTATGCCAAAACACACGACAGTGAATGAATGGGAAGGATGTGCCTAGATAAGAAAACAAAGTATTAAAATATGTTTTGAGCGGCTCCTGGGAGAGAGAGAGAGAGGGAGGGAGGAGAGGGAGGGAGGGAGAGAGGGAGGGAGGGAGAGAGGGAGGGAGGGAGAAATGAGAGAGAGGAGAGAAGAAGGGAGAGAGAGGGAAGGAGGAAGAGAGGAGAGCAGAAGGGAGAGAAGGGGGAGGGAGAGGGGAGTGAGTGGGAGGAAGGGAGAGAGAATGGGAGAGGGGGAGAGAGAGAGGAGAAAGAGAGAGAGGAGAGAAGAAAGGAGAGAGAGGGAGCAAGGAGAGAAATGGAGGAAGGGAGAGAGGAGAGGAGAGAGAGAGAGGGAGGGAGGGAGGGAGAGGGGGTGAGTGGGAGGAAGCGAGAGAGGACAGAGAGGGAGGAAGGGAGAGAGGAGAGGAAGGGAGAGAGGACAGAGGGAGGAAGGGAGAGAGGAGAGAGGGGGAGGCAGGGAGAGGGGAGTGAGTGGGAGGGAGTGAGGAGAAAGAGGGAGGGAGGGAGAGAGAGAAGGAGAAGAGCACCAGCAGCTGCCCTGCACCAACACCCTGCTTGCAGCATGCAATAAAGGATTGCCTTCTGCAGGGCTGGAACCTACGATCTGGGTAGTGAAATGTGAGCACTACTACTATGCAGATCCAAATTAAAAGTTAATGTCTTCAACCAGACTATTTATGTAGCAGCAGAACAGCTTCAGTGGCTATCACTAACACTTGCACTGAGCAAGAACAGTATTGCCTGCACCAGGACTCGAATCTATGACCTAGTTTATTAGGTACAGGCAATTTACCCGTGGACCAAGACCCACGGGCATACTCAAGTTTACCTGATTCAACAGCCATATTTATACAGCAGTTAAGGAGCCTGAGAGGCAATCATTACCTCCCCCCCCCCGTTGGTAATGAGCAATAAAAAAGATCACCTCCATATTATCAAATTAAACAAGGACAACTAGCCGGCCCCAGCACACAAGGCCAGCATAACGAGTATTAGGGGCCAACACACTGTGGTCAGCTGGACTACACACTGGGGTCAACAGAGACCTGATGAGCACCCTTGCTCAAACAAGTCAGCAATAATAATTATAAGTTTGCACAGCACCCAAAAAATTAAATATCTAAGGACATAGCATAGGTTGGAATAGAGCTTGCTGACCAATTGACGATAATGACCCACACAACTGCAGTAAGCACAAGTCAATGAAGAATGATGCACATGGATAAAGCAAAGGCTTGTAGCCATTTCAGCATCTTTTGATGTCTCGATGATAATAGGTCAACAGTTCCATGATTTGGTAGGGCAGCAGAACTGAAGGCACGATCTGTGAAGAATTTGAGACTGGTTAGACATACAGTTACCCCGAGTCTGAGGAGCGCAATAATAATAGTAATAACATGTGCACAGTGTCCTCAAGGAACTTAATCTCTTTCTAAGCAATTCAATATGCTGCACAGGAAGCATGATCGTATGGGTAGAGGTAGCCTGCACAATGTCAAAAAGCTTAATGTGGTTAAAGGTTACATGCACAGGATCGGCATGCAAGTGTGGTTAGTGGCAGCATGCAGTGTCAGCACACATACGCACACAAAAGGACGAATCACACGGACCCACTAAATGCTGCGATAAATATTTGCATTTTTAGCTTCACTTCAGATATCATCAGGTCAGGGGAATGTCGTGACGTCAGTCGGGAGTGATTTCCTGCCTTTTCGAGTATAGCTACTTTCGAACTTCAGGCATGGTCTCCAAAGGACGAAGTTCGTACGAGGTGTGGGTAGACGATTGGATTCCGAAAAGCAGATGGCACTAGCATGGTGGGGATTAGTCCTGATAGGTAGGCTGGAGCCAGATAATGAAGGGATCTAAAAGTGACCGACAGAACCTTGAAGTCGATGCACTGCTTGATTGGGAGCCAGAGCAGGTCGGAAGGAAGTGGTGTGCTATGGCAACTGCGCTGCTGCTCACGACAGACAAGCCTAGCTACAAAGTTTTGCACCAACTTTAGGCGCCTGATTGCATAGGCTGGTAGACAAGCAAGCAGTGAGTGACAGAAGACGAAACGGGATGTTACAAATGCATAGAAAAATTTGTATGTAGTATTCCTGCCTAGGCAAGCCCAAATTTTAGCAATGTTATGTAGCTGAAAGTAGGCAGACTTTGACTGTGGAGCTGATGAGGTCGTCCAATGAAAGGTCACTTTGGAACATGACACCTAGACTTTGTGCAGATACCATAGGGAATATGCTGGCAGAGCCGATTGTGAGCCGAGCCAAGTCTGCCTACTTTCAGCTACATAAAATTACTAAAATTCGGGCTTGTTTAGACAGGAACACTACATCTAAATTGGCCCATGCATTTATGACATGATCTACAATAGTCCTCGTATGCGTGTCATTGAACAGTCTAGACCTTGTGTGTGCTTTCTCAAACTTGCCCTTAGTAGACCTATAATGTCTGCAGTAAGCCCTAGGCTGCCTGGGCAAGGATGCACAGTATGCCTGTGTCTCGGACAGCATCGAAGTCAAGGGCCTTGAGATTTTGCGATTAATAGATGATTTTAAATGGAGAGGAGAGCACACACGGTAGACTGAAAGAGATATGCATGTGGTCAGATAAGCAGAATTCGGTAATTATAGGTGATCATAGCATGCACTTCTAGGAGAAAATTTGGCCGAGTGTGTGAACCTTGATGTGAGTAGGGTCATGCACATGAGACATGAGAGACAATGAGTCAAGTCAGCGCACAAAATTTGTCGCTGAAAGTGTCAGATAAGTTATTAAAATGACTTAAAATTAGCTATAATGAGGAAAGATTCATTTCTTGAACACATCGAAAGAATAGTAATCTGAGATCAAGAAGGACTTGTACCTGGGGAGGGGACAAACCATGGCAGATAGCTGTCGGATCAACTCTAGATAAGAGATTCGAAAGACTGCTTCGAGGGCACTGCAAGCAGATTGAAATTGATGGATAAACAAGCGACAATGGCGACACCTCCACCAGTTTTGATTGAGCAAGGGGTATAAAAGAAGGAGCCGCCTGTAGGGGCCGATGTCCATCGTGGTCGAGCTGGTAATCGATTCTAGCCAGATCTTGGTCAAAGCCACACTCAGTAATTATGTCGCGTATCATTAGGGGTTTATTACAGATTAAGGGAGATTTCCAAAGACAAGTATTAAGATGGGCCATTGGGGTATAGCAGCCCTGATGACCACTAAATTAGAGTAATTAAATGCAGATGTGCTTGGAGGAGATCGTGCAGGATGGCACAAGACAATGCTAGGAATAGTAAGCTTAAGGCCGAGCGAGTTTCGACCGAAGCAGCAGCTGCAGGTCGGCCGTCTTTGTTGATCTACTCCCTCCCACCAGACCAAGCATCGTACCACAAGCTTTTCGGAAACTAACTGTTTACCTATACCTCGTACAAACCTCAAATCCTTTGGAGACCGTGCGTTTAGTTCGTATGCTCCCAAAGCCTGGAACACCCTCCCGACTTGCGTCATGACATCATCTGACTTGACCACGTTTGAAAAGAATTTTAAAACGCACCTATTTAGGACAGCATTTAGTGGGTCCCTTTGATTCGTCCTTCATGTGCTTACACGTGCTGACACTGTGCATGTTGCCACTAACCACACTTGAATGCTGACCCTGTGCATGTCACCCCTAACCATGTTATTCATGTTGTTTATCAAGCACGATACCACACACAATTCGACCGTGTTTCCGTTGCAGCAAATGTACAGCGCCTAGAAAGAGATTGGGTTCTCTGAGGGTGCTTTATCGAGTGCATTATTATTATTATTAATGTCATCAATTCACGGACTCTAGCAACAGCAAGCACATCTAGGAATGCATTTCAACGATGACAGCACAGCAATAAAAGGCACACACGATCCGAACTAACTGGCAGATTACAAACAGCTGGCAAAACCAAAGCCACGGGTTGGGTAGATTGCAGCACAAATCTCGTGAGCATGTATTTCAGACAAGTAGACCAGCCTAAAAGCAAGCGCCGGGACCTTGAAATCAACGATTGAATGGGATCCAGAGCAGTCGGTGTGGGAAGGAGCGAAGTTTGCCACAGGCCAATTTCACGACACGAGACCGCCATTGTTCCATAGCAAGGCTGCAAAAAACCACCGCCGAGCCTCAACAGCCAGCCCTCAATTTCGCTCCAACACGGGTTTTTTTCAAATCGAAGAAATTTAGATATAAGTTACCGGTGCTGAAGGCCCTGTGGCAGCGCACCGTCAAACAGCTGAAGAAAAATGCGAGAAGCATTCTTATCAAGTCATGAGGATAACAATCGAGGAGTAAGTGAGCAGCATGGCAGTGCCTGCGTAAGATAATAGTAATAATAATAATAATAATACACTTGATATAGAGCCTTCCGAGAACTCAATCTCTTTATAGGCACTTTACAATTGCTGCAAAGGAAACACGATCGAGTGGTGCTGACTGGAAAAGAGCGCCCCAGTCGGCAGCAGGAGAGAAGAAATCTGTTGCACAACAGCTGAGGCAGTGAGCTCCACGGCCTGTGCCACTGAACGTTCGGCCAGCGCAAAACGCAGACAACAAACCGCAAAGCTCGTTTGCATAGTCGCACGCCACCACTCGTCTAATGCATCCTCTATCTGCTGGCGCATACACATCAGCCCTCCAGCTTTCTAATGCGGTGGCCCGTTGAAAGCCCTGTCTCAGTCATCGAGCTCACCCCGGCGAAGCAAGCAGCCGCACGCATGGTAACCTTCCGAATCGGCGAGGTCCGCTCAGCGCCGCGCTCGGCAAGATAGCACAGCGTCGCACTGGTTTGGCCCAGTGGTTAAGGTGCTTGCCCCGACCAAGGTCTGGCCGCGGTCGTGAGCTCGAGCCCCATGTAATGTAATGTAATGTATCTCCGTCAGTAACTCCACAAAGTCATAAAGACCATGTGGGTGTTACACAGGAGAGTTTTGTATAGCGCACTCACAGCCTAAGCGGCTTTCGGTACGCATTCGGTAGCCAACAGACTTCGTCTCATATAGCGCCTGAATAGAGATTCGGTTCTCTTAGAGCGCTGTACAAATGAATTATATTTATAACTGTTTATATATATATTTATATATTTATAGCTCCCTTCCACTGCCGCTGAATATACATCTAACGACCCGGACGATTCGGCAGCCGGCGGCAGCAGCGTGAGGCACCTGGCAGGCAGCATGCAGCACGTGACACAAGCTCGCTTGACGCCGCAGGCAGCGCCGAGCCGCCGCGCCACCCTGCCCGCACTCCTGCCGCAATCAAAGGGGCGGGGCACTCGATGATGCGCTGGAGTAGTGACAGACGACAAAGCCGCACCAGCAACTCGCGCACACGACGCCACTCACCACTGCCGGACTCGGTAACCGCTCTGAACTCGTTTCGGCTGCTGCTGCCCGAGTGGCTCGCCAGGAATGCCTCATCCTCTGCCGACAGCTGCTCGCCGAGCTTTTTCAAAGCCAGCAGTATTTCCGCTTGCTGCTCATTGGCGGCGCTTCCGGACAGCCGGCCGGTCTTGGCGTCTCGTCTCACCTGCGAATGGTCGCGATATTCAGGCTTACAGCAGCCTGCGGCAGCCGATGGGCGAGATTCAAAAGCCGGCGACCTTACTTTGGGCAAACAGTCAAGCACTCGGTCGGGTAGCGACATTCGCAGATCACGAGCGGCCCTGCGTAAACACGCCCATGTGCTCACTTCACGGCGAGCCTCTTGGCAGAAAAATGGGATGCCCACAGCTGCCCTCGAGCAGCATTCACATCAATCCGAAGAAGGCCAAAGAGATCAATCCAGTCGCTCTACGCCGAGAAGAATGTCAGGCTTCACAGCTTCCATAAGTGTGCATAGTTGGATCATCAAAGCCAGCATTACCGACAGCTCACTTGCAACCGTGCTAACAGGCGATCTCATCGCAATAGCCATCTTAAAAGAAGGCCGTCCGCATGCGAATGGCCGACGTTGCCACCACCAAAGAGCCTTTCTACGCTCGAAGGGCCACATTTCTAGGTATTTATTTTAGGGCCACATTTCTAGGTATTTATTTTACAGAGAGTGATAGGCAGAATCCGTGCGGCTGACTAAGGTGACCTATGACTGCCAATAGTGCATACAACCTTCTCGCAGGCTTGGATGGTTACAGTGACCATAGAGTCCATATAGTATTAATGGTAATAAGATATTTGTATAGTGCCCTAAGAGAGCTAAATCTCTTCCTAGGCACTTCACACATGCCGGGATGGAAGCATATAAATAGGTCACGATAACACGCACCACACATGCAAGCAAGAAAACAAAACAAAAATACTAAATCACATACTCAATTTTGTGTTGGTTTGGCACGGTGGTAAAGGTGCTCGCCCCGTCTAAGGTCTGGCAAAGGTCGTGGGCTCGAGCCAAGTGGTATATGTGAAGCACCTGAATAGAGATTAAGTTATCTTAGGGCGCTATACAAATGAATTATATATTTTTTTAAATCTTGGAGCATGGCTACAACTGCTGCGGCTGCTACTTCATTCAGGCATTAGGAAGATTTTTACGACGGCAGGCATACTGAAGTTTCGTGCAGCATGTGACAATATCTATTAGCTGCCCACAAATAAACACACGCTGTTGGTATGTATGTGCTTAGTGTGACGTCGCCCCACCACAATTCCGTGTGACCTCTCTTGCGTGACTAGGCGTAGACAAGCGTCGTCGTCGAAATGCCTGCATTTTACTGAAAAGGTCAGCTACTGATGCATAACAAACACCTGACCACACAGAGGCCTATCCATATAGTCCCATTAACGTTCTCAGGCACTGACCGATCAGGCGAATGGGTCAGCCGAGGCATCAGCAATACAAGCGGATTTATCAAAAAAGTACTTTACTGGCCTAACAGTTCGCTTAGAATTTTTTCATCTTGCTGCCAAAATATAATGGCGCCCCCAAGCAGCTTATTTGAGCTTTGAAATCCATTTTGCTTGACCAACAGTACTTAAGTAAAGTACTTTTGACGAATCCAGAACCTGCAGAATGTTTATGGGATGCTATTGCCTGGCGGCTCAGGCAGGTTGTCGAGCCCTCTCAAAATTTTAGGAAGAGGCCAGCGGTAAACCTGCCAAGGACAACATTTAGTGGGTCCCTGTGATTCGTCCTTCATGTGCTTATGCATGCTGACACTGTGCATGCTGCCACTAACAACATTTGCATGCTGACCCTGTGCATGTCACCCCTAACCATATTATTATTCTTGTTTGTTATTCAAGCATGATTTCACTTACCATTCAATTGCATTTCCCTTTGCAAAAAATGTAAAGTGCCTAGAAAGAGGTTGAGTTCTCTGTGGGCGCTTTATCAAGTGCATTATTATAATTATTATAAGTGTAAGATTCGCAGGATGCTTTCGGATGCATCGGACATTTCTCGAAAAGTCAACAAACTCAAGTGATCAAAACAACTAAGAAAATTCCGTTTGCAAAGCGCAGGTTTACAAGCCCGCTTTATAGCTGATGAATGGTGCCGTTTTCTGAGGACCGAAGTAAATTCACAATCCACGGAGAAGGTAATTTTAAGACTAAAGCCAGCAATAGAAAAGGTGAAAGTATCACTCGGACAACAGAAACCTCAAGTGCACCAGTTCAGTTTAGTTCGGGGTGCCTAAGTGAATACATGTCAGTTTTAACGTAAGAAGAGTTCTAAACAGGGATATGTGCAAGACAAGCTACAGTGGACCGAATTATCTACGGGAGAGTAGCAATGTCATGTGGGAGCTACGGCTTGATCTCACTGCCACCCACAGGTGATAATGTCACATCAAATTGAGCAAAACAAAACAGGTTGTCGCAGCTCTCGATAAGAAGTCGGAAGCCTTCGAAGACCTTGGAACTTCTTCTGCTATATGTTTGAGGCAGCTGTCAAAGCCCGTGTCTTTGTGAGACCTCTAGTTTACATGAGAGAGAGAGAGAGAGAGAGAGAGAGAGAGAGAGAGAGAGAGAGAGAGAGAGAGAGAGCAAGAGATTGGGAGAGAGAGAGAGGGAGGGAGAGCAAGAGATTGGGAGAGAGAGAGAGGGAGGGAGAGGGAGGGAGAGAGAGGGGGAGAGAGAGGGGAGAGAGAGGGAGAGAGAGAGAGAGAGAGAGAGAGAAAGCACACCCGTTACAGGACTTGAGAGCGTAACCGTTACAAGCCTTGTACATGAATCAAATAAAGATTAAAATCAAGTGACACAGTCACCCATTTTGACAGAAGCAGAGATGTAGCAACTGCTGGCTACCGAATCAAGACGAACAGCTTCGGTACATTTCCGATGCAATACCCATCCGTACATCTGCAACTCCAGCACATACTGCTGGTCCTGACTACGACTGCCGCATGGCTAATCGCCATGGGGGGCTCCAGAGTTGACGATAACATGTCGCATCTCTCTGAGCTTGAAACATCTCCACAATCAGCACTACAGCAAAAACTGGTCAACCAATATCACATTGCTTTCTTTGCCTACGGGATAGCAGGACTGGATGCTTCTGAAATCTCCACGGACTCATAGAGGCTAAAAAGGCAGCTTCCCAACTTGCTCCCGTAACCCAAGCATAAAGAGGAAAGTTTTTACGCAGACCCACAAGACCCGCCACGGCTCGGCTACTCTGTACCTAGCTACTTCCATGCTACTCATTACATAAAATGCTCTCCTGACTCTGCTATGCTTCCACTTTCACTTTGTTGTGTGAGATGAAGTCTGTTGGCTACCGAATGCATACCGAAAGCTGCTTAGGCTGCGAGTGCACTATAGAAAACTCTCCAGCATAGCACCCACATAGTCTTTCTGGCTTTTGTGGCACCCAGTTAGGTGAGGCAAAGGCATTGCTTAAGTATGCAAAGGTAGATCATGCTCGGTTGAGATTGGCCTCACAGCTGGCCGGCGATTGCCTAGATTGTTGGATTTCATGTTGTTGCCGGGCTGCAGAATGTTACAGACTTTGCAGGTTGCTTGCGCTGTTTCCTTACTGGAGGTGCTTTCGCCTTGTATAAGGGACTGAGTGAGTAGGACAAGGCAAAATATCTCAAGGTAAAGAAGAGTGCTTACCGCAGCGTTTTCACCGGATCGTTTCCACGTGTACGATAACCTTTCACGCAGACAGTTGCACCCAGCCGAGACCGTTGACGCATATGCAACAGATCTCAAGCTGCTTATTTCGCTGGTGACGCCTACAGCTGAGGGTGCAACTGCTGTAGACAATGCATGGCTAACATTCGCTTTCGTCACTGTCTGCCAGATGCTGTTAAAATGCAGTTGAAGCCGACTTGCAACTTATCGACGACCAACCTCAGATGCAACCGACCGAGTCTAGAGTAGCCATCGTGGCAGCTGACAGGCGCAGTGAAAGAACGACTGACCTCTGCCCCTTCCATAATAAGCACCACCTTGGCATCGATTGAACTCTTAAGCCTTGTTCAACTGAGCTTCCGAAAGGGCAAGATAGTAATAATAATATATTTGTTATAGAACAAAAAGTCTGGTTGCAAGAGTGGTGCGATCGTGCTTTCACTGCAGGTCGGTTAACCCAGCGCCAGTGTCGTGAACCCATGGCAGATTATCCATGCCCTCAGCAAAGGCAAAGCAGCAAACTTGTCAAAATACACAAGCTATTAACATTTTATTCAATATTCATTTTATTCAATTTTATTCAATTCAACAATTGTATTCAATGTATTCAATTTTATTCAATTCAATTTTATTCAATTTATTCAATTTTATTCAAATTCAATTTTATTCAATATTTAACAAATGGGTTTACCACGATAAGCAAGGCAATCGATTCCTATCCACCGAGCATTGACTGGACTTTCAATGCTGCCACCAAGGTCCGTATAACAAGAACACGATGAACGACTACTTATGAGGGGTCATTATTGATGGATTTACAGTGTATTTGGAAATCTAAAAACTTACTTCTCAATTGCTTCTTTCACTTCATATGTTAAGTGCCCGGAAAGTTCTCTGAGAGCGGGACACAAAGGTCTAATTATTATTGTGGTCTAATGGCAGGTGGGCCGGTGCTAGGGTACTGGCACACTGGCAGCAGCCTTGACGTGCCCACCAGGGGTGGACCAGGCACTTCTTGGAAAGGGCTGGGCTGTTCTCGGAAAAAAGCGAACCGCCAGCGAACCACCATGCGCAGATAATAATAATATAATAATAATAATTCACTTGACAAAGCGCCCTCAGAAACTTAATCTCTCTGTAGGTGTTTTACATTTGCTGTAAAGTGAAATGCAATTGAATGGTAAGTAAATGCGACGTGGCTGTGGAGGGAGCGGACGGAGTGCAGCTGTGTGCTATTGCACAGCCATCGCTCATCGAATACACATCCCTTGAAAAAAATACACATCGGTTGAAGGACGCCAAGATATTTGTGCTCCGGCTGCTGCGTGTGCACCTGTATCAAACTTTGAGATATTTCGGCTGGACATTGTCTATTCGAATTGAAAATTGTCACTTGGGATGGAGTCGATGTCGGTGCTTTCCAAAGTCGCACCTTACAAAACGAACTTGGCCGAGTGGGTGTGTCGACTGCATGCCTTGTCTAAGCTGCATACAGTAAGATGGAGACCTTGCCGGCCTAATGCCCTTGTATTTGACCGGCGGAGCTTTTGCAGTCTACGAAGGGCTAACTGACAGATAAAAGCGACTACACGAAGGTGAAGAGCATTCGACACTGCATTTTCGCCCGATTGCTGCCTTTCGTATGGTGAGTTCTCAAGCAAAAAGACTTCGCAAGGGTGAGCCACCGGACGTCGCTTGGCATCCATTGTCTTCACTGCCTATTCACAAGCTGGGGAAGGGGGCACCTGTATATCTGCCGGACTCTTTGCTAAAATGTGCGTTTGTTTCAGGCATACCCTATGACGTAAAGTGGCAGCTGCAGGCAGCGGACTCCCTTACTAAAGTCGAGTTGTTCGTGTTGGTTAAGATGTCCAGGAACTTTATTTTGCCGAGTGAGGCATGTTTTGCTGGTCGCTCCAAGAACCACCGGGCCCAGACCCAAGGTGCCGCAATGGCGATATCCCTGCCGGCCCTTTCACAGCAGGCCTCGGAAGCAACTTTGCTGGATCCGCGGTGATACGAATGACCTGGCTGGGGCATGTACTAGCAAGCTTGGCATGCAGTGCGATTAAAAGAACTAGTGAGGGGAACCGTTGACACATGCACCGGCGTGTTCTCCTTGACTTCGGCACAGCTACTTTCGATTGGTGTGATAATAAATGGCAGGCAAAAAACCAAACTTGTTGACAGTGGCTGCTTCCTCACAATGCTTGCATCCTAATGCAGTCTGCAAGCGAGTTTTTTTTTATAATGAACAGCCATCGCATTTTGTGTACGACAGCCAAGGGTAAGGTCAGTCGAATAAAAAAAACTGGATTACAGCTAGAGGTAAATTGCCTGGGAGCTAATATCATTTCTGGCAGGAAAGTCATCATTGGTATGGATGACGTTTCTGTAAAAAATTAGGCGTCGTCGGCGTTGGCCAAGGTGAAGGCATTGTTGACCGTTAGCGAGGCGACCGCCTAGGCACCCATGACGAAAGAACCAGCAGAATTGTCTTAGCACTCCCCAGGCTACAGATGCCTTGCTTGTTGCTAAGGTCGGAGATCCGAGCGAGCCCACAGTCTCCAGTACACTGCCGTATTTCGTGATGGGCGTAGCATATGCAATGGAACTGGAATGAGGATTACAGGCACTCGGCCTGCTTATCGTATTCCGGCTGTAATAGAAGCAAAGTGAGAAGGAGGTGGATGACTGAATAAGGGGCGGTTGGTGTCAAACATTTCACCTGCAGTGCAGCAGGCTGATTACCTTGCTGGCGGTGGTCCAAAGCAGCAAAGGAAAAGTGAGGCCTGTTCTCGACAATCGAGAGCTTTACCAGTTCGTGTCGAGCCACACAGCAGACGGGGACATGTGCAGTGAGAAGCTACACGGATGGCGACAGATGGCAGATAGGCCAATTTTTCGCATATGAATGACGATGCCTCTCAAGTCTGAAAAAGGCCAGCACTGCAGTGCTCAAACTACGATACATTACGAGGCAGGCCAAAGTGTTCATGAAACTACCTGGTGTATGCTGTATGACTCTCGATTCTTTGTGCAGAAGATAGACAAGATCAGAGAGTCCATCCCTGCGATGACAACATCCCCACTAGAATGCCGTTCCCCAATTCCTGGCTGCACCTCAATGTCTACATTTAAGCAGGTCACCAGTGATCTCGCCCTGAAGCTCTTATCCCAATCAAATAATATAACAAGTACTCTCGACCCTATTCCCACTGTCCTGCTCCTACGTTGCATTGATCTGCTGCCGCCATGCATAACTAACATCATTAATACGCCATTAGCCTCAGGTCATGTCCCAGCACCTTTCAAAAAACCTGTAGTCAGGCCACTTCTCAAGAAAGCGACACTAGACCAAGACAACTTGAGCAACTACCACCGACTCTCCCTTCTACCATTTCTATCAAAGACACTGGAACGGGTCGTGGCGGACCAGCTGAACTCATATATTGAAACTTCAAACCTTGCTAGTAAGTTCCAGTCTGGCTTTAGAGCTAATCACTCCACAGAGTCAGCATTGCTTAGGGTATACAACGACCTACTTAGGAATGCAGACATATTGTAGAGTGTCTCGACACCCTTCGCTTGACTGGTGGTTTCTTCAGTGCTGCTGTGGCACCGGCCGACAGCTCCGACATCACCCTATTTGTTGATAACTTGAATAAGTTATGAGCACGAATTGATGCTCTGGAGTGGCCGGCGAAGTTCTTCTTTGTAGCTAACTTCCTTTCGTGTGTCGTAACACTTTACTGCTACATGAGCAGCTAAAGCAGAAAAATCGGCCTTCCCTTGACGAGTGCTTGAAAGGGATGGCTCTTGCAGCTTCAAATGAAGCCTGTAATGCCAGCAAAGCGACTGCTCCAGGACAACAGCAGATAAAAAAAAGTTTATGGGTCAGTGCCAATACTTTTCTATAGTCGGTCGTGAGGCCTCGGTGCTTCAAAGGGAAGAAAGATGAGGAAGCCAAATCTGAGGCCAACACAGCAACTACAGATTCTTTCGGTTTCCTGGCCGACTGCTCACCAGTTTTCAGTGGCTCATTGACTCTTGAGCCACACAGCATATGTGCTACGAGCCCAGTCTCTTTGCCAACTGCAAAAAATTGCTCCCAGCTCCCTGGAGGGTGACGGCAAAGTGCTCGAAGCGGTGGGCATGGGTATGGTGCGCATTCAGCTGCCTACTGGCAGTGCGCATGGCGTAAAGCTGAACTGCTAGATGCTAAACTTGTGCCCAAGCTTGCCCAAATCTCTCCACTACGCCAACGGAGAAGTTGAAAAGGGTTCAAAGCGACTTCAAGACGAATGCATGAGCTGCCTCGTGGCTGACATCCTGCCAGACTACGATTTGCTCGTCGGCTTGGGCGCTGAGCCTTGAAGGCATGCGAGTCAGCGCCGACGGCGAGACCATGGAGTTTTGAGGTGAGCCACTCTGTGCTTCGGTTGCTGAGAGGCCGACTTAGCCACTAAATGCTGATGCAAACCTGTCAATTAACGACAAGGATTTCTCGACGACGTTTAAGGGCATGCCTGGACGGCATCGAGGGTTTGGAGAGATGGCACACACTGCCCCACGCTGGTGAACTAGATGGCGTTGTACCACTTTGCCCTGTCCCGCTCGAGATGCATACGAGGTGGAGGTAGAAGAGTGGCTACAGCTCGGATGGCTGGCAACGTATACCGGAAAGCTCCAGTCTCATTCCGTAAATGGCAGTCGTCCAGACTAGATAGGACAAGGTGAAGCCGGTGATGAACTAGCGAGAGTTAAACCAGTTCGCGTCTAGCCATACAGCACAGGGCGATGTATGCGGGACAAAGCTGCGGACAAAAATGGATGAGCGCTGCAGCATAAATGGTCTGCAAAAGGCGTATCTGCAGATACATGTTCACCCGACGATGTGGTGCTATCAGGCTGTCGAATTCAGGTGCAAACGTTTCTGATTTACAAGGTTGGGCTTTGATTTGAACGTAGCCCCTAAAATAATGTCAGCCATCATAAACAAAGTTCTATATATGAGCCCGCTCATTCGCCGGGAAAGTGATTCGTTTGTGGACATCATAGTCAATAACACTGCCGTACCCAACGACGGAGTCAATGAACTGTTGCAGCGCTCTGGTCTCGAAGCCAAGCCACCCGAGCAGCTGCTCAACGGTCGCGTGTTGGGACTGTGAGTCACAATAGCAAGCTTGTGTGGCGCCAAAATAAAGCAGTCAGTGCCCCCAGGAAGGCTGCGTACAAAACGACAGGTTTTTTGTGGTGTGGTCAACTATTTGGACACTTTCTTATCGCAGGCTGGTTGCGGTAGCATGTAGCTACATAAATGTAGACGTGATACCAGCTGACCCGGTGAGCTTGGTGAATGCCACTAAAAACAACGTTGACATTGACAGAGCAGCTGGCTTAGACATCAAAATGCCATCTGTTCAGCCAGGAAAGCATCGCTGCCTTGTCGCAAGATCTTTAGTGGAAAAAGTCATTCTCGGAACGGACTTTGTGCCGTGAAGACCAGCTGAACATAAATTTGACCTTCGACAATATCAATATGCCATGCCAGAGCTTTTTAAAGCCCAACAGCAGTGCAGTCACGTGCGACAGTTCTGACTACTTCACCACTATTGGCAGGGCTATACAAGATGAAGACGAATAAACAGGCAGCTCTCACTGACGGTATGTGTCTAGCCTCTTCCGAACGTAGCCAAACAAGTCTGTTTCATTTTTGTTCTTGATCAAGTATAGAGTAAAAGATATCATAGGAGCAAGTATATAGGTTGACACTTGTTATATCATCACGTCTTCTGGTCTTTCTGACACTTCGAGAAAATCAAGAGTTCGCCTATTTGGTGGGCAAGCTGCCATTATTAGAGGAACGTCCTCTAATTCTCTCACTCTCTTCCTCTAAGCATACCGAATTCAGCCGTTGAGAAACCAACAGGCACCGTTGATGCACTACCGGTCACTGCTGATGAACCAATGTACTACTTGGTGTGGTTTGTGGTTCTCTGCATGGTTCGTATCGCTGGGCTCACCGGCACACTGCTGATGCAGGCAGGCCGGTAGTACCCTAAACCACCCCAGGGTCTGACAGCTGGTGCCTGTGGCCTGGGGACAGGCCGGTGCCCAGCTGCCGTCTGACGGCTGTGGCCTAGGGACAGGCCGGCTTTGTCCTCCCACCAACTCAAGAGGATGAGTGGTGGCGGGGAGTCGAGTGGGAGAAGGGGCGGAAAGGAGCCGTTCGCCCTTGGGCTCCGTGCGTTGGAATAAATTGTTGGTGTTGGGCATCGGCTGGCTCGCTGCTTCGCGGATCAAACTACACTTGGTTCGACCGTGTTGGTGCAACGCCGGAATCTCCTGAAGACCCGATGTACTACTACTTGGTTGATAATAGCTACTACGAACGCCAGCATCCGCTATCACCCACCTTTTTAGGTGAACAGTGTCTGCGCATGCGTAGCTAGTTCGAGCTAAAACCCGAATTTTAACAAAGAAATGCATAGCCGCAAGGTTTCATAGCTTCTTTCTGTACATATATCGGTGCCGAGGTCGCCGAGTACAGTACGATATCCGACTTTGGTGACGTGACAAGTATGAAGTGTCAAATGTACCCATTTGCATCTGAAGTGTTTGTAAAACACAAAGACCTGTTCGTGAAGGAGCCTGGATTTGCTAGTTGAACACCATATATCTACAGGTGACAACACTCCCATCCGCATACGGGCACGTCGACTACCAATCCAACTGCCTGAGCAAACTAACCACGACACTAAAAGACTGCATTATTCGCCAGAGCAGCAGCTGACAACGGCAGCGTATATACTAAAAAAAGAATGCCCACGTGCGGATATGCACAGATTATAGAAAACTTAGCTGTGAACTTTGGAACTGTATCGTGCTTACCCGAAAATAAGACCAACACCGAAAATAAATCCTAGAGGGAGCATGCTCTTATTGTGAGGGGGCACTGCGCGTTGGTGAGCTGTAATGGCTCACTAGGTAAGGCGGTTGCTTTTCACAACCTCGGGCCCCGAGGTCGTGGGTTCGAATTCTGCAGTACGCGATCCTTTATCGTCACTGCAAGTGGTGGTGATAGCTGCAAAGACTCTTCTGTCACTATACAAAAAGAGGCTGTTAAATCAGCTAGCATTTTTTAAACGGTATTTAAGGGCACATATGGAGAATGTATTTTCTACATACAGTAATATGTGAAGGCACAGGAGACGATATTGTATGGGGCTCAATTTTGGGGGTGGGTGGGTGGGGTTCAATCAAAGGTTTTGCTAGGGGGCTCGGAAATTTTTACTGCAGTTGAACAAGCCATTCAAGGACCATTTGTGCACGGCAATCTTGGATAGTACTTACCAGCTTGATTAGCTATTCGGTGAGAGAAAGGGAGGAGGACAGTGGTGAAAGAATGGCAGGATTCGGGCAATGTAAACAATAAATAAAGATGGAGAAACCAAAAAACAACCCCATCAATTGGCAGGATGAAACGACTAAGCGTTTTTGTTTTAAAATCAACAAACAGAAAGCAGCTGTCAACCATTTTCCAACAGCTTCTCAGCTTCCTGGAGGCTCATCATAATCAGTGGGCAGGAATCGCTGGCCACTAGGAAGTTACAGTGGCAACAGACAACATAAAGGGTGATGCATGAACTCGCCGACCACGAAGTTGCATAAATATAAAGTATGTTTGTCATCGTTTATTTTATTACTCATTATAGTTATTTTATTACTCGTGACCCAGACCAATAGGAGCGTTTGCTGCAAGTGATCAAGTGACACAAGCAATACCAGACCTGCTCGCTCGGAAACACAACCATTTTATATAAAGCCATGCCAGGATAAAGTCTTTTTATGTGCAAGTCCGTGGGAAGGTACAAGCTTCCGGGCTGACTGCCAATCCAAGACACGTTCTGCTGGAACAGGTTTTAATCTGTCCTCTGACGCATGGCATGGGTACAACTCCTCTGCAGAACGCCGGAAGCCGGACAACGTTCTACGACAATACCGGTCGATTCGACTGTGAAGGCATGCACTCCAAAGGCAGCTGGGAGCGCAGTCATCTGATCAACCAGTTATTCGCGCAAGGAGGACAGGATTGTGTTCAACACGTGGAATCTGGACCACCAGTGCATGCGAAACGGTGGCCACACTCGCAGCCTCGCCTTGCCAAGCACTAAGCCAACCCATACAGCTGGCAGAAGCGACAGAGGCTGCCTGTCTGCCGGCTAGCGCTCCTTTCCCGGCGTTCGCCTTCCTACTTTGCAGCTGGGGCAAGTCTGCCGAACGGTTTTATTTAGTCAAGCGACTATTGTTTGATCTGTATGTTTCAATGGTGATTCCTATACAGGTATTTAAAACTGCTGTTTATTACAGCCAGCAGAATCAATTATGCTGTAAAAATCGCTACTTTTAGTATTGACTAAGAATTCAATTATACTGCACAATTCGTTACCTCCACTACTTACTTTCTGAGTAGTCGGTGACTGCTTAGGGGGAATCGCCAGAGAAAGTTCGAAAAATGGGTAAAATTTAAGTTTATTGTTAACAGTTTTTTGGAAATTTGCCTAAATAAAGAGAAACAAGTTATAAATGCAATCCCAAGTTTTGGTTTGACAGATGACCAGAACATGGTAAATGAAATTATTTTGTAAGACCTATTACACTGAAATCAGTACACAAGAGCTCAAGAATGTGACTTTTTTCCTAAATAAATGTCCCTGGAGCTGTTTTTCGGAAAACTTGGTAAATAAAAACTACTCGGCCCTGAACGGATGTCAGACCATCACTTGAAACTGAAAAAAGTTAGATTTTCAAAATGACACGTCCCTCGCAGTCAAACGTCCGACTGGTAGCTATAACTGCCGCCGGGACCTTAGTAGCCTAGGAGCCCCTTATCACCGAAATCTACTGAATGCTGGGACCGCTGATCCGGTTCTTGTAGTAGCCACTGAACACACAGGAAGTGCATCGTTCACTGGGGATTAGTCTGCAAATGTTGATTCAATTCTATTCAAGGAAAATTGAGGTGATTTCAAGTTCTTATTTATGCTGTTTATAGCTTAAGGTTTGCATTGGCAAACGAGGGTCAGCCGACCCGGGTCTCATGGCCGACCCGGGGGGGCCTCATGGCCGACCCGGGCCTCATGGCCGAACCGGGCCTCATGGCCGACCCGGGCCTCATGGCCGACCCGGGCCTCATGGCCGACCCGGGCCTCATGGCCGACCCGGGCCTCATGGCCGACCCGGGCCTCATGGCCGACCCGGGCCTCATGGCCGACCCGGGCCTCATGGCCGACCCGGGCCTCATGGCCGACCCGGGCCTCATGGCCGACCCGGGTCTCTCTCTTAGCCGGACCGGGTCTGACTGCCATGGCATACGAGCTATCGTGGATGTATTATGTTGATGCTAAATACAAGTATTGTAAGGTTGACCTATTCCTAAGGTGGGTATCTATCTACTTATTGAATTGTTTGTGCAATGCATAGCCCTGCATAGCGCTGCCGTATTTTTATAGCATGTGAGTTTCTCTCCCATACGACCGACTCAGATACCAGGCCTCGGTATCTTGCTTATGACATATATTCCGATAATAGTGGTCCTATCAACTTGAAATTTGGAATGTATGGTTGCTTGTACTTAAATATGCCCTTTCGACTGCATATTAGACCTTTAGTAACTAGCCTTATTTTGATCAAGAACGGGCTGTAATTGTCATGCGAAGCCGTTGTAATCGTCATAATTTCACTCACGTCCTAAAATGTCAGGTAATAGTAATAATACATTTGTATAGCACCCTCAGAGAGCTGAATCTCTCTCTCTAGGCACTTTATACAGGTGCTGGATATAAAGCACTACCAAATGTTTGGTGGCAAAATTGGCAAGCAGCAGGCATAGCAAGCATGTACGTGCACACGGAGGAAACTCACAAAGACCAAATGCTGTAATTAACAGAAAAAAAGCTTCTTTTTAGATGTTGTCACGTCAAGAGATGTTGTGACTTTTGTCGGTAGTGAGTCCCAGGCTTTGGGAGCATCTGGTAGGTTAATACAACGTGAAACTTGAAATAGGCGCTCCTATGTATCTGTCGATTTGATAACATAGCCATGCTTTGCTGAGGTCCCGTGTAAAGCCTGACCTTGACTCTTACAGGTCTTCAGAAGGTCAACATGACAGCTATGGTTACATGAAATGATAGCTTATGCTAACCTTGTTGTTTGTGCCAATTTGCACGTCAATCATTCCATTAGAATTTAAGAAATATCAATAAATGTGCTGTCAAGGGAGGTAAATCCCATCGAGTGGGGGCAAGCTCCTGTACCCCTCGGCCATTCGCCCTCAAGTGGCTTTGTGGACAGTAGCCCTTTCCCATACCACGGCACCCTTTCTCTTCGTCCTCACTCAACCTGGGATTTGGCTGATGAAGTCATGTATACGGAGTTGGCGCCTGTGCTAGCGCCATTGCATTCAAATCAGACCAGCTAGGCAGCGGAGAAACGCAATCACAAGTCTAGCAAGCGAGTTCATAGCTGCTTCAGGAACCACCTGGGTCGAGGCAAAATAGAACAAGGCACAGCCATTATATTCAACGGAACACAACTCGATCGAACGACGACAGTCGCGCGAGATAAGCCCTTCCTGAAGAAAGAGTCAGAGATCACTGGATGCCCATGTACCTCCCTTTGCAGCAAATGTAAAGCGCCTACGAAGAGATTAAGTTCTCTGAGGGCACTTTATCAAGTGCATTATTATTATTATTATAAACCTGATGTCGGTAACCAATGCGACTTCTTTGAGGAAGGAGTTCAGGATGAAGGTGAAGTGATGCTCAATTATTGAATACAATTGATTTCACTCAATGATTTCTCAAGTTTAAGCACATTAAATTACAAAAAAATACTGTTTTACATTGTATAAAACCAAGGTCTTCAAAAAAATTAAAGCGACCCACCGCTGCAGCTTGGTGGCAGCTGTGGGGGAGGAAGGTAACTGTTGTAAGGCCGAGGCGCTAAGTTTGACCAATTTGATAACAGTAGTATAATATTACCATAGGAGACCGTGCCTTTAGTTCATATGCTCCCAAAGCCTGGAACTGCCTACCGACGCACGTCACAACGTTCCTGGCATGACGACATTAAAAAAGAAGCTTAAAACACACCTATTTATTACAGCATTTGCTGGGTCTTTGTGATTCGCCCTTCGTGTGCACATGTCCGCTTACACTGTGCCTACTGCTTGCGGATGTTACCATCAATTATTTGGTAATGCTTTCCTATACAGCATCTGCAAAGTGCCTAGAAAGAGATTCGGTTCTTTGAGGGCACTATAAAAATGCATCATTATTATTATTAATACTATTACTTACGTAAGTTCTACAACAAGTGCAACCTGAAAATATAGTTGTAATAATAATAATTAAGGGGTAGCCTCCGAAATAAGGGGGTAGGTCCACAAAAAATGGTCAATTTATTTGAAATTCGCGTATTAAAGATAAACTAGTTATAAATGCAAGCTCAAATTTTGGTGGTTGTAAGATGACTGGAACATGGTCAATAAAATTATTTTGTAAGACCTATTGAAACCGGAAGTCGTACATCGAGCTCAACAAAATAATTTTCTTTGACAAATAACTGAGCCGGAACTGCGGATTTCTGCTGAACTCTGCGAATATAAGCTACTCAGCCCTAAACCGACCCTCAAAAAATAACTGGAGAATGATAAAACGTAAAAAATTCCCGGAAATGACACGCCCCTCGAGATGACACGGCCGACTGGTAATAAATATAACAAGATCATAAAAGAGTAAACCCCCTATCGGCAGGGTACCTAGTCCCGCCTCTGCTTCCCCGCCCCGCCCTTAGCAACCAGCGGTAAACGGCATTCCTAGGCCCACTCCTTATTCACTCGGCAGAAACCTGTTTACATTGGTATGTTTACATCGGATCACAAACCGGAAGTGACTGTCATTCGCCCAGTAGACGAACATTAGAGATAATTTATTGAGAATTTGCTGCTGCCGGGGCCACCGTAACTAAGGAATCCATTATCACGGCACCGCACGAATCCTGGGACAGCTGATCCAGGGTAGCCGGCCATAACGCGTGGTAACATAACGTGGTAACAGAACTCCGAGTGGTCCTTTGTTCGGCGGCCGGTCAGCGTGGTGACTTGGATGGAACTAGCGAGTCGTTTACTGGAAGCCAGTCTGAAAATGTTGATTCATTTCTATTCAAGGAAATTTAGGTGATTTCAAGTTCTCATTTATATCGTTAATAGTTAGATATTTGTATTGGCGAATGCCGGTGAGCTGCCCGGCTGTAGCCTGGATTGCCGGCCTGAGGTGTGAGACCTATCGCGGATATGATCTGCTTAGGCTGTATAAGGATCTTTTTAGGTTGACCTATTGCTAAGATCCATATTAATCTATTTATTGAATATGTTGAATGTTGAATAATATTGAATGTTCGTGCGATGATAGCGTTTCCTAGTGCTGCCTCTTGGTTATAGCTTGGAGTTCTCAAGTTTATCTGCAAACGACAGTCCAATGCCTGCTGTCATTAATGTCATATCTCCTAAAATAATGATCCGATAACCTTAAAACTTTGGAATATATGATTGATTGTAGTTACAGAATCATTCCAGCCTTCTCGCATGCGTATTGGACCTCAGTAGATTGACTTGTTTTGGTCAAAACTGGCTGTGTTTGTCGTGCTAAGCCTTTGTCATCCTTTCACTCACATGGCGTAAAAATGTCACAGGTAGGCTACTTGTGACCCAATCAACGTGAAATTTGAATTACATGCTCCCAAGTATGTGTTTTGATGTTGTATGGCGACAAATAAAGTAACGCTCTTGTTATTCCATGTCACCTGCATGCTTTGGCACCTTAAATTGGCTTCTCAGTTCTGTCACAACAGTAGTACTTGGTACCTGGTACAGTGTACAACTCGGTCGATACTGGGCCGATCTGTGTGAAACTTGGAATATAGGTGGAGCTCACCTGTCTCCACACTCCCCACCTGGGCATGTATGCATGATGGGTGTGTATGCATATAATGTGCCTGTCACAAAGTGTCCGTGGGCTGTGTTCGTGATGGCAGTCAACAGTTTGAGATGTCAAAAAAAAAAATTTTAAGTTTTTTGTGGGGGGAGAGTGTCCAGTGGAATGTCTAGCATTTTTTGAGTGGTTTGCTATATTTCTACAAAAACATTTTTCTGACCGGAAAACTGAGGAGCTGCCTTTTACCAGCAGTCCTATACGTGACCTTGGACTTTTAAAGGTCATCATAAGGTCAAAACATCAGATATATTATATCAAACGATAGCTAATGGTACCAGTGTTCTTCGTGCCAATTTTCATGCCAATCAGTTTACTCGTCTTCGTACAATATTTTTTAAACATGCTTTGGAGGGACAACTCCCCCTATTAGCGGCCATTTTGAGAGATAACTCCTACTACTGCCGGACTTACCCCCATTTGTACATCGAGCCTGATCAGCTTCTAGGCACTAACCTGACAGCATGACACTATGAAATCTTTTTAAAGGAGCGTGCAGCTGACCATGGCGGTGTATTACCACATATTACTACCGCGAAAAAAGAGAGTGCAACTCGACTGACTTTATGATTACCACGTTTCAGGCCATTGCAAATACCTATGGTCCAGTGTGTAGCTCAACACACACAAAAAATGACCTGGGGAGTTTCCACATGACTCATAGCAATGACAGTAGACCAAGTCGGCATCTCACGGCAAATGCCAATTGGTTTGACATAAAAATAATAGCGCCTCCATAGACTAAGGTGTCCCGTAAGTGTGGACTTACAGATCGAGCGAGAGGGCCACAGGTTTCTTTACTCTCTGATTAACAATGCTTACAACTCAGCCCAACCGTGCTTACAGCTGCTGCTGAAAAGAGTAGTAACATTGCCGCACTGGCGACACGAACAGGCCAGCAGATGGTAGCATACGGTTCTCCACTAAACGAACGTACGAGAGGCATCTCGGGCCAGTGCTGCAAAAGTTTATACTCACGTCATTTAGCCTCTCAATTAGAAGTCCAGGCTGCTTCTTAGCAAACATTCGTATTACCTCGGGCGTCTTGAAAGCTGCCTGTATGGCTGCCTGGATGGTCTAAAAATGAGAACAGCAGCAAATCGCAACAACAGGTGACTGACTGACAACAGCTCAATTCAGCACTTATGGATAGACACGGCTGGGTTGTGCTGCTCTAAACATAAACTAGGGGATATGCTACAAATAAATCGCATATGGGCACACTTTTCGACATTGTCACTAGCTACAATTACGACACAAGCAAGTCGTCGACCAGCTACTTCCTATTGAACTCCAGCTCATAGCACACCCCATGCTTTCAGCTGGACTATAAGACTAGGCTCTACTCATTGATGATCCTGCAGTGCGACCAATTGTCATCGTGTGATCGGAATTTAGGTGTCCGCTCCGATAGCTGTTAACACTGCTTCCACAGCTAGCCAGCACGATCGATTACAGCCTAAGAATAGGGACGATCTACCAAGGTGGATGACTAATAACGATCTTACTAGCTTCCTGGTTCTGTCTATGATGGACTACTGCAACTTTGCTTTGGCTCGGCTGCCGAAAAAAGCCCTAAAGCCTCTGAAGTTGGCGATAAATACAGCTGCAAGGTTGCTTAACAAATCCAAGAGATTCACACGGGCGTCTCCTTGGCAAGAGCTTCGATGGCTCCCGGTCGATCCACTGAAACAGAGCAAAATTCTCACTATGACTCACAAGGCCCACTATGGCTTGGCTCTTTCATACCTAGCTGAGCTGCTTTATCAGTTTCAGCTTCTTCGTGACCTCACTTCCTAAATGGACAATAAATTGGCTGTTCTCTTACCTGCCTGTAATAAGGCTGTGAGCAACAGAAACTTTTGCTCTGCAGGTCCTAGCCTGCTGAACTCATATCCACTTCCAGCCATCCGGTCATCCAACCATCACATTCCAACCATCTAGCATTCACAACTCTCTTAATTATCTTGCCTTCGTGAGGAATCTGGGCACAAAAGTATTGTCACAAAAAGAACTTTCACGTGATGACCACATCAGCTGCACAGTCAAGTCTGCTTATTACAATGCTAAAGGTGCCAGCCAAGTTAGACTATCCAACTGCAGCATACGATCTAGACATCTGAAATTCTCTTGCTGCATGTCTACATGCTTGTCTAATAAGACGTTTAGAGCTGATACAAAACAATTGGAGTCATATGTCACGAACGCCACAACAGCCACAATTAATTACACTTCTCACAGATCTGCACTGGCTCCACATCAAGCCATTCAGCGACTTCAAAGGTCGGCTCACTCACTTTTAGATCACCCCATCAAGTTGCTCCCGCTAACGTATCAAACTACTACTGGCTTCTTGCTCATCACCCTCGAAGGCTGCACTACTTTGACTCGAGTCGTTTACATATACAGGCACCTCTGTACCTCTAGCCAACCTCAAATCCTTTGGAAACCATACCCTCAGCTGCTATGAACATACACAGTGTAGCAAAGCACTTTCGACTGGCTAGCATCACGACACTCCTTGACTTGTCGACGTTGAAAAATAACCTATAAAGATGCCGTATCTCTCAGCACATGATTGTCCATGTGACACGTCCTTGATATGCTCGTGCATGCTGAAATGGTAGATGCAATTATTGCTAATCAGTGTATATGTTTCTTTTCAGCCAATCGATACAGCCTATTTACTTCTCTGGGCTAATCCAAATGCAGTTACTATTATTGATATAAGAAAGTACAGATTGCTTTTAACGCATGCAGAAACAATGCTTTCAGGGCAAACACGACCAGAGGCCAGTGAGCTGTAGGTCATCTCATATTGCCTGCACGACAAAAAAATACCCTAGCTCATTTATGCACCGACTTCTACTGTGGGGATGGAGAAGTCACCTGTACTAATTTGAGTCCATAATCTACATTACCCACAAATGGCCTCACACTGGGCTGCTAACTTGTCTTTGTTCATATGCCATATTTTTTCTTAAGCTACCCATGATCATTGTGCCTGTTGATGAAGGAAGGATGCCTTACATGCAATTGCGTCCTTCATTGCTTGTCAATCCAGCTTGCCGGTCTGCCTGAGCACACAAGCCCACAGTTGCTTTCTAGAAAGCAGGTTTACAATATCTACAGCCCACTGGCAAAATATACTTATCCTGCATTCACTGATAGCGTCGGCGCTACAGGCATCATGCTGACTGAACGAATGCCAGAAATCATCAGTGCATCCGGTAACGCGCCCAGGTATGGCAGAGCTGGGCGGTAATAAGATGCAGCCAATCATGCAGACCGTTATGCTTTCACGGGTGAGGCGTTTGTTTTGCCGGGAGGGGGCGAAGTGACGTCCTCGCACAGCCGTTCAGAATCGGTGCGCTCAGACGAGCAGCGACTTGAAGTACGATCAAATGATGCTCTCAGCTGCAAGCAGACAGGACTCGGAGCTGAAGCAGTGCACCGACAACTTTAGCTGATAGAATTATGACGATGGGCAGGCGTGATGAGATGCAGGGAGAGAAACAGCAGCTATAGGAAAAACCCGAGTGCAAGAGAGAAGGAAGAATAGAGATTCCAAAAAAGTAGACGTACGGGACCGACAGTGACCGGGAGTGAGCACACATATCTTTTTCATTCAATTTTACAAAGCTATCTGCCATCTAAAGGATGTACGTCTCAGCCTGTAACTATATAAAGCCACCAAGACCAAGTGTGTATAGTGCAGGAGTTTTCTATAGCTCCATCAAAGCCCAAGTGGCATTTGGTGCGCATACGGTAGCCAACAGACCATCACACACAACCAAGAGAAAGTACGGAGTATAGCTGAGTTAAAGGGCAGTAGAAGAAGTGTGGCATGGAAGTAGCAGTTCAAGACGGAAGGAAAGGATTGCCACAGTCGGCAGCTGGAGAGAAGATGTCGTTGCGTAACAGTTATGGATGAGAGTTCCACAGTCTAGGACCTTCCAAGCCAAAGCTTTTGTCGTCAACCAAAGAGTCGGTTGCTTTGCTACTTTTGGTCTCGGTCGATCGAGAGTGCCGTGCAGACGGCCAGGGCGAGGGGGGCTCTAGCACGGAGGCACGTGGTGCCAAGGCTTTCAGCAAGGGGGGGGGCAAGACCCGCAAAGAAAGAAACAATCTTTTAAGCATTTGAACAGAACAGCTAATTTATTGTTAATAGAGGACTGCAGGCATAAGGATGCTGAATACGGTGCAGCAGCTCAGCAATATAAGGAGCCACACCATGGTAGTCTTGTGGAACCGGTTATCTTATTATTTATGGTTAAGCAGCATAAAAGCTCAACCTGAGTCAGTCAGTTGTATTTTTAGAAACGAGATTTGAAGAATGTGTTATGGCTTGAGCTGGGTCCTGTAGCCCTTCGTGGCTGTTGAAATGAGTGATATAGACTGGGGATATTGGCACGATCATCATTTAAGTCTATAACGACAGTTGTTTTACGGTCAGTATTACCTTGGTGCATGGAAAAAAATTTGGTCATTTAAGTCTATAAAGACGGATGTTTTTCGACCAGCATAATATTCGTGCATGGAAACTTTTCTACTGTTTTGGTCCTGTCTGCCTTGCGTGCTTCTCCACTCATTATTCGAGGCTCGTTACTTGGAAGAGGTCCTACTAACTGCTGGCCCCAAGTGTCATCTTGCTGGCCTAAGTAGGAAGCTTGCTTTTGCGCCCTTGTCTAACTTAATACCGTGCATAGTCTTAGCCCAGGGGTTAAGGTGCTTGCTTTGTATCACCCACGTCGTGGGCTCAAGTCCTGCAGTGGGCGATCCTTTAAAGCCTACTGCAAGTGGTGGTGACAGCGGTTAAGGCTCCTCTGCCGCTATACAAATGGGGCTGCTAAATCAGCTAATCTTTATTATTTGACAGTCAAAAGAGCTGGATACTTGCCCGATGACGACAGCTACTTTGGCGGTTTTCAGTGTGGTGACAAAGCAATGCACCACAGAATAATGCTTTGTGATGACAGATAATAATAACACACTTGATAAAGCACCCTCAGAGAACTCAATCTCTCTCTAGGCGCTTTACATTTGCTGCAAAGGAAACACGATCGAATGGTGAGTGGAAATATCATGCTTGATAAACATGAATAACATGGTTAGGGGTGACATGCACAGAGTCAGCATGCAAGTGTGCTTAGTGGCAGCATGCACACTGTCAGCACGCATAAGCACATAAAGGACGAATCACAGGGACCCACTAAATGCTGTGATAAATAGGTGCATTTTTAGTTGTTTTTTTAATGTGGTCAAGCCAGGGGATGTCGTAACGGAAGACTGACAAAGAAGACTGCTTATCGATTGCATGTTTTCTGTTCTCGCGAATCATCAAGCGTGCACGATCGTGACGATATTGGCGTCTGCTCACGGCCCGGCATGCTTGCACACAGCCTTCGGATGCCAATCGTGAGGGCAGGTGTCGAAAGCAGCGGCAGCATGTGAGAGACCATTACCAGCTGAAGGCCGTTGAGCTCGTCGACCAGGCTCATGTTGCCCGTCGTCATCCTGTCCAGTGTAGCCTTGAACTCCTTCAGCTGCTCGATGGTTTCGTTCTTTGTCTCTTCGTATTCGCTGGGATCCAGGTCTTCCCTAGAAATGCATGGTAAATATTCAGCAGGCCAGGCAGCTAGGCAAACTGAATTCCAACTTTGACATCACAAGGCTTTTCGGGGTAGGGAGGCTGCATGATCATTTAATCTTCAGTGTCAGAGCTAGCTGCCACACATGGGTGAGCTATTCACTTCGCGGCTGGAGGCTATTTTTTCAGTTTCAGGGCGATTTCCCGTCACCATAAGCTAATTCATGCAGGGCTTGCAGCACCTTGTGACAAGCTCGCCAGGCGACCTGCTTTCGGTCGCGGCAAACTTTTAAAATCTAACTTGGGCGTCGATGGAAAAATACTAACTTGCAGCACTTGGAAACCGCATTTGAATTGCAGCGTAAAGTTGACTCTCGGCAGTCACTAGCAACGCCATGCTTAAATTGAAAACTCCTTAGCGACAGCTATTGTATGTGGTTAATTCTTAATTATACATCACTAATAGCACCTGATCAAATACCGCCTCGGCTTAAGATGCAGCTGCTTGGAGCCCAAGTTGGCTAGACCACACCTGCTCTGGTGAGACCTTGCCAGATCAGGACAGCCGCATTTCGGTAGGTTCATTAGGTTGGCGGTGCAAGCCAAGAATACAGTCTGACGTTCCGACAGCACACAAGCGAGGAAACGGAAACTCCAAGTGGGATTGCAACAACCGTGTATTTGGCTAAGGCTCCCAGCACAGCGACAGACCCCACCTGCTACACTGCATCAAGGGCGAGTCAGCATGCCATGAGACTTCATCCTGCCTGCCACCAGCTTGCAATGAGATTACCTAGGAAAGACCCCTTAAAACTCCCTGGATGTCAGAAAGCAGTGGGGGATTTTTTTCAGCAACACTTATCCTGCCGAAATCGGAAATGAGCTCCTGCAGGTGCGCAAGCAGACCTGAACTCACATCTGAAATTTTGCATTGATGTTTACAGTATTAGCCAAGTAACAGAGTTTGCAAGGCACGAGGCTACACTGCAAATGAAGCTGCTTTAAAGTCACAAGCACATGCTCCAAACATGTACCTCGACGTACCAAGCTTTAATACGTTGGGACACAAGTCGTACATGATGCAGACATGTACATGTGTATATGATGCAAAGTTAAGTACATTTGTTATCTATTGATACGTTGCTTCGGGTTTACTAGACACGGTTTGCCTAATTAATTTTTAATTCTTTTTTTGTACGTGTAAATCGTTAAAACGTCAGCTCACATTTTTAACACGTTTGACTTAACATGAAAAATTGCTCGATTGCTAGATAAATATTCTCAGTGCTTCCAAAGCACTTCAGCGTAAATGTCGACATTTAATCTTATGCGAATTATGAATATACCGATTTTGTGAATCAGTAATGGCAGCTGAGCAAATGTACGAGCATTTGATTGTACAAGTCTTAGTAGTATAGATACCCTGACGGTAGAGCTACGCCTATGTCGGAAGCAAAAGCTAGAAATATCCAACGTTTACATCATGGCTAACCAGAAGTCTGCTGACAGTTACTAGCCACTAGCCATGACACGAGGCTGGGAGATTTACTGCTATTCGTCGTGCCTCGGATGAGACTGTTGGGCTGTAATCGCTGCGTTTGCAGGCTAATTTTGCCCTAGGATGATCAAAGGAATGTGCAATGCGGCCTTCGGACGGACCAGTTGGTACTTACAGCCGAATCCACCACACTGGCTTCAGCTTGAACTTCAAAGCCAGTCGATTAGTCCATTAATCCATCGAGCGATTGAACGTGTTGCCCGTGCATGCACTAGACCTTAGCTTTGATTTCACCCAGTCAGCCATGCGCAGCCTCAGCTCAGAGCAAGAGGGAAACTATCTCAGGTGCTCTACCATTTCCTCCCGGTCATTTCGTTCGGCAATGCCGAGGATGCCCTCAAAATGGCCACAGAACACAAGATCACGAAGATTGCGGGCAGGCATTGCCAACGACCGTCCAGTGACTAGGCAAAGAATGTCGTCGGCACGGTCCCGTGTCTGGTTACAAGCAAATTAATGCTACCTTGATGCTCTTGGTGATCCACAGAGCAAAAGGAAGCTCTTTCGGAAGCTGTGCATCAGTGATGAGATCATGGGCAACGAAATGGTGAGAGAAATTCTCTTCCAGTGAAGGCAACCTTGCCGTCGTTTGGAAAGCCAATGGCAACCATGGGGAGGGTCAGAACACCCGTGACTTAACACTGTATAACCATTAGAAAAATACATATTTAAGGTATACACTGCTCTCCAAAAGATTCTACGCACCTGGTCCATTCGGTTGTTACTAGTGCCAGTATTCGAGTAAGTCATTAAGCTACACTAATTATTAAATTGTAACGATCTGTTAATATAATTTTGCACTAAGTTATAGCTTGCTATGCTTGGCTCAGTAAATAACTGCATTCGTCGACAACCGAATCAGTGGTTCCCATGAAAAATAGATGTGGATGTATAGTCACGTGACTATCAACCCCCCCCCCTCTTGGATGCCATCCAGCACAACCTATTTTTGGCCCATTTCATCACCGACGATGCCTAGGCCAATGATGAGCCAAGGTACCTGGATGTCTCCTTGACCTGTTAAGGCAAGCCCTTGCCATGGAGATTCTTGGTACACGACCAGAACATGCCTCCAGTTGCACACCTTTATGAAGGTACAAGAGCGGTTTGCTGCACAGAGATGGCTATTAAAACCTAGAAATAGCAAGGCGGCTGAAGATCTCAGATGGAACTGTTTGAAATGTAATTAGGCATCTGGACTATGGTAGCACAAAGGCACTGCCGCGATTGGGTCATCCTTGCGTAACTTCTCTGAGGGAGGACCGGCTCCTCAAAAGCATGGCTCTGAAGGACAGGTTTGCCACTGCTAAAATGCACTGCCAGGGTCCCTGCCAAGCAACCGAAATGGTCATGAGCTAGACCACAGTGAGTAGATGGCTTAAGGAACAAAGGCTGAATACACTGGTTGCCAATTGCAAGCCATTGTTGACTGTGCATCACAAAAAAGTAAGGCCAGACTTTGCTTGCCGATCCCAGTATTGGACAGCATCAGAGAAGTTACTATTGAGTGACCCAATCACGGCAGTGCCTCTGTGCTACCATAGTCCAGATGCTTCCTAATTACATTTCAAACAGTTCCATCTGAGATCTTCAGCCGCCTTGCTATTTCTAGGTTTTAATAGCCATCTCTGTGCAGCAAACCGCTCTTGTACCTTCATAAAGGTGTGCAACTGGAGGCATGTTCTGGTCGTGTACCAAGAATCTCCATGGCAAGGGCTGGCCTCAAAAGGTCAAGGAGACATCCAGGTACCTTGGCTCATCATTGGCCGAGACATCGTCGGTGACGAAATGGGCCAAAAACAGGTTGTGCTGGATGGCATCCAAGAAGGGTGAGTCACGTGACTATACCTCCCCAATCTGTTTTTCATGGGAACAGCTGACTCGGTTGCCGACGAAGGCGGCTACTTATAGTGCAAAATTATATTGACAGATCATTACAATTTAATAATTAGTGTAGCTTAATGACTTACTCGAAAACTGGCACTAGCAACAACTGCTCAGATCGATGGACTAGATGCACAGAAACCTTTAGAGAGCAGTGTATACCTTATATATTATCCTTTTCTCTCACTCTAAAGAATTAGGGGCTAATCACAGCACTACAATCCCTATTAATGAAAGCAAAAAAGTCGGTCCTTCCGTCATGCAACAAGATGGCAAACTTCTGTCATGCGGCTTATGTACAGTATTGAATTTCTACTACGACTCAGCGAAGTAAGTTCACGGTCTCTTCTATGATTCAGCGATGCCAGCCCACAGGCTCTAGTACAAGCTTAAAACATGCCTAGCATCCTGATTCTCGCAAGCAAGTTACTCGATTTTTTGTAGGGCCACAAAGCCTCATTTTTATTATCCTAAATAGAACTGCTAGACAGCTCTCTAAATTGAACTTTCAAATGCATTCAAGCTTATTAGGAGCCATACAGAACTATGCCGATCAACATCAATGAAACTCTACTGTGAAAGCTTGGAATATGAAAAAGAAGGATGATGGAAACGATATTGCATTGCTAGCACTGGTCTGGTGGTTAATGTACACGTTGCTTGTACGATTCGAACGTATGACATCCACCTGCATATACATGATAAAGGATCAAGTATTATTAGTGAAGGCAATCAATCGCAGCAGCTGGAAAAGCAGCCTTAGCTGTATGCACTATATGGCTTGCTGAGGACTGCTGCCTCTAGGGCTGCTCATAACTGCTGCCTCTAGGGCTGCTCAGGACTGCTGCCTCTAGGGCTGCTAAAAAGAAGTTTAAGCCCATCGACGAATGGCCTTGAACTCCGGATTTTTCTCGATTAACATTTAACTACACCACTACTAAAAAAAAGTTATAATCAAGAACTTTTACGTACTTTGCCGAGTCCAGTCATTGCCAGGCCTGCCAGCCGACACCTTTTCAGTCAGACATCCCCTATTAAACTTCACCTTCTTGACCACCTGGGTCTCGAACAGTTTTTTTAAGCCTGCACACCATCAGGGTAACTGAGCTTTACCCCGAAGCAACCCTCAACCCCGGAGCATTTGCCTGGTTAAGAGCAGGCTTGACAAACAGATCTTCACCAAAAAGCCCAAGGCAATAATGTGATGCTTTTTGCGTCTGTAATCCCATTGTCACATTGACTTTTTATGCTATATGATTCCGATACTGAGGGGCGAGCATAAAAAAAACGCATGCCAGCCACTTCATCTCAGCTGTGTCCCTGCCGTCAAACCCCGCACCGGATCTTGGAAAAGAGCTGTTGAGCAAGTGCGCGAATCGCCTTTAGATTATTCCAGAAAGTTCTAGAGGCCGTGCTTTTGCACTTAAATATTTTAGCCACCATAAAGGCATGAATACTGACTGCGAGCTCCTGCAAACAAAATGCACCGTGACGGGCCTGACTGACCTGCTCTCCTCGAGGTCGGCCATCTGCTGGACCAATCTATCAAGCTGCTCCTCCAGATTCTGCTTTAGCTTAGCCGTCTCGGACTGCCCGCGGGACGCCATCACGGACCTGCTGGATGCTCTCGAGCGTGGGTACCACTGGCCCACCACTTCAGCAGTGGAGGGTCGGCCAGCGAAAATGTGCACCCTCCGAGACCGTGACCTCTGACGCTTCCGCCTGCTGACCGCAGATTCATGATGCGTAGACATACGCTTGTCTGTTAATATTTGCATAACAGTATCTACAAATCAGTGCATCTTTAATTATCAGAAAATAATCATTCAAAATATATTATATGTTTATATATTTTATATCTTTATATTCTAGCCGCACTCTCCGAGAATTTTAAGAAGACCCGAATAACAAGCCCATAGATACTAGACTGCGGTTGTAGGACATTTCGCCTTGGACGTCCCCCCCCCCCCCGGACATTTGCCCCCTGGTGGACCCTAGGACATTCCCCCCCCCCGGACATTTCCCCGGGGTAGGACATTTCCACCTATTTCTCGCTGGCCTACCGGCATGTGCGATCAGGCGATTGCAGCTGGTTCAAAACTTCAAAGCTAGGCTTGTCTGTCGTGAGCGTCGCAGTTGCCACATTACACCACTTCTCGCTGACCTGCACTGGCTACCAATCAAGCAACGGATTGACTTTAAAGTTTTGTCACTCACTTTTAGTTCACTTCATTCTTTGGCTCCCGCCTGTCTCTCAGATATACTCCTCCATCAGGCAAAGCATCGTACCACCCGCTTTTCAGAATCCGACAGTTCACAAATACCCCATACAAACTTCAAATCCTTTGGAGACCGTGCATTTAGTTCGTATGCTCCCAAAGCCTGGAACTCCCTCCCAACCTGGGTCAGAAAATCCCCTGACCTGACCACATTTAAAAAGAATTTAGAAACACACCTATTTAGGACAGCATTTAGTGGGTCCCTGTGATTCGTCCTTGATGTGCTTATGCGTGCTGACACTGTGCTTACTGCCACTAACCATATTTGCATGCTGAACCTGTGCATGTCACCCCGAACCATGTTAATCATTTTGTTTGTTTATCAAGCATGATTTTACTCACCGTTCAATTGCATTTCCCTTTGCAGCAAATGTAAAGCGCCTAGAGAGAGATCAGGTTCTCTGTGGGCGCTTTATCAAGTGCATTATTATTATTATTATGGTGATGAATGTATAACTAAAAATAAAGATATATATATGTGTGTGTGTGTGTGTGTGTGTGTGTGTGTGTGTGTGTGTGTGTGTGTGTGTGTGTGTGTGTGTGTGTGTGCTGTGTGTGTATGATCAAATGAAGTTCACGCTCTATTAAAATAAAATCAACTCAGTATAATTAGAAGAATGGATGGATTGGAATGATGGTTTCTAATGAAGCGAGCGCGGCGGCGGTTGCAGCAGCTGCGGCTGCGGCGAGCTATACAGTTCGGTCCCACGGGAGTTCGGTCCCACTCGACGATGCCAGGCACTCGTTCGTACCCGTCTAAGTGGGTGTGCGCTACGGCGTGCCGCGCGTTCCTGCAAATGAGCGCTATGCCTCTGAGGTCTACTGAGTAAAATTCGACCTCAAGAGATCTAGTTACGCCCAAATAAGCACTAATTAAAGCGCGGAATACGAGCAAGGGTGGATTTAGGCGGCTGAGGTGCAGCCAGCCCTAAACCCTAAAACCTAAACCCTAAACCCTAAGCAGTAAACCCTAAAACCCTAAAAGCCTTAAACCCTAAACTCTAAACCCTAAACCCAAAAACCCTAAGCCCTAAACCCTAAAAACCCTAAACACTAAACCCTAAAACTTAAACCCTAAACCGTATAACGGGGGAATGTCGGGGGGAATGTCCAGAGGGAAACGTCCTGGGCGGGAAATGTCCGTATCCCGACTGTGCATATTCGGCGAGGGGGGAACGGCCTTGAGAGTTGTCCGCGAGCAGCACGGTGCGTATACTCGATGAAGCCTGGGTGGAGTTAAAAATGTACTTCTCACGGTAGTCACAAATGCAATCGCGTGTTTGTCGCACTTAATATAGCTGTGTTGTACGTGTGTGCGTAAGTCCGCATTTGCTTGATTTAGAAAAAGACAATTGTAATAATTAGATAATTAATAAAAAATAATACTTGTATAACAACTATTTAATAATAATTGCAATAATTAGGATCAGTCAATTGCGAGAGCCTCGATAGTCAGGAGCTCGCCGCTGTCAGAAGCAATGTCTTGCTTGATGCACCACCGGGTGGGCAGGCCGCCAACCCGGTGTAGCTTCTGTTCCCACCTCTTGGTGGCTGCGTAATTAAATCCAACCTCTTTGCATTCCTAGCAGGTTGTCGACAGCGCCACTCCGTGAGTGCACTCTTGTTACTGAAAGCACTCCGAAAGAGCGTAGTTCCGGCTTCCAACAAACTCCATCCGAATTCATTCAAATGTACTACAGGATCCAATATTTTCTAGAAATGTTTATCATAATAATAATAGCAATATTTTGTATAGCGCCCTCAAAGAACCTAATCTATTTCTAGGCACTTTGCATAATCTGCAAAGGAAGCACGGATGAAGGGTTAGTGGTAGCATGCTCAATGACAAGAAGCATAATATGGTTAGAAGTAACATGCACAGGGTCAGCATGAAAATACGGTTGGCGGTAGCATGCACAGTTTCAGCACGCGTAATCTCACAAAGGACAAATCACATGGACCCACTAAATGCTGCGATAAACAGACAAGTTTTAGCTCCCTTTTGAATGGTGACAAGTCACGGGATGTCGTAACGCAAGTCGGAAGTGAGCTCCAGGCTTTGGAAGCATGCCAGCTAAAGGCATGGTCCCCAAAGGATTTAATATGCATACGAGGTATCGCTAACCATTGAGATTCAGAAAAGCGGTGGTACGATGCCTAGCGTGGCGGGGAGTAGATTATTACTAGGTACTCGCTGAGTTGGACTATGCTGACATTTGCTCTCGCTGATTTTATTATTTTACCGGCACTAAAAGTTGAGTGCATTAATGTTAAATGTCTTAGAATAAGAACTGACTGGATATTTTCACTAATAAATATGAACAATTTGTGTTTCACTTCACTTTTTATTTTGCATTCCCATCATGAATGACCAGCATCGATATATATATATATATATATATATATATATATATATATATATATATGTGTGTGTGTGTGTGTGTGTGTGTGTGTGTGTGTGTGTGTGTGTGTGTGTGTGTGTGTGTGTGTGTGTGTGTGTGCGTGTGTGTGTGTGTACGTGTGTGCGTGCGTGTGTATATATAATTCATCTGTATAGAGCCCTATGAGAACTTAATCTTTATTCAGCTGCTTCACATTTGCTACGGGCTCGAGTCTCCCCACTCCGGCCATCAATTTCATTCACCATAACCTTGGTCGGGGCGAGCATCTTAACCACTGAACCAATCCAGCATGGCTATAGCCATGCAACCCCCATGCAAAAAATACTTGCGTAGCCCGCATGATTATTATTATTATTATTCCTAGCTCACGCTCGTTAAAGATTTTGGGAGATTTTAGTGGTGCATTAAAATCAGGGCTTGAGTATCCGCTGACTTGTGAGCGGTGAGCCCAGCCTAGCCGGTGAGTGCGGCCTGCTGTCGGGCGGCAAGGATTGCATACCACGACCTAGATCGTGAAGTGCTCGAATCTTACTTGCAGTCTTTGTTTAGCACTGTCATAGGTGAAGCGTTCGCAGAGCTTTGACAGCAAATGCGCGTGGGCTTCCTCTCTGGTCACTTTGTCTTGTAGGGTGTGTCGTACGCGACGTTCCGTTCGGGTTTCGGCATTGTATATAATTTATTTCATTGAGGTACTGAGTAGCTTCTTTTTACTCTTGTTTTTCTCGTTGTTGTATGCAATCGCTACGCCTCTATTCTGCGGACTTTGCTCTTTTTTCTCAATGCGTTGCTATGAAACTCGCCCGTCCACAATGGCGGACGAAAACCACAGGTTTAAAGATTATAGATATTTCACTTTTGAAAAGTCCAATGGACAATTCCTACTTTATTTTATAAGGTTGGCCTGAGTGCCCGCTGACCTAGCTGGTGAGCTCTCGTCACCGAATAATCTCCTTACAAAACGAATATGAATCTAATTTTATTGAGTATATTCGTTAGCGCCCTTGTAGCGAATTAGAATTGAGGTGAGTGTACGGAACGTGCGGACGTCCTGACCATCTTTCACTTTCATATAAACTATACGGTATGCTCTCGTAAAGAATCACAGGCTGATTTTACTTACGCATGGCTAACGCTTACCAAAGGCCGGCACAGCACGACTTTTGGCAAGCTACTCTCCTACTGGAACTTTTAAGTGTATGCCAAATCATCTGGCCCAAGCGGAAGCTGGGAGCACCGCGAGCTCCAGTCGTCACTTTGGGAGGCAACAAATGGGGTCGCAGTACCGAGAGTCCTCGCTCCGGGAATGCCATTGCCGCAAATTGAGAACTCCGTTTAGGTTCAAAGCCATTTGAAGTTCTAGCATCCGTGTCGTGTGTGGGTGGGTCAGGTCTCACACACGAGACGGGTCACCTGTGGAGTTCCTCAAGGGTCTGTCCTCGGTCCTTTGCTGTTCTCCATTTATACTCAAACTCTGAGAAAAGTGATTAAGGCCCATGTAATGGGCCTTAATCACTTTTATGCTGACGATGTTCGGCTGCATTTTTCATTCAAACGTCGGAATCTGCTGCAGCAACTGATAAACTGAGTGCCTTGCCCGACATTCGATCCTGGATGTGGGAAAACTTCTTGAAAGAAAATGAGGATAAAACCGAACAGCTGCTCATTGGACACCCTGAGCATGTGGCTAGATTAAAAGGCTTTTGTCTCCTAATAGATGATGCTGTTGTGCAACCATCACTACGTGCTCAAAATTTTGTGTCGTTTTCGAAGCTGCCTAAATTTTAAAAGCTTCATTCAGAAGACAGCTTCTACAGCTAGCCATCACGTCCGATCCTGGTCTAAGATTAGGAGCTGTCTTCCATAGTGAGTTTCAATAAATTTAACTAGCTCCTTAATTCTGTCTCAGCTTGATTATTGTGATTCCCTCTTGGCTGGGCTACCAAAAAACCCAACTAGGCCACTTCAAATATGGCTTCAAGGCTAGTTTTCAAGTCGTAGTGGTTTGACCACGTGTCTCCTTTGCTGCAAGAGCTAGGATGGCTGCCGGTTGATCAACAAATACAGAGCAAAGTTCTAACGCTGACCCACAAGGCCCACCACGGCTTGGCTCCTTCATACCTAGCTGAACTGTTGCAACAGTTTCAGCCTACTCGTGCCCTCAGGTCCTGTATGGACAATAAATTGACTGTTCCATTCCTCTGCTTAAAGGCCGTTGGCGACAGAAGCTTTAGCTCTGCAGGTCCTAGACTGTGGAACTCGCTTCCACGATTCTTACGCAACGACAACCAATCTCCTGCTGCCGAATTTGGCTCATCCTTTTCAGCGGTCCTGAGCTGCTACCTCCATGCTACTCACTACCTCAGCTGTTCTCCTGACTCTGCTATGCTTTCCACTTTCTGTTTGTTGCGTGAGACGAAGTCTGTTGGCTACCGAATGCGTACCGAAAGCCGCTTAGGCAGTGTGTGCGTTTTACAAAACTCTTCTGCACACCCACATAGTCTTTATGGCTTTGTGGAGTTACATACGGAGGTAAATTACATTTCAACGTTCAATTCCAACTAGGATAGTTCCCGATGCAGCTAAATTTGCAAATTAGCAAATTATCTCCCCCTTTTTGAAACTCGTCATTGATGTACCGTCGTAGCAGTGTTGCGGCAGCAGTGCTATAAATATAGCAAAACATCAATCGACTCATTGTATACTTAACGTCAGTGACTGTGACGGACCTGCGGACAAACCTAACTTATTCTAGGGCTTCAGCACGCGTATGGGGCTCTAGTCGTCAGCAGGCCGGTCAAACAGAGCGCGCCGCTATCACTTTCTCAAATAAACCTTGCCCTCCGTTATTCACCCAGCTGTTGGAAACAGTTGGCCACAATGGCGCTGCGATACAGACAACTTAATGCTTTGCAGTTAAAAGGTTAGCTGATCAATCAGACTCATTTATTAGGCACCAGAAGAGCCTTAGCAATAATTCCTGCTTTCGCTTGGAGTGGGTATGCTAGGTATGCAGGTGTGCTTGCTGCAGGACTTGAACCCACGACCTGGTCGTGAAGAGTAAGAACCTTACTCCTGGGCTAAGACCCAGGTGTATAGTTGTCTCCTGACGTAGATCATGGCGGTCCGGTCTCCATCCATTACAGGCGGAGCGAAACCGCGTAACACCCCCTTGCTGGCGTTTCGGGGGCACTTTGAACGATTACCAGAAATCGCTTGCGAGCTAAAAAATAAAAAATAAAACAATTTAAAACGAGACTCCTTTGCTGCTTACGCTAAAGTTCGAAATACCTCCATTATTAAAGCGACTAGTTCTTTAATCGAAGACTTTTGGAGACAAAAGCTTTTGCTCGGCTACACTGTGGAGCTCACTTTCGCAATATTTCGCGACGACGTCTGTTCTCCTGCCGCCGATGATGGCACATCCTTTCCAGCCATTCTGAGTTGCTGCTTCCATGTTATTCAGTGCACACACTGCCGTCCTGACTCAGCTACTCTTTTCACTTTCTTTGCGTTGCGTGAGATAAAGTCTGTTGGCTACCAAATGCATACCGAATGCAGCTAAGCCTTTGAATGTACTCCAGAAAACTCTCAATAGTAACACGCACTCAGTCTGTGGATTTGCACATGGAGATACATTACATTGAACCGGCACCTGATGTAGGCTGGAAGCGACGATAGTCGTTAACGGACAAAATTGACCACCCTACTATTCACGGGCAAATTTTCCGTGGTCAGCAAGTAAGGGTAAAATGACGCAAAATCCGATACACTAAAAAAAAATTCATTACTGTCAGCCACAGTGCACAGTGCATTTGGGTTTGTATTTCATTTATATACTATCTTTTAATGTATAATGACAGCTGATAAATGTGCATCTAACCGATTCAGCCTGGACACGTAGCCGGCTAGCTGCGGTCCAAATTTGATAGCATGGGTGCTGGAATTCATCCGAGATCTCATTGAGCGCTTGGCCTTCACTTTCGCAGACAGCCGTGCGGGCCGGCGCAGTACGGATGGAGAAAAGTGGCGTGGCCGCTCCAACGAAGCATTTTGGTGGGGGGGTAAGTAAGTTTGTCTGTCATCGCACGAACTCGGCAATGGCCCAGCCACGTTTGGCTGCAGCAGAAACGACATCGCAAATTAAACGGGCAACTGACGCTGAGCTCGCGAATTTCGTACTTTAGTGCCAAGCTCTGCTTGTCTGCTTGCGACAGGTGAGATGATCCAGTAGAAAGCAATTACATTCGCCAAACCCCATGACGATTTTCGCAGATTACTGAATTTTTCCGCAGACTGTGGCCTATATTGCACAAATTGTGATCATTTGTCTCGTAGATTTTGGCTTTTTCTGCAGATTACGTATGGCAATACCCTTAATATTTTGCCGGAATTTATATGTATGTACGTATGCATCTCCGTCTGTAACTCCACAAAGTCATAAAGACCATGTGGGTGTTACGCAGGAGAGTTTTGTATAGCGCACTCACAGCCTAAGCGGCTTTCGGTACGCATTCGGTAGCCAACAGACTTCGTCTCACGCAACAAAGAGAAAGTGGGAAGCATAGCAGAGTCAGGAGAGCAGTTGAGGTAGTGAGTAGCATAGAAGTAGCAGCTCAGGACCGCTGAAAAGGATGAGCCATAGTCGGCAGTAGGAGAGTAATTGTCGTTGCTTATATATGTGTGTGTGTGTGTGTGTGTGTGTGTGTGTGTGTGTGTGTGTGCGTGTGTGTTTATATATTTTATTTGTACAGTGAGCTAAGTAAACTTAATGTGTATCCACGAGCTTTGCATATGTCACAGGGCTCTATCCCACGACCTCTGTCAAAGAAAGTGAGCATTTCACCCCTGGGCCAAACAATAGGGACGAAACTCCGCCTCTACTTCTGCCCAAAACGTCTACTTCCGCCCGTACTTGTTCATTTTATCGATTGCCGGTAAATTTGTCGATTGCTTGCAGGCAGATTGAAGGCAGAAAGATGGCTGAAGTCTAATTAACTTGACTTGCTTTTGATACTGATAACCATAATCTGAACCAGCCTTGTATTGGTCGTACAGCAAACCCTGGGATCTATTAGGCGTGACCTTCGAACAATGCGGCTGTTCATACCGTTTTATTGGTAGACTATGGACGACCCAAATTGGGTTGCGTGAGTTGTGAAAACGTTCAACCGAGCCTGGTGCTGCTGTAACAGATATTAGTGGGTAGCCTACTACCGCTCGACCTCAAACGCTTCGTTATGACGGACCCAAAACCGCGAGGAGCTCTCGATACTAGCGTCGGAAGGATGGCGGCCCGGTTTTAAAGCACTTTACGAATAGAGTCACATGAGCTACTCGCAGTAGGAAAAACTAGACAATACTACAGAAAGGACCCCTGGACACAGCGAAGCTATAGGGGGCGTGAGACGACCACGCAAGCGTGCACAGATGTGTGCGTTGATCAATCAATAGGCTCCCGCGGTCGTGACGCCAAACCGGGTACGTCTGTAGAGTAGCCGCTTACGCCGTCAAAGGTACGGTAAGCTCAATAACTGGATGTCGAGCGCCGGCGTCCATGTCCGAACTCGTTGAGAACTTCCGCCGCAAAGTGCCGAGCCAAGCTACTGATCTGTCACCTTACCCTTTCGTACCGGGGGCCGGCCTCCAGAGGCCGCCAGGTGGCGCCCAACTCGATATGCCAAATACCGGCAGTCCCGGCTGCAGAACCTTACTAGAGTACAATGCTAGCTGCGACAGACTGCTCCTCTAGGAGAATGCACCTCCTTTTTCGGGCGAATGGCTTTTAACCGCTGCAAATAATAACAATGCATTTGTTATAGCGCCGCCAGAGAACTCAGTTACTTTCTAGGCACTTCATATTTTCTGCAAAGGAAGCACGACCAGCAATGGCATAGAGGTGGTCACGTTTCTTCCAGGAACAAAATGAAAGCAGAAACTGGATGACATACTGGTAATATTGCCTCAATTAAGAGGCGGTACCAACGCTTCATGCTGAAGTTATGCGAGATTGAGTCCATCTGAAGTCCATTCGGGCTTGTTTAGATAGGGATACCAGATCTAAGTTGGTCCATGCATTTGTGACATCCCGTCTTGACTTCTGCAACTCAATGCTTGCTGGCCTACCGGCATGTGCAATCAGGCGATTACAGTTGGTGCAAAACTCTACAAGTAGGCTTAGCCACAGCACACCACTTCTCGCCGACCTACACTGGGTTACCAGTCAAGCAACGGAACGACTTCAATTTTCTTTCGCTCACTTTTAGGTCCCTTCATTCTTTGGCTCCAGCCTACCTATCAGATCTACTCCTCCACCAGGCCAAGCATCGTACCACCCGCTTTTCGGAAACTAACTGTTTACCTATGCCTAGTACAAACCTCAAATCCTTTGGAGACCATGCGTTTAGTTCGTATGCTCCCAAAGCCTGGAACTCACTCCCGACTTGCGTCATGACATCCCTTGACTTGACCACATTCAAAAAGAAATTAAAAACGCACCTATTTATGACAGCATTTAGTGGGTCCCTGCGATTTGTCCTTTATGTGCTTATTCGTGCTGACACTGTGCATGTTGCCACTAACCACACTTGAATGCTGACCCTGTGCATGTCACCCCTAACCATGTTATTCATGTTGTTTATGAAGCATGATACCACTCACCTTTCGATCGTGTTTCCTTTGCAGCAAATGTAAAGCGCCTAGAGAGAGATTGAGTTCTCTGAGGGTGCTTTATCAAGTGTATTATTATTATTATCTGAATACGTCATCCACCGAACATCACTCTTTGACGGTGCCATACTGAGGGAACGGGGCGGGTTGTGGACGAGTCAGGTGCGGTTGCTGACCTCAAAGATACCGTTTCCAAGCGTTGTCGGCGAATTTTTGCTGTCTCAAATAGGAGCTGCCACCGCCCACCGGACTCTGTCAGATAAAGAAATCTTAGAGGTCTCCGGTTACGGCATTTCTGATGTCATTGAGCATGGCGATGACTGTCTTCCATGTGATGAAATACAGGCTGTTTCTCTAAAGCTAAAACTAAAGCTAGGAGTCCTTAGCTAAAAATGTCAATAGCATCTCTAAGGACTCTTAGCTAAAGCTAAGAGTCCTTAGAGATGCTATTGACATTTTCGCTAATAGCAGGGAACGTGCAGATGCCACTGTTCCACGCGATCTTTGTACCAAGCAGCGACAAATGCAGCGGCAATATGTAGACCTAACGGCTCCGACTACACTTGACCAATTTGTTTACGTGGCTTCTATGCTGTATTAACAAAACTTTTAAGCCTTACGTCGAAGCTGTACCTGCTGCTACGCACAAGCTAGGGCCTCGCAAAAACACGCCAGAGCTTGAGCTTGCAGCGAACATGCCTTGAGCTAACTGAGGTTCGAATTTAGGACCGAGAAAAACACTGTAGCTCGGGCTCCAGCAAACGTATGCTCCCTCTTGGCGATGGCTCGCAATGCACCAGCACACAGTCGCTCAGCCCGGAGTCCTCGTCGCAGCTCCTTTGCGTCTATGCTACCTCGTGGGTCCGCTCGCCTCACCTCTGTTCATCAGCAACAGCTAACCAAAGGGGGGGTGGTTGATGGACCGCTGCGGTGTACCGGCTTGCAACTAAGCTACACGCAACAGCTAATCAAAGGCAGATTAGCAGACCGCAGCTGCATACGGGCCTGCACTCAAGCCGCACTTACTGCTCTCCTTTTAGACTGGGGATTTAGCTCACTGTAAACAGCTTGCAATATTTCGGGAGCTCGGTTCAATGTCATTTCGGTGCAGCAGAACTTTACAGTGGGTCGTAAAGGCACCGCAATTTGCAGACCTTAGCTTGCACTAATTATTCATTGCACTGCTGTATCTTTCTGGAACGTTCAGGGGCTTCCCTTACCTGTCTCCACATGCGGATCAACGTTTCGCCAGATGGGTCACATGGCGACACATTCAACCGAAAAATAAAACTACTCTGGTGTAGTTCATATCTGCCCAAGTGCTAGTCGAGAAGCCAAAGTGCCAGCTGAAAACTTTAGCAGAAGTTGTATTAAATAAAAAAGTTGTGTCGCTAAAATTGTGCCCAGGGTAAGGTGCTCGCCTTGAACGACCGAGGGAGGGCATGGGCTCGAGCCCTGCAGCAAATGTGAAGCACCTGGATTGTTGAGTATTAAAAAATTGATATATCTATATAGCGCCCTCCAGAGAACTTAATCTCTTTCTAGGCACTCGACATGGGCTATAATGAAAGCATGATCAAACACTTGGTCGTAGCATGCACTATTTCAACAAGCATAAAATGGTTAAAGGAAACATGCACAGTGCCGTCCTTTAAAAAACTAGTAGTGGCAGCATGCACAGTATCAGCACGCATAAGCACACAAAGGACGAACCAGAAAGACCCACTAAATGCTATTATAAACAGGTTCGTTGAATTCTATGCTGCTTTACAAATGAATTAAATAAATAAATAAAGTCCTACTGAATTCATATACAGTGCATAAGAAAGTAAGATGGCCGTAAAGCGCTGCCTAATCGCTTTTTGCAAAAACGGAACACTCGTCTGTGAAGCTAAACTTGGAAATCAAGACTTTTCGTATCAGTTCACCGGTGGCCCTTGCAGTAAGACGCTTGCAGCGCCGATACAAGACTCAATGTTGCGTTTCTCTTGTTGCGCTTTTGCGCTCTTGTTGTTCTTCTTGTTCTTTTTGTTGTTCTTGTTCTTGTTGCGCTTTTGCGCTCTTTTTGCGCTCTTGTTGTTCTTGTTGTTCTTCTCTTGTTGCGCTCGTTCTCTCTTGTTGCGCTTCTGTACCAGCACGTTACGCTGACGCACGGTGGCTACTTACCAAGGTACCTCCTGGCTTCGCGTCGCGTTTCTCTCTCGTTCCCTACGCCAGCCACGCATCCCATCGTAGTCTCCTGCCACGAAACCACACCGGCCTACTCACTCGATGTTTCGTCGCCCGCAAGGGGTTCGACGATTTGCCGCAATCCAGCGCAATCCACTCTAATTAGAGTAGCAACGACCAATGTAAGCGTTGCCAAGCTCACATTTTTCGCTGATATTGTAATACACGTTCGAATTTATCAGTCCACAAAATTTCATGACGCTTCGCGCACGCGCACTTGTGCAAATGGGCTTTGGCGCCGGACGCCTGTACCGCAATCCACCAAAATCCATTCTAGTTCTCGTCAAATCCGCCCCAAATCTGCTGCAAATAGCTCCAAAAAGTCTGGAATATCAAACTACGCTACACGCACAATGTACCAAGAAAATTTCGCGCGATTCTGCACACGCGTTTCACGAAGTCCACTGAAATAAGATTGCAGTGGTCCAGGCCAACACCGCAATCTACCGCAATCCACCGCAATCCACTGCATTCCACCATGCAACGAAAGAATCCTGATCGAAAAGCTTCTTCTTTGATTGCATATGACGGAACACTCTGCGAAAATTGCATTGAAAAAAATTTCGCTTGCATTGGCACGCCGTTCTCATGCAATGCCCTGCAATCGACTGCAGTAGCCCGGGCCAATACCATCCACCGCATGAAAAATCGAAATACATTGCGCCGAGCTCCAGTTTTTTATTGCATATTAAATTGCATCGTGCTGTGTGCACAACCACGTAAAATAAAAAAAATTGTGCAACCTCGCACTGTGGCAATGTGCGGCAATCGCCTGAAATGAGCCGGAAAATCCACTCTATTCCACAGTAAATCATCCTCAAATCGCCATCGCGAAGCTCTAATTGACATTGCATATAGGACTAGACTCATTTCAAAGTGCACCTACCCAATTTCGCTCCATTTTGCATGCGCGTTCTCGTGCAATGAATTGCAATCAACTGCAACGATCCGGTCCCATACCGCAATCCACCTCAATCCGCCGAAATCCGCTGCAATCTGCTATACAGCGACCAGAAAGCTTACACTAGAAGCTCTAATTATGATTGCATCCTGCTCTACTCTTCGGTTATTGTGTACTTGCATAACTTCACTGTAATTGCCTCGGCTATTCTGCAGCAATGCACTGCAATCAACTGCAACTGCCCGGGCCAGTACGTCAATGTACCGCAACCCACCGAAAAACGACCAGAATACGTACACTTTAAGCTCTAATAGGGATTTACGTTGCTCTAATTTTGTTATTGTGTAATCCCAAAATTTCACTACAATCACGTCGATCATTCGGCAGCAATGCACTGCAATTGACTGTAATGGGCCGGGCCAATGTCTCAATTTACAGCAATCTGATGCAAAATGCCCTGAAATCGGTTTCGCAATGCTTCAATTTTTAGTGCATGTTACAAGACACACTGGTTAAATTCAACCACATCATTTTAAGCAATTTTACTCGTACAATCTCGGGCAATGCATGGCAATCTACGGCAACGGCTCGGCTCGAAGCAGCAATCCACTACTATCCGTGACATGTTGACACTAAATTGGCTGCAAGAAGTGCCGATTGTCATCGAATTTCACATTTCTTTGTGCTAAAACTGAAATCGTAGGACTTTCAAGCTATTTTCCACGTTAATTGTCAACAATACACGGCAATTGACAGCAATGGAAGGGACCAATACCGAAATCCGTGGCAAATCGACGAGAAATCGGCTGCACCAAGCTCCAATTCTCATTCCGCGTAACATCTCACTGCATACACACATACTTTCAACCAGCTCTGACCGTTCAATCGTGGGCAATGCATGGCAATCGATGGCAATGGCCCGGGCAAATACGGCAATCCATTACGGTCTTTCGCAAATCACTGGAAAAGTGATTGGGCCAAGATCAAATATATCTTACCTGTCACAGCCCACTGTGTTGAAAGTGCAATAAAATCCTTTCAACCAATCACGTACGTACAATCGCGAGCAATGAGCGGCAATCGACAGCAATGTCCTGGGCCAATACCCCTATTCCCGGCGAATTGAAGAGAAATTAGCTGCACGGAAGCCTCAATTGTCATTACATATAACATTTCGCTGCATTCAAAGTAAAACCGCGGAACTTTCAAGATGCTTTGTTTGTTAACTTCAGCAATGCACGGCAATCAACAGCAATGGTAGGGGCCGATAGCGAAATCCGAGGAAAATCGACAAGATTGGCTGCAATAAACTGCCACTGATTGGCTGCAATAAACTGCCACTCTCATTCCGCGTAACATGTACCCGTGTGCGTGAATAACTTTCACCCATGGTACGCATTCAATCAACAGCAACCCACGGCAATCGACGGCAATGGCCCGAGGAAATACGCCAATCCATAACGGACAGTTACAAATGCACCGACAGTTGCTGAGAGAAGCTCCAACTTTTCTTGCGTATTGCACTACACTGCATTAAAAGTGCAGCCACATCCTTTTAATGCAATCGACAAAGACACAATCGACGGCAATAAATATAAATAAATATAATTCATTTATATAGCGCCCTAAGAGAGCTTAATCTCTATTCAGGCGCTTCGCATATGCCTCGGGGCTCGAGCCCACGACCTCAGTCACACCTTAGTCGGGGCGAGCACCTTAACCGGTAGACCAAACCAGCTCGGCGTTGGCACGGTCTCTGCAGCAATCTGGTTAAAATTTGCTGGAAATTGGCTGTTTAAATTTGTAATTATCCTACTACATAACGCTCACTGTGGGCGCGCATGCTGTCCTTTTTCGCGTTCAACCTTTGGCAGTCCATGGCAATCGACGGCAATTGCCAGAGACAATACAGCAATCTATGATTGTCTGTTACAATTATAAACAAAACTGGTAGGAGAAGATCACACTTTTCTTACGTAATTTGTGCTGTATTAAAAGTGCAACCGCTTCCTATCAACCTGTCTTGAACTTACATGCGAGGGCTATGCACGGTAATCGGCTGACGATGTATTCTTCCGCACGCTATGTCGCAAGTTTCCAGGCGGCACCGCGCCAGCCTGGTGGAATTAGACTCTTGAGAAGGTGTGTGTATATACCCTGTATGTCCAAGTGCATATATATTTTTTTCGCGCTTCAGCAGATGATTTTTTCTTCAACCTTCTTTTAAAGGCACGGCAGAAGGAGACTGCTGATTTCTTTTGTCCTTAGAGCTGGAGTACCGAAACAGTGCGACAGCCGCGGTCCTCGCTGACGGCTACCGGATCGACTCGAATTCAGCGAGGACCGGCGCTGAGCTTCAGGGGGTTCCAATCAGATCAGCTGCAAGAATAAATTCGGCGCGCCTTCTGCTGCTCTCGTAAGCGCGCGCCCTGCCTGGTTTCTTAGCGTGTACGTTGTGGGAGGGGGTTGGAACTCGCCGTTTGACCGGTCCCAGGGGAAGGCGATTCCTCAGGCATCGGGGAGATCACTCTGACGCTTGCGCAAGCCGCCGCTTTTTACGACAGCTGACCCGGCGACGGACGGCGTGCGCAGCCCTTCCGCCTCCGTCCCCCTGGCACGCGTGCCCTGTCCGTTGCCCGCAGCGCGCAGCCTTCCCGTTCGCCGGAGCGGCTGCCCGTGACGACGCTTTCAAACACGCTCGCGTGGCGTCTGGCATCTGCCGACGAGGCCTTCCTTCGGCGCGGTTTCGTGTCCGCCTGTCCCGGGCGGTGGTGGCGGCGGCGCCGGCAGCAGCGGCGACTTTGGTAGCAGTGGCCGCCCGCCCGAGAGGCCCGGACTCGCCGCCGCTATGCCTGCGCTAGAGCGGATTCCGCTCTACGCGGCTGCAGTGTACGCAAGGAGCTGGTCCTTCCGCTCCTGCGCCGTCCAGTCGGCTCTGCCAAGCTTTCGCTGTCATCGTCTGAGCAATGACAGCCAGGTGAGTCGCTCTGTGCCGCCGCTGTCGTCGCTCCCTCTTTCTCTCTCTCTCTTTCTCTCTCTCTCTTTCTTTCTCTCTCCCCTCCCTCTCTCTCTCTCTCTATATATATATATATATATATATATATATATATATATCTTTGTCTCTCCCTCTCTCTCTCTCTCTCTCTCTCTCTCTCTCTCTCTCTCTCTCTCTCTCTCTCTCTCTCTCTCTCTCTCTCTCTCTCTCTCTCTCTCTCTTTCTTTCTCTCTCTCTCCATGTGCCCGCCGCTGCCGTTGCTTGCTAGCTCTCGTTCTTCGCGAAGGAAAGCCGATCGAGTGCCATAACGCGGCAGATGTGTGTCAGAGCTGCTATGCATGAGTCCATCGTCCCCATCTGCTGCTAGCGTCGGTCTGCAGCGTACGCTACTGCTTCGATTTTGGTATCTCCTCGCGTTTAGCCGGCAGTTAAGGTGGCCGCCCTTCGTCGTGGGTTCCAGTCTTGCTGCTGTGCTGGCTATATGCTTGAGTCCTAATGCCGGGCTCGACGCGCTTGGGACGCCGCTAAGTTCCTTCTCCAGCTGCTGCTGCCCTGCGAATGAGGCTGTTTCGTCTGCAACTCTATACCTTATTTGCAACACGCATAGACGACCATCGGACAACACCATATGTGCGTTACTTTAAGCGGTTCCCAACCTTTTTGATAGCTCATGTAGCATTTCTCGTAAGATGAGCTCTGCTTTGCCGACCTGTTTAGGTGTTGCACAGTCCTGCAGCTTGTCCTTGAGGGCTCATAGTTTCTGCAGCTATTTGCGCCTCGTCTGCTTAGCTTGCTGCCATGGCCTGCGTGTAATCTTTTTTGACAGTTTTTGATGCGATCCTTTTCGTCGAGACCGGAGGCGAGCAAATCAGGACCTCGTAAGGGAGTGAGTATCTATTAAAGAGTGCTTCACCTGCTTCAGCTGTCCCACCCCCTCTGCATCTGTTGGGTGGTTTGACCGGGTCTTTGGATAGAGGTCGGGGGGGGGGGAAGGAAGCTTACTGAGTAGCATGTGTAGATATTAGCCTGTGCACTCGGCATTGAACGCATATTGCGTCGTGCCACCACCGCCTGTTTCTTGCACTCTCGTTCTTCTGGGAGTGGTTACTATTATAGTTCCACTTCTACGTGCATGTACCTTGATGGACTTGCTAGTATGGGCTGGTTTTTACGATTTCAATGGGCGAAGCTATGGCAGTTGACTGCTCTGGAAAAGAAGCTTTGTGGCTCCATGCTTTACAAAGTGCCCTAATGGCAGTGAGGTTTTGGGATGCTATTTGAGTCCATTTTTATTGATTCGTTATGATTCCGTGTGTATGTGTACGCACACATGCGAACGGGTGTTCGCAAGTTTGTGTGTTTGTGGTGTGTGCTGTGTGTGTGTGTGTGTGTGTGTGTGTGAGTGAGTGTATGTGTGCTGTGTGTGTGTGTGTGTGTGTGGTGTGTGTGTGTGTGTGTGTGTGAGTGTGTGTGTGCTGTGTGTGTGTGTGGTGTGTGTGTGTGTGTGTGTGTGTGTGTGTGTGTGTGTGTGTGTGTGTGTGTGTGTGTGTGTGTGTGTGGTGTGTGTGTGTGTGTGTGTGTGCTGTGTGTGTGTGTGAGTGTGTGCTGTGCGTGTGCTGTGTGTGTGTGTGTGTGTGTGTGTGTGTGTGTGTGTGTGTGTGTGTGTGTGTGTGTGTGTGTGTGTGTGTGTGTGTGTGTGTGTGTGTGTGTGTGTGTGTGTGTGTGTGTGTGTGTGTGTGTGTGTGTGTGTGTGAAGAGGGCAGCTATAGAAAGCACTGTGTATTAGGTCACTGCACTGTAGCACTGCTTACCTGCTAGTCATGTCCGATCAGCAGCTGTCAGCTCACCCAGACGTGTGAATTCATTATTGCAGCCTGAATTCGCAGGTGTTTGGCTGTCGCTATATTTGCTTTCCACGTGTTTGTCTTCTCTTTCAGCCCATATCTTGGAAAACCATTGCCACCACTGGTGTGGTGGGTGGGCTGCTTCTAGCCTGGATGTACTCCGTCAAGAAGGAGAAAGAGCTCAGTACGTACTGTTCCGGTATCAATATAATGTAATGTAATGTAATCTCAGAACCTTTTGTGGCCCAAAAGCCTAGTAGTACTTTCGGCGACGTCGTTATGCACACGTGCATGCAGGACTGACGTGACACAGTGGGGTAAAGCAACCGGGTGCTGCTGTTTAGGTTTAGACTCGAGTTTAGACCCGGAGAACTCTAGCAGGCATTCCCAGAGTTGTCAAGGTACGCTGCTGCCTGCTGTTTAACTTGTGTGAATGGCACATGCGAAAGTGTGCACCTAGTGTGGAGATGGTCAGTCCCAAACTATTACAGATAATTCTCTAGGCATGTAGACAACTTGGAAGTGCCTGGCAAGATGCTGCAATTGATTGATTGAAATGCAATCAGAGAGTGTAGAGTGGTGAAATAAGGATCAGCTGTAGTCTCACTTAGCCATTGTACATGGATGTATCTGCTGTTATCCCAGGGCTTCTTCTGTGCCAGAATAATGATGATAATAGCTACGAGCAGCTCACTCGCTGCCTGTGTACTCACTTCGCTGAGTCGTAATAGTTCCGTCATGGAAGACGATGCTTGGCCATCTTGCCACGTGACTGAAGTGCACCATCTTGCGGCTTGGCAGAGGCAAGGACGGACTTTCTCACTTAATTAGTAGAGATAATGATGATAATAATAAAATTAATGCTGTCTGAGCCTTATCGATAACTCTGGAGATGTAGATGGTTAAAATGCTGACGAAACTGTCAGACTCCTTGTAAGAGAGCCCCACATCTAGGCAGCTGCCTGGCCTTTGGTTTGGCTTTGTTGTTTGAGACTGAACCTGCCCTGCCCCCCACCGACTACTCCACGTGTTGTTAGCTTGCCTGGATATTAGCCCAGCAGCGTCGTCATCAAGTGTCTTGCATTTTAACACGATGCTTTTGAGTGGCAGCACATCGGCAGGCCTTGTGCTGTAATCCAAACATTCGGCACCATGTCATCCTCGTACTGACTACTTAGACGATGTAGTGTTAAATAAATAAATATATATATATATATATTTATATACACTAAATATATATATATATATTTATATACACTAAATGTAATAAATATAAACAATTATTATAATGATTATATTATTATAATAGAATATATATATATATATATGTGTAGAGAGAGAGAGAGTTACTACTACGTCGTCTTCTTACTGTCTTCTTTGGCAGTGCAATTACACGGAAGCGGCCTTTTATGTCGACTAGCCTTACACGGCCTTTTTACTTCGAATGTTTTTGCACACCGTGCATTGAACGTGTGTCTGTCGGCACATGCATTGTGTGACCCTTTTTCTGCCTTAACCATCGATTGCCTTGCTCTTGCCTTCTGGAAATCATGTGTACAGTTTGGACGTACACTGTGGATCTCTGTTGCAGATATAGCAAAGGAAAGGCAGAGATCGTTAGGCAAGGCTTCGTTGGGTGGCGAGTGGACGCTAGTGGATCCAGCAGGCAAGCCTGTGTCGAGCAAAGACTTTCGTGGATCGTGGATACTTATATACTTCGGTTTCACGCACTGTCCCGATGTTTGTCCCGAGGAGCTGGAGAAAATTGTCAAAGCCGTCGATCTCACTGGTAAGCAGCCATTGTGCAGCGACTGAGCTTCGAAGACTATTGCCGCTTTGGGCCATGGAACTTGGTGGTCGCTGTTGCTGAGTGAATATTGCGTGCCGTTCGCCTAGCCCTCTACCTCCCCCCCCCCAACGTTTCGCTGCCGTCGGCGATGTCCTCCATTTTGCCCGTACATCGGCTGTGTCTCTCTTGGCTCGGCGTCATTTGCCTTCGCTGCTTCGCCAGCCCGGCTGCTGCGGTGCTTGTCTTGCTCTACCACTTCTTGGGGCTTCCATCGCATTCTTACAGAGACTACAAAGAATGTCCCCGACAAGCTGGTGCCACTGTTCATCACAATCGACCCAGAGAGGGACACTCCCGCTGCCCTGAAGGCTTACCTTAGCGGTAAGACGGCCACTCAGTCGTCGACGGCCGGCTTTATTCCGACTCGTGCTCTGGCCGCTTTTCTTTGCTAGCGCTAGCTTGGCCGGCATGAGCCGCATTCGGCATGACCTGGGAGCAGAATGGCCGTGACCCTCGAGCAGATAATGGCTGCCGGCTGACCCCAGAAGCCGAAAGAAAGCTCCTCACGCGTGGAATGGAATACTGGTCAGCGTCAAACAATAGTGCCTGAGCTCGGTTAGAAGAAAGCAGTTGACAAATTACCCAGAAAAGATCGGAAATGTGTGCCCAGTACGAACAGTTCGAGGCCTAGCCATTCTTGGTAGTTGAAAGACTATGACCGATAATCTTGCCGAAAGCGTAGTGCTGCCACTGTCTGTGTAGTTACTTGCTAGCTTTTTACCAGAATGAATTCCTTAGAGGGTCGAACCTGCTAGCATAGCACCGACGTAGATTGCCGGGCCTGCAGCAGTGGCATTAAATCGTGGCCGGCATGTCTTTAATTTCAAAGCACGGGGTAAAACGAATTGCCTTTATCAGGGAAGGACTCGTCCCTTAAGCATCTGCATTGCCAGTCCATTGCTCTACTGATTGAACTTCCAAGACCACCACTCTGTGACGGTCTGTACAGGGCTTACAGCCTTCACTTGAATTCCTTCCTGACGTTGCCAAGCCGAATCTGCTTGAATGCATGTGCATGTTCCAAGCATTTTGGCATTTAGCTGCAAGCCATGGTGTCTGCTGTGGTCGACGACCAAAGGCACTATCCGATGCTTGACTTTGGCATGTTTGTGCATGAGGAGATGGCTCCTGCAAGTGGTCCCGTATGGTCTTGCTCGACATCTCTAAAACGATAACTGTGTACTGTCTTACTCGGCAGTTGCAAGTAAAGTAGTAACTTTCACGTGAGAATGGCCGAAAGTCGCGAGACTGAAACTTTGACTCCAACGGGACCGATCCTTCTCCATATGTGTGCATGTTTGCCTCTTTGTGTACGAGTGTATATCGCTTGACAGGAGGGCTTGAAATGATGCATGCATTTTGCTTTGTTTTACGGGTCATTATGCGTTTGTGCGAGAGCATAACGGTTAACAATCTGTTTACTAGCTAGTCTTACCATTCTCTACTCTCATCATCTCTCTTTCGTCTCTGGTGATTGGCACTCGGCCTGCTGTCGCAAGTTGGTTTAATCACATCCTGTTTGCTTGTGCTCCATAGTTCTTAGACCTATGCAGCCAACCGTTTTTGACCTGCCAAAAGTCCTACATGCTTGCTGATGTCAGCACTTGACCATCGCCTCATCAGAATCGTCCGTCATAATCGCCCCTGTTAGTAGGCTTTGGAATTAACACTGAAAAGCATGCCTGCATTCTTCTTGGCTATTGACCCTGCTTCTGAACAGCACTTGTTGGGCTACTAGCTGTACGAGCGATCACAAATCGGTACTGTATTGGCCTGTGTTTGATCCTGCATTTAAAGCCTTCGCAGCTAGAAGCTTATAGATAACACTGTAGGTAGCACTTACTGGCTGCATGCCGATTGCTTGACCTGCAGCCATTTTCGGCACGAGATGCTGATAAGCGTCCGATATTTCTACTACATGCCCTCATTTTAAGATTTATATGACGTCTAGGAATTACACATTTTACCATAGGCTGGTTGTGTGCAGCTCCAGAGCCACATGTTGAGTAATTGACTAGCCTGTCCCATCCAGTCTAGTAAAATCAGTGATTTAATTGGATAAGGATAATGCAAGTAGATTGCTTTCAAGACCAAGGTCAATTCAGCTAGCTTCTTTCGTTGTGCCCATATCCAGAAGATCCCAGCCAGTTGAGCCACAAGCCCAATATTAAGTGCTGAATACACCATGTTGTGTGCATGCATGGAGAGTGGGTGCCTACGAGTCTGTGTGTGTGTGTGTGTGTGTGTGTGTGTGTGTGTGTGTGTGTGTGTGTGTGTGTGTGTGTGTGTGTCTGTGTCTGTGTCTGTGTCTGTGTCTGTGTGTATTTGCGTACACCAGAACGACACCAGGCCCTCGAGCAGCCACGTAGCCGTATGTGTTGAAGTATAGTCGCACTCCAATGTGCAGTATAGTCGCATGTGTTGCAGTCGCTTGTTGATCGCTGGGTGCCGTGCAGCAACCATTGATATTTCTTTGGCAACCGTATGTGGTTTCTGCACTGCTGCTCTGTGCTGTAATGTGGCTTCTTTTTATTTAATTAATGTAACTGCCAAAGTTTTATAAGTTGAGACTGACATTTGTAGAGTTCTCCCCTAAGCTCATCGGGTTGACCGGATCACCGGAGCAAGTGCGCGAGGCTGCAAAGGCATACCGTGTCTATTTCAGCATGGGTCCCAAAGACGACGACAACGACTATATTGTGAGTGTTAGCCCATGGTTGCTCGACTGTTGAGGCCTCACAGCCTTTCACACCAAGGCCGTGGCCTTGGTCTCATCTATACCACTTGCTGTCCACTGGCCACCTTTCTTTCTAAAAAAAATTCCTTTATTTTTTGCTGGTGCATTTGAACTCGTTTCTAAGTCGAAATTGCCTAACTTGTTTCTAATGTCGACATTGCCTGTGCGAGGCATTGCTAGGACTCGAATTGATCAATTCCTGTGAGAAGGACTCAAGCAAGCCCGTCAGCTTGCTCGGTCAATGCTGTGCATATTTCCTTGACTCGTCTGTTGATGCCCGATTACCTGTACTGCCATGCGTGAGAGAGGGGTCAAACCTTGACCTGGCTAAAGAGGCTGCACTACTACCTGTTCGACGGACTACGTACGATAGACTTGAGAGAGTCTATGAAAATGTGAGCATTGCAAATGCAATGCGCCATAAAAATCCTCAATCACGAGATGGTTAAACAGATATTCTTAAGCCTGTTCACTCGGGATTTTATTCCGGTGCCTTAAATAGCAGCGGATTACGTACATTCCCGACCGTTTGATGGCAGGCCGTCGAACTAGAAGGCCTGTCATGTATTGTAGCAGCCGTGGCCGGCACAGCGTAAACGGTAGTTGAGAAGGCTGCTCTTGCCATCCTGCGCCACAGCTCTTCATGTGGGCTTACTTCGGAACGTCTTATCCCTTTGGCCAGGAAGGGGCTGCCAAGACACTTCTCTCCACGTCTCCACCTTGTGCAGTCGGCCTGATCGGACCTATTCTCCATCCCTTCTCCTTCTATGGCGAAATGAGTGGTCTAGTACCCGATCACATTATCTGCCTGGCAGCAAGCACCATGCATGCACCCACATTTTTTTTTTTTACTTTAAAGCGAAATTCAGTGGCAGCCGTCCAATCACAAATCGTCCAGTGGCCACTTGAAGTGAATTTTTCACTCAGACCGGGTACGGGTACTTTGCAATGGCTAACAGCGAGGGATTCTTTTGAATACAAGTGAAATGTAAAGGTTAGCTGATCAAACAGCCTCGTTTATTTAGAGGCAGGGGAGCCTTGATCTCTATTCAGGTGCTTCACTTATGCAAAGGGGCTCGAGCCTACGACCTCGGCCAGACCTTGGTCCTGGCGAGCACCTTAACCACTGGGCCAAACGTGCTCGGCGTTAGACCGTGGCCCACTTCGCGTCACGACTCTAAATTAATATAGGTGGTTGCAAGAAGGCTTGGCAGATGGATAGAACGTTCCTAGAACGTAGAACGAAGCCACCGATGGTGTAAACTGCTGTAAAAGGAGTGATCGTTCGTTCATTTGTGAATGCAGCTGGATCGACGGTGTACCGACAACGAGGCCGAGGTCTGACCTAGGGTCAGTCGCTGGCGTGGCCCTAATGTGAGCTCAGCAATGACGACAAGTTTTGCCACCGCTGCACGTTCAGCTCACCAAAGACTAGTATTACTACAGCTTGGCAGGCAATAGACGGAAGTGCATAATATCTTATGTCTACAGCAGAATCAGAAAAGGCATGGTAGTATAACCATTCATTCGGCGATGCAGAAAATGCTTATGGAAGCAGTTCTGGCTACTTTTTGCCAGAGTAATGAATGTGTGTGTGTGTGTGTGTGTGTGCGTGCGCATGTGCAAGCGAGCACACACACACACACACACACACACACACACACACACACACACACACACACACACACACACACACACACACACACTAGCACACATGAATGAGCCTCTGCCGGTGGTTTCTGTTTCCGTGCCCCCCTCTTTTGACTGCCTGGTACAGGTCTGACGAAGTTCCAAGCCTAGGCTTGTAGCAACAGGTAACTGCTCCTTTATTTTCTTAGTTATGCTTACTTACCAAGGGCACAACGGTTTGAGTCAATCTGCTGTGTAGTAGTTTCTATGGAAGCCATGGTTATGCTTCGTTGGTCGAGATTCTTCGACGGGAGCTACTTACCTGTCTTACAAGCAGGCACACAAGTCGGTGACATGATATGCAAGCCCAGCGACAGACCTACTTCAGATAGTACCACCACGCCGGCTCGAGTGCCATCATCTGCTTGTATTTCCGAACATGATATAGCCTGTGTATAGGCTTGTTGGGTTGTAGCAAGAGCTTGGTAATATCGTCACATTTGTCCGCAGGTCGACCATACGATAATCACCTATCTGGTCAATCCGGACGGTCAGTTTGTGGACTACTACGGCCAGAACAAGACCCATACCGAGATTGCCAATAGCATCGCACTACACATGGCCAAGTTCAAGTACCTCGCTGAGCATTGATCCCGTGCATGCAGCACGAAGCAATGTAAATTCATTAGCAAATTAATAAAGTCATAACAGTTTGCTCATAGCATCAGTTTGGCGCCATGTGTCGTCTTCTTGACCTGCTACACTACTTACCGTTGTTATCGGCTTGACTACTTTTTGCCGGTTGACCAGTCCTCGTGCGAGCAAATGCCCAATTTACCTGCACGATAAAATTCTTGAGGGTTATGTAAGGCACTATTGTATACTGTTGGTGACTATTATAAATTACAAGGCCCTGGTTCTTGTCCTTTTATGAGTCGAACCCTTTAAAAAGTCTGAAACCATGGACCCCCACCCTGAAAGGATACCCATAAACACTGCTTTGCAATGCAATGAATATACTTTATTGTATTGAAAGTTGATTGCCTCGTATAGTGCGTTACATACACAAATTATCTATTTAGTAAAGATTGTTAACGGAAAATTGTTTATTTTTTCATGAAAAACTTACCAGGCCCTATATACAAAAATAAAAATTCAAATAAAGAACAAAAATTATCAATCGGCTCAAAAGTTCATTTAATGAGAAAATTGTTTGGCTTGAATTAAAATGTGAAGTTGTACAGTAGTCTTTGACACGAGATTTCGGATGTAATATTTGATGTTAATTGATTTCGACTATTCTTTTGATAGAAATAAAGGCTGAAAACTGTTACCCATTCCGGTGTATAGTACCAAACGCAATCAGAGCACTCATAGATCGCTTTACCAGCAGAGGGCAGGCTTGTTTTCAAGACACATCAGAATTGTCCAAGACTCCCGAGTTGAATTTATGTGGCAACATTTCCGTGTCCTCTCGTTAAAGAGGTCATCTTTGGCAAGGTCTGCGTCACTAATGCAGTCTACGTCGGCAAGGAATCCGAATCTCAATTTTATTGGTCATCTGAACAGAAGCAAGCTTTGAAAGATTCCCACGAAATATCCAGATGGCATCAGAACTCTTATATCTGCCACTGACATTAGACATCTTGCATAGTTGTCTGCCTCTGAAAAGGCACTCGCGTCGTCAGCTGGATGCGTCTGCTAGCGATTGCCGTGGCTAAGGTGTGTAACCTTCGGCCGTGCCAGCCACAAAGCAACTACAGCTGACGAACCGCATGCTCACCGGCCACCTTTGGGCTAACGCTTTCATGAAGCTACATGTATACTTCTGAATGCCGAGAACGCCTGCTCGGGCGTCAAGCAGTGACTCCCAATTACTTCTGTGGAACAGGTGGCGATGTTTAGTAGGGAATACTGGCTCTCATGTAGGTAGAGCTCACGATGGCCAATTGCAGCCGCCCCTAGAAGATATTTAATTATCGAAAATGATGGTATAGTGTACACCCTCCCCACCGAGTAACAGGCATGGATAGGGGTGAATTCGTTCACCTGCATAGCTGAGGCTCTCGGATAGCAGTACTTCGTGCACACGGTCGCGGTTGAAGCTGGTCCAAGACAAGTAGGATGCAGAATATCTTGATGACCAATATGTGCCAGTCTTGTTAAGATAGATACGGGTTTATTACATCAGCGACCGCGTGATACCGAATCCACTTACCCAAAGTTGAGCCAGTTCCGTCCCCCTAGGTCATAGTGCCTTGAGTAGAGTTGAACACACGATTGGGATTTGCATGTACCTGATCTCGAATTGGCCAGAATCTGCCTGGTTAGAATGACTTCGAAGCTTCAGGGGGCTGTGGACAAGTCACAGACGCAGCCGACTCTGTTAGCCGCTTTCGGTCGAGGTCAATCCAACTTAAAATAACTTAAGCGCAGACCCGTCAGCGTGAGGCTGGGGAGGAGCGTTATGCCTCCCCACACCCAGTCCGTCAAGGTACCCGGGAATTACGCCCACCAGGCCCTCCACCGAGAATGTCCTCTTCTAGATTGATTGTAAGAAAAAGAATGTCCATCGGGAAGAAACACCCCTAGCACGCATGGCTTTATTTTCTGAGTTACCATAGTAGCGCTTGAATCCTGACAGCGATTTCTGAGCGTATTCGATAGTACTGCACGATCACCTAAGGTTGCATCCACGCCGAGCTAGTTTACGCCTATGTGAGGTTATTAGGGCAAGTTGACTCGACTTCCGGTCAGTCTGCTAACGTGGGTCGACTTTAGTTAAACTTCACGTTGAAAACTGGCCGTAAATCTGTGAGATCTTACCGGTATTGCACAATACTTTGCTCATAAATCACTATCCCGGTAATGTTGCTGCTGTGCTAACTCCGAAAAGGACAGCGAGTTCGTCCTTGGGGTATGTTCCTTCGTGTGGACATCCTTTCCGAACGAGTGCTCGGGCGCTCGGTTTGCCCGAGGGGCTATTGTTTTTTTTCCATAAAAGCTACGGTCTACTTTCACAGATGCTAAAGAGGTAGTTCTGCTGGTCTAGACGGCCTACCGGGCAGAATGCCAGAGGCCAGCTTCTCCAGGCTCTCCGTATGGCAGTACAGACTTGTTATTATCGCAGCCTAATGAGGCTTCCTCGGCGATCGTTGGATGCACGGAGCTTCGAGCTCGTTCAACCCGATCTGGTGCACAGTCACTCTTTCGAAGATACTGCAATGCACCGAGATTGAGCTACGAGCTTGGCCGCTGACTTTGAACTTAATAATAATAATAATACACTTGGCAAAGCGCCCTCAGAGAACTCAATCTCTTTCTAAGCGCTTTGCATTTGCTGCAAAGGAAACACGATCGAATGGTAAGTGGAAATATCATGCTTGATAAATAACATGACTAAAATGTTAGTGGCGACATGCACTGGGTCAGCATACAACCTTGTCAGCACGCACAAGTACGTAAAGAACGAATCACAGGGACCCACTAAATTTTGTCATAAATAGGTGCGTTTTTAAATTCTTTTTAAATGTGGTCAAGTCAGGGGATGTCATGACGGAAGTCGGGAGTGAGCTCCAGGCTTTGGGAGCATACAAACTAAATGCACAGTCTCCAAAGAATTTGAGGTTTGTACGAGGTATTGGTAAACTGTTGGATACCGAAAAGCGGGTGGTGCGATGCTTGGCCTGGTGGGGGAGTACATCTGAAAGAGGCTGGAGCCAAATAATGAAGAGTGACCTAAAAGTGAGCGACAAAACCTTGAAGTCGATGCGTTGCTTGACTGGGGGCCAGTGCAGGTCGGCAAGAATTTGTGTGATGTGGCAACTGCGACACTCACGACAAACAAGCCTAGCTGCGGAGTTTTGCACCATCTGCAATCGCCTGACTGCACATGCCAGTAGGCCTTGGCATCTCTCTCTCTCTCTCTCTCTCTCTCTCTCTCTCTCTCTCTCTCTCTCTCTCTCTCTCTCTCTCTCGAAGTACGGATCTGCCGGGAGAGTCAGATTTCGTTATGGGTGCTCTCAGTTCATGGCTAACGAAAGCTTTGTTTATGCTCTTTGCGTGCCACGGAGCAATCGAAGACTCTTCTGCAGCAGCAGTGATGCTTTAGTGCGGATAAAATTCTCTTCGGGAGAAGCTGATCTTAACGTCGATGAGCTCTAGGAGATGGTCGTCATAAATTAATTAATACTAGCTAATTTCGCAGCCTCATTTATATAGGGGCCGAAAAGCCTTGACGGCTGTCGCCAGCGCTTGCATTTGGTAGTACAGGATTGCCTACAGCAGAATTCGAACCCACGACTTCGGTGGTCGTGAAGAGCGAGCACCTTACCTCCTGAGCTATCACTGCCCATAACACCCGCGACACGGTAAGTGCCTTTTTACAACAATTTTGAAAATGATTATATGATTGTGAACCGCTAAAGCTTGTTAACTAACTCTATTAGTTAAAGCAAGAAAGCCCGTCTTTCCGTTACGCGGCAAGATGGCGCCCTTCCGTCACGCGGCGAGATAACGCAGCATTGTCTTTCACGACCAGTACTTCCTGGAGTGACGTGTAATAGAGTAAGTTTATGTACAGTAGTGTATTTCTAAAATGACAGCGTAACGTGTCCACAGGCAGTGAGCTCTCGTTCTGTCAGAAGTCACCTGCCATATCAGCTGTAATGCCTGTATACAGGTAATTCTTTTCGCTTTTTTTTAATAGGGTCCTGCTGCTAGCGTTGCCTTCAGGATATTGAGGTTTGCGTCGTTACCGTTTGGCGTGTTGCAGGTATGAGATCTCTCTACACATTGTACGCGTCGTGCTGCTACCCGCACTAGTAAGGGTCTCTCTGGCAAAGCAATGCTTCCTAAATAGCCTTACTGGCTGCTCGCCGCTTCGGGAGCGGCGGGGGAGGCTGCACTTTTTTTTTAAATAAGCCTGCCATGTAGCAGCACAGCACGCCTTTGGCGATAGGTTTCGGGCTCTTTCAGTTCGGCGAGTTTAGTCGCATGGGGTATGAAGTGGTGAGTCTTCGCAGGCGCGCTTCGACGCGATGCTCAAGTTCCCCAAAAACGAAGCATAATTTCGTTTGTTTTGCGTGGTTAACGAGCCTCCATCGAGGTGGTATGGGCTTATTCAGAGCCGGTTTCCGGACGAGGCTAGCTGTCGCAAAAGAGGCTAATCAAAAAGTTAATGAGGCGAGGCTACGGAAACCCGTGGGGCGGCGGACGCTCGCAGCGACTGCGGCGCGGGTCCGGATTCTATCGCCTGCCGGGACCCACGTGGCCAAGAGAAGGAGGATGAGCTGAAACGACATTTGATGCGGGCACTCGGTTCTGTTTGGGGTCGGTCGCTCTGGGTGGGTGGCTAAAGCTTTGTTTTGTAAAATCCTGTGGTTGTGGAATTGTTAGAATGTCAGATTTTTAAAATCAGCTTTATAGTAACAATAATAATGCACTTGATAAAGCGCCCTCAGAGAACTCAATCTCTTTCTAGGTGCTTTACATTTGCTGCAAAGGGAACCGCGATTGAATGGTGAGTAATATGATAAACAACTTGATAAACAACATAAAAAACATGGTTAGGGGTGACATACACAGGGTCAGCATGCAAGTGTGGTTAGTGCCAGCATGCTTTATAAGCTACTTATCAGGAATAACCTGTGAACGCTACCCGTAGCAGGGTTATTACCGTTCAACGTAGCCCGGCATCGAATTGGGCGATGGAGGGGGTAACCTCAGCAATATTTTTTCTCATCATGCTCGTTGTCAAGCGCCTGTAACTATGACTTTCTACTAGCAATCAATTTTTGTTATACAAATTTATCGAGAACACCGTGATCTCTGCCAGTTAACAAGAATCGTCTTTACTTTATCCGTAGATTAGCTTTAATAAGGTAATTGCGGTCACTTGACCTCTGGAACCCAACAACTCTTATATCAAATGGTTGCATTCGGACGCTGTAGTAAGAAGCGAACGTGCGTCAAGTTGTGTAGGCGAACAGGTCGCTCGTCGGCGCATTTCTTGCGACTGCCTGTCACGCCCACTCAAGGTAAAGGTTTTGCCCCTTCAACGAATGGGCAAACTCTCGGTCAATCATTATTTTCGTTTCGCAACCTCAGCCTATTTCCATCGGGCAGACGCATGAATTTCTAGAGATGCAACAACAGATGCAACTCCGTCGTGCTGCAGATTCAGCTGGTGAGGAGTTTGTCACCCCTTCCTTTCCATCAGGCTTCATTAAAACGACAGCGACCATAATCAGCCAGATTATTCATTAATCGTGTTTCAGGAATTTTAACGGCTTGGACCCGACTATGCGATAATCTAAATCCGAGGCAGCATACAAGCCAACGCAGTGCACTAGTCAGTCAGCTGTCTCAATCGTCAGTAGTAGCAACATCTAGCTGGGTTGAGGTCTTCATTGCCGCTACACACCACCCAGCTGGCCGGTTTTATTTAATGATGTAATAAATCATTTATGTGGCACCCTCAGAGATCAGTATCTCTTACTAGGCACTTCAAGTAGCCAGAAAATGGGTCATACCTTTGCGGTCTCGTGCAGGCTGTACCATTATTGTGATTGCCCAAAGCCTTGTCCACTTCAGCTTGGATCATTACTCTTAAGTCGTATCCCTAGCCTCTATCATTCGTTAGACTGAGATCTCCATCGAGAGCACGTAGTCCTATTGGTCCACACACCGAGATGAGCCAAGAATACTTCTCTACACTAGCACGTGACCACCATCGCGAAGTCGGCATTATACGCGCTGCCCTGACTATCGGTGGCAGTGGGAAAACAATCGATAACATTCGAAGGCCCAGAAGGCCATTTTACACATCAGCGCTCCGAACATCACCTCGTCCAGAGTACCTTCTGATTACTGTGAGTTTTCGCTTGCTCTCGAGTTGTCCTTCTTGGAGTAGCCAACATTAACAGCGTACAAGCTGAGCCTTTCTAATGGAAAGCATCCCCATCAAGTAAGATCGCAATCGTGGTGATAAAACGATCGCCCTATATGTACAGATAGCGGGCACGAAGCAGCTGGATGCAAGGTTGCAGCAACGAAAAGAGACGGGGAAGAGAGGCCCGAATAGCTTAGCAAAGCGTATAGCGAGCGAATTACTTCCGACTCAGCCAGCATCCTGACTTTTCCATATTAAAAAAACGTATCTATTTATGAGAGCATTTAGTGGGACCATGCTATTCGTCCTTAATGTGCTTTTGCATGCTGGCACTGTGCATGCTGCCACTAACCATACTTGCATGCTAACCCGGTGCATGGCACCACTAACCATATCATTTTTGTTGTTTATTGAGCACGCTACCACTAACCATTCGATCGTGCTTCCTTTGGAGCAAATGTAAAGTGCCTAGACAGACATCGAGTTATCTGAGGGCACTATATCATACGTATTATTATTATCATCCGACCGAATAGTCATTGTTTTAAAACTACGTGAGGCAGCTGCCAGACCGGTATTACAGCTATCGGTTTCGTCAAGCGACACGTTAATGGTCTGGTCAACGCTCCGAAGGTAACCGATGAAAACCGGTAAGTTCAGCGGTCAACCGCTCTCTTTCCCGAAGGAGGGTGGCGTGATTGGGTGGGGCTACAGATAATAACTTGAACAATTGAAGCCCGGCGCATAAAGGACGGATCCCGTGGATGAAGCATACAATCTAAGTTGAGGCTTTTTAGTTTCGTGTCAAATTAAAACAATTGCGTAAAAATACTAAGGATTTGTACGTCTTAAGAGAGCCTAATCTCTATCCGGGCACTCTACGTATGTCGAAGTATCCTACAGAGTTCTGGAAAAATCAGCATCCAGCGCCCCTTTAACTGAGCCGTCCTGTCCAGCGGACAATCGTGACAATCCGGCAATTGCCCCTGGGTCTTAGCCCAGGAGGTAATGTGCCCTTCAGGACCCAGATCGTGGGTTCGAGTCCTGCAGTGGGCGAGAAAGCGGCGCTGATAGCCGTTGAGGCTCTTCAACCACCATAAAAAAATAGGCTGTTTAATCGGCTAACTTCTTTTTTACACCGAGGACACTGCGCTGGCCGTGCGACAACGGAAATCGCTCATTAGGAAGAACGCTAACAAGCTCGAGTTTTTCTAGCTGCTTCGCCCCGGCAAATCGGCCTAAGTGGTCATTGCAAGTGCAAGAGTGAAGTAGCTTCGTCAGCAGCCTCATTTACATTGCGGCAGAAGAGCCTAGGCAGCTCTCACTCCTGCTTCCAGCGGGCAATACTTGTCTGATCGTGTTCAATCCGTGTCGTGTGGGGCTCAGGTCTCAGACATGAGAAGGGTCACCTGTGGAGTCCCTCAAGGGTCTGTACTTGGTCCCTTGCTGTTCTCCATTTATACACTACCTCTGGGAAAAGTGATTAAGGCCCATGGAATAGGATATCACTTCTATGCTGACGATACTCAGTTGTATTTGTCATTTAAACCGTCGGAATCTGCTGCAGCAACTGAGAAACTGAATGCTTGCCTTGCCGATATTCGATCCTGGATGTCGGAAAACTTCCTGAAATTGAATGACGATAAAACCGAACTGCTTCTCATAGGACACCCTAAGCGTGTGGCTGGATTAAAAGGCTTTGCTGTTCTAATGGGTGATGCTATTGTGCGACCTTCACCACGTGCTCGTAATCTAGGTGTCGTGTTCGACAGCTGCCTCAATTTCAAAAGCTTCATTCAGAAGACTGCCTCTACAGCTAGCCATCACATCCGATCCCTATCCAAGATAAGAAGCTGTCTCCCACAGTGGCTTTTACAAAATTTAACTAGCTCTTTAGCTCTGTCTCGGCTTGATTATTGTAATTCCCTTTTGGCTGGGCTACCAAAGAAAGCTATTATGCCACTACAGCGGACTATGAATATGGCTGCAAGGCTGGTCTTCAAGTCCCAGAGGTTTGAGCACGTGTCACCTTTGCTGGAAGAGCTAGGATGGTTGCCGGTTGAGCAAAGGATACGGAGCAAAGTTCTTACGCTGACCCACAAGGCCGCCACGGCTTGGCTCCTTCGTACCTAGCTGAACTGCTGCATCAGTTTCAGCTTGTTCGCGCCCTCAGGTCCTGTGTGGACAATAAATTAGCTGTCCCATTCCTCCGCTTAAAGACAGTTGGCGACAGAAGCTTTAGCTCTGCAGGTCCTAGACTGTGGAACTCGCTTCCACAATTCTTACGCAACGACATCTACTCTCCAACTGCCGACTATGGCATATCTTTTTCAGCGGTCCTGAACTGGTACTTCTATGCTACTCACTACCTCAACTGCTCTCCTGACTCTGCTATGCTTCCCACTTTCTCTTTGTTGCGTGAGACGAAGTCTGTTGGCTACCAAATGCGTACCGAAAGCCGCTTAGGCTGTGAGTGCGCTCAACAACTACAAAACTCTCCTGCGTAACACACACGTGGTCTTTATGACTTTGTGGAGTTACTGACGGAGATACATACATACAATACAGAATCTCCAGCTGCAGGACTCAAACTCACGACCTGGGTCTCGAACAGAGAGCGCCTTAACCCCAGACTGAGAATATAGGAGCAGGCTCGCCGGCAAAAGTCGCTCGCTCACCTCGTCGTTCGTGACCCCAACCTTGAATCCTAGACCTCTCCAACCCACCCACCCCCCCCCCCTATTCACGGGTCCCAGCATGCTACCGGCACCGCATGTTAGGCGGGGTCAGCGAAAAAGCGCGGGGAAATGTCATCGCTGTCACAAGTTCAAGGCCACTTCCGCAGGTTGGTCGGCGGTTCGCCCTCTAGTTGGTGGGACTCGACTGCTGCCGCGTGCGTCGTCCGAATAAATATGGAAGCTGGAGGTCGACTGAAAACCTTCGAGGATATGTACGACAAGTACTCGCAGCAGAGCGTGTATGAGAGAAAGCACACCGTCATGGAGAAGAAGTGCTGGGAACTGCGCGAGGTGGGTAGCTGGTTGCTCCATCGAACCGAACCGGTACTTTGCAGTCGAAGCAGGGCAAGCTTCGAATTGCCTCGGTCGGCAGGCGAGTTTGGCTTGTGAATCTTCCCACTTTCGCCAGTTCAGCTTCTATCATCAAAGTCCGTACTGTTCGGCGTCCACATTCTCGCGCTCGTTTAATTCTCCCTAGGTGCACACGCTTGATCCCGCGATTTGCTTTCGGTCCACCGTCGCTCCGCAATCTTTAATTTTGTTACGAATTTTTACTCTTGGTCGTAAAATTTTCGAATATCAACTTCGCATCGCTTGACGTTCGTGGCAATGAAGTCTATTAGATTTTAGCTCTAGCGTTGGTCCTTGAAAGAGGCTGCCAGTTTTTTTAGTAGTAAGATCCTTCGCACGCGTTCTTGGTTTTTCGATGTCTTAGTTTATTTTATTCGCTATCCCCTGGGCTTCGTGATGCAGCATATCATATCCGCTGCTTGTATGACTATACAGTATTAGTGTTCTTTGGTCAACTACTGACGCTTCTGGACGCTTAGTGGCACGCGATTTCAAATCCCAGAGAGGACGTTCATTTACAGGCTCCTCTGCCGAGGGTGCATGCTGTTAGTGCTGAGATTTTGGTATTTTATTTATCCGTCCCTCGACCCGTCGACGAGGTGTTAGCCGAAGGGCTAGCAATGGCAAGTTGTGGCCGGCGCCCTTTTCAGCTAGCATAATCTTGGGTATGTCATTGCACTTTTAGATTTTAGAACTAGATTTTAGGACTCATTTTTTTAATTGCTTCAACAACGAAAACAGTCGCTAAACAAGCCGACATCATTTCCGACAGTGGGAAAGCTATGCCAAGGCCTGGCAAGCTAATGCTTGCATGCTATTTCCTTAAAGCACATGGTATTTGGGTGCTTCAACGTGAGGCAATTGCTCGGCACCCTTTGGTGACCGTAAGATGGCATGCAATCGGCTGTCGTGATATATGATTTAGGTTAATATGTTTCTGATCTGAATTCACTTGCTACTCTGTCGAGGAGGGATGCTGTAAGTTTGTAAGAGATAGACAGACAGAAAGGCAGAGAGAGTAGGGGAGGGCAAAAACCAAATGCATCATTGCCTCCTTGACCTTATTGTACCTGTCAGGTAGGTGGCAGGTGTGGTGCAGTCACGTGTCAAGCAGCATCAGGCTTGAACGCCAATGTAAATATATATCATAATGTTGCTTCTGCAATGTTTGTGTGTCGTCAGCATACTGAATGAGTGGTGTAAACCTAGTCGTGCTCCTTTCTTTTTTTTCCCATTGTGCTGAGTGAATGCACTTCAGTGGACTTCACATACTGTCACTAACGAGCACTATTGGCATGGGAAAATGCCGGCAAGTGGGCTGGCCGCTCACGCGGTGGCAGTGACTGCAGATGGCACAATGCTTCTTTTGCTGTGGCTGAGCTCGAAATAATCCGACCTGTCGTGTATATGCTGATGGCGCCTGTATGATACGCAGGAGAATGAAAAGTTGATGCATCGGCTGCACGAAGTTAAAGCTCTGGTCCGGCAGTATGCGGAAGAACAGCAGTAAGTCCATCATGTATCAGCGAGATAGATGCTTGCTTGCTTAGCCCTGCCTGATGCTTGTCCCTGCTCTTTTCGGATCCCTGACTGCTCCGCCGCACCGGCAGCAGGACAAGCTGCAGCCGTTCAGCACCCACCCCCTTTTAGCTGAAGCCTTTGGCTTTCTGACCAGAGATGACTTTTAGTGGTCAGCTCGTGGCCATGACCGCCTTGCATGTTTAGTTCTTGCAGAATGTACTGGTCAGCAGAACTTGATTGGCATTTTTATTTGGTCGTCGTGTGTGCTGATATCGAACGGTGCATGTATGTGCGCTGAACCCATCAGCAGTTGCGTGTGTGGGCACTCGCCTTTCAAGGCAGCATGCGTGCAGGCCATCTTTTACGTCGTTCGTGCTTCCAGTGCTTCTTAGGCTGTTTGGCTCCGGTTTTCTCTTTACATAACTAGGCTCATAATGAGCAAGCTGGACGAGTACTCGGACAATTATCAGGAAGTGCTCGGTACCCTACTCAGCCAGGTAGGTGCCTGCTTCCGGGAAGCTGCTCCGCCACTTGATCTACCCCTTTGTATTCGTGTATTGTATAGATGTGTTGTATCGGTACGGTATTGTAGTTTCTATTGTATAGCTGTATTGGCAGATGCATCTATTTGGCAGCTACTATCGGTAGGTTGCTAGCTCTGCAGTTGCATTTGTCAAAGTAATGTGCCTACTGTGCTTGCTTACCGGAAAGCAAGCGATCAGTGCTTGGCTGATCTCTACAACTTGGAATTGTAGCCAGGGAAGGAGGACCAGATGTGCTTTTGATAACGAGTACCTTAACCACCAGCACAGTGTGCTCCCAAACCGTGCCAGTGCCATATTTGCTATTTGTGAGCACGGTTTTATTCCTCAGTTCCGCCTCTTTCTGCAAACGTATCGTCTTTGTCTAGGGGAAAGGTAAGGTGCTCACTCAGAGGACCCGGGTCGTGGGTTCGAATCCTGAAGTGGGTTATCCTCTATTGACCATTGCAAATGGTGGTGATAGTCGTGAAGGTTATTGTGCTGCTATATAGATGAGGCGGTTTAATCTGCTAACTTTCTTTTAGCTTGTTCATTACTACGATCTGTCGACCCACTCAGATATTCGCCTTGTCGTCTTAAGGTGTTGCATCAAGGTTGTCAGTTTTAAAACTCTACCGACAGCCGGTGGTCAGTTTTTCGTTGGTGTTGTTACCGGCTTCACCCACAGTGATAGTCACAGATAGTTGGAGCTGTGTACAGAGGAAACCTCAGACATGAGCAGACTTTGGGAGCTTGCCAAGCTGAGACCGGGGTCGGCATTGAGCCTGCTAGCCTCGGGCTCTTAGAGTGGAGTGCCTCTGGTCTGTAGCAGGACGACCGACAAGTGATACTAGCAGCAACTTTGCATACCATCTTACAGTCACCAAAGAGTGCCGAGCAATAGTCCACGTTGAAGCACCAAAATGCCACATGCTTTAGGGAAATATCATGCTAGTGTTAGCTTGCCAGGCCTTGCCATAGCTTTCCCACTGTCGGAAATGGTGTCGGCTTGTTTAGCGATGTGTTGTATTTTTTTGAAGACCAGGGCAGTTGTGTTATTGCAGTAGCTTTTTTGTGTTGCTTGGCAACAGTGAGCTCATCTGCTGTCCGTGCTGGCGTAGCTTCCTTATTGTTTGGCTTGCCGTTTACGAAGTGGTCACCTAGTGTGTTGATGCGTGCTGACAGTGTACATCCTGCCATTAACCATATTTGCATGCTGACCCTGTGCATGTCACCTTAAACCATGTTATGCTTGCTGTTCATTGAGCATGCTACCACTAACGATTCGATCATGCTTCTTTTACAGCAAATTTAAAGTGCCTAGAAAGAAATTGAGCTCTCTGGGGGCGCTATAGCTAATGTATCATTATCATTATTGTTATTTTTACTATGTGTGTGCATCATAGGCTGTGGTAGTGTGCATTCCTTCAACGGTAAGCTATTGCCTTAGTAGGCTGTCGGTTGACTCTTAGTTTGATCAATCGGATGAAGGGTAACTATAACAGCAGTTTTCTTGTATGATGTGCAGACTTTTAGCTGCCCTAAGTCACGTGTGTTTGAAAGCTGCTCGTTTGAAGAAGTTGAACGTTGTACTGCAAGGTGCACACGTGCACTACGCGATCACGTTGTGTTGTAGGTTTGGTTTTTACATCAGGCAAAAATCTTTATTGTCTGCTGAAAGCAGGAAGAATACCGCAAATGTTCTTGCTGCTAGAATAAATGAAGCCGTTAAATCAGCTACTCTTTACTATGAGTACCGTGGATGCCGGCTGTAACAAATTTGCTCTGACAGAAAAAGCTTTCGTCATACCCGGATTATTTCTAACAGGAGTTCCCTAAGAAAAAAATGCTGCCTGAAAGCAAGCAGTCATTAAGCAGTAACTAGTCTACTATTGTAATAGTGCAGCTAATTGCGGCTTTATAGCAGTATCATGCATAACTCACGGCACACTCCGATATATGCATAAGTAGTTTTTCTGTTGTGGACAAAGTACACGTGTTCCTCTATTATATCCTAATTGCTTATGCCTCAAAAGTATAAAAACGCCATTATTTCTACAGAATTTGCTGTTGTGGCAAGGACTGTGACACAGCTGAAATTTATCCGTTTTTGATGAGAAAGTGGACGAATTTAGTTCACGTTTATTCAGGGGGAAAACGAATAGCATGATACCGTGTCTTAACGACTGTGTCTGGTGATCAGGAATAAAGGTAGAGACATCAAATACTAAACTGTTTTCCGGGCTTTTGATACATGCTGTCTATAATGTTGTGGGAAATAGGTGACTTTCAAATGTATCCCTGCCCTGCTCACAAGAGTCAAGTTTTTGCAGGATAATGGACTTTTACTACTTGAGGCATAAGTAATTGAGAAAAAACACAACCGAGATACAATGGTACAACACAAATGCTTACATTGTGAGCTCTTTGGTGTGTATGTACATGCCTATTATAGGTTTTCCATTGTCGTCTCTAGTATTTCCAGAGCTTCCAGCTGCCCAGCGCTTCACTCCCACAGTCACTGCAGTGAATCACCCTACTCCCTCAAGCACTGCAGGGAATCACTCTTAGTGAATTTTGTAGATCGCTATTTGATTCAGGCTCCAGAAACTGTCCCTTTCTCGTACTGGGCGATCAGCAAGATTGATAAGATTAAAGTCCATCCCCGAGGTAGTATTCCCCTGGTCTGCTTCCCTCCTGTTCTTTCCATGTTCACGTTTGCATTTGCTTTGCATCCATGTTCATATTTAAGCCTGTCAACTCTTCTCGACGTTCATCTCCATGTCTAAGGAGATTAGTAGCCGTGTAGGCTCCAGACCTACTTTTCTCCTGCTGAGATGCATTGATTTGCTACTTCTCTGCATAACTAACTATAAATGTATCCTTAGACTCAGGTCTTGTCTGTGTGTCCTTCAAAGTGGGAATTTTTTTTATATCGCGCTATGAGAACCAAATCTCTATTCGGGTGCTTTGCAACTCACTGCAAGAGAATGGTTAGTGGGCCAATGATTAGTAGGACCCCTGCCTGGTTAGTGCCATGCTTGGAATCATGCTTGGGTAAGCGTGCAAAACTCTCATTAAAAAAGACGTGTTCACTGGGGTTCAGCAAAAGCTGAGCAGAACTGATGCTTCTTAAGCTGCAGCTTGGACGGTGCAGTATTAATGCAGGTAATGATAGAAGCCCGAAGTGAATTCCAAACATTCGATGCATGCAAAGTGATGGCCCAATTACCAAAGGGATTTGGCTTAGTGGGAGGAACGGCGGGTAGTATAAGAGCACACTAGAAGAACAAGATCAGATATGTAGGCTGGTGCTAGTGAGCGAAGGGTTTTTTGGCCAGAAGGGGGATCTTTAAGTCGACTTTATGCTTGAAGAGAGGCAGCAAAGCTCAGACAGCACGTCATTGACGACAGAGCAAACAAGCTGTTTAGTTTTGCACCAGTTGCAGAGGATGAAGCGCACAGGCTTGGAGTCTTGAGATGATGTGGATTGCAGTAATGTAGACGTGATGTCACAAATGCATGAACCAGTTTGGCTGTCGTAGTTTTTCCAAAGCAGCCCCTGATTGTGGCAATGTTCCTCTGCTGAAGGTTGGTTGACGTCACATTGGATACAATGTGCTCATCCAATAACAAGTTGTTTTGGAACAGCACGTCTGGATTACAGGCAGACGTCAAGGGAGTGGTGCTAGACTAATCTTGAGGTTGAGGTCTTCCAACTACTTAAGGGTGACCCTGGGCTGGCCAGTAACTATTAGGTTGGTTTACGGTTCCCTATTGCCATTCCTGTCAAATATGCCGAAATCGAGTAATAGCAGACCGGCTAAAAAGGTTCTAGTCAGGTTTTAGTGCTAATTTATATCCGGAGTCAGTCCCGTTGAGATTGTTTGTAGACCTTCTCAGAAGTGCTGTCTGAATAGATAGAGCCTCTCAGCTAGTTCTGCCTATTCTCTTGGCAGCATTTGACACCATTGATAACCAAGTCTTTCTCGAGTGCCTTATCATTTCTCTCTCTCTCTCTCTCTCTCTCTCTCTCTCTCTCTCTCTCTCTCTCTCTCTCTCTCTCACCTGGATATTACTGGCACTGCACTGCAATAGTATAGGTGCTATCTCAGTGGGAGATTTCAGAGCATAGATATCAACATGCAATGTTCATCCGGCGAGCCTTATATGTCTAGTGTACCCCATGGATCTGTCCTTGGTCCACCTCTTTTCACAAGTTATCGTCTCTCTTTTGCTTTTGTAATCGCCTAGCACACTCTAGGCTTTCATTTTTATCCAGATGACACACAGTTGTCCCTATGCTTTGATGCCTCCTTATCTTCAAGTGCGGCAAGCTCCATTAACTTCCTTGCAGCATTTATTTCCGACATTTGTAGTGGTATGGCATCGAGCTTTCTCAAAATTAGTGATGCTAAAACCAGCTTTCTAGTTATGGGTAAGCTTAGCATTACTCAGAAATTTTGAAACCTGACCCTAAAAATGGCTCGGCCAGCACATCTCCTGTAACGTCTGCACGAGTCATGGGTTTTTCATTTCCCTAGTGATCGTTCACTAGTTAACCACATCAGCTTCACAGCCAAGTCTACCCACGTTCAACTACATACCTTTGCTCAAATGTGGGCCTGCTTAGAGAAGTATACCACAGCCAAGCTGGTGCATGCATTTTTGACATCCCGAGTCTTCTACTACTCGCTTATACTTGCTTGCCTGTGCAGTTAGATGCTTTCAGGTGTTGCACAACTCGGCAGCTAGGCTTGTCTGTCGCAGACGTTACAGTTGCCACATTACCCCACTTCTCACTAACCGACCTGCACTGGCTTCCAATCAAGCAGCGAATCGACTTTAAGGTTCAGTTGCTCGCTCATTTTTAGGTCCCCGTCGGCAATACTTCTATCTCAGGCTTCAGGTCATGCCACCTTCTCTTCTGACTCAAGTCATTTAACTGTGCATCAAAACTTTTAGAGACCTTTCTTTCAGTTCGCATGCCACCAAAGCCTGTAACTCACTGCCAATTGACGTCACGGCATCCACTGACTTGACATTTTATAAAGATGCTAAAACCCGCCATTCCTGACAACTTTTGCTCAGTCCTTAGTTATTGTCTATTCTGTGCTTATTCATATTAAGACTGTACCTTGCCTCTAACTAATTCCCGGTATGCCTCTTTCCAGCACATTGGAAGTGGCTAGAAAGAGATTTAGCAGTCTTTTGGCATACCACATGAATCCCTGAAGCTAAACCTGGTCTCGGCTACATGATAATGGGCTCAGTGAAGTCAAGCTGTCGTCAATAGAGGATCGCTAGCTCCCTTGTGATGCATGTCGTCACCAAGATTTTGTTTGCGAGAACCGTTCCATCAGTCGATGATGGCCTTATAGTTTTTGTTCTGTCACCTCATGCACCGTGCATGGAGCCTAAATGACACTCGGGTGCATCGTTTAGACATATTATGCCTTCTTCTGTCAGTCCGTCAGTTGTTACTTGGCATTGCTGCAATGTTTTTTTAGGAAGATCTAACTCGTTCTTTGTGTGTGCTTCTGCCAATCGCTACTTGCAAAGTAGGCAGGTTGTTTGCTTTGAACAGCTGCATTGCAGATTTTGAACTCAGCACGCTATCACCTGATCAGTAGACACACCCAGAGTAGTGTGTGTTTGTGTGTGTGTGTGTGTGTGTGTGTGTGTGTGTGTGTGTGTGTGTGTGTGTGTGTGTGTGTGTGTGTGTGTGTGTGTGTGTGTGTGTGTGTGTGTGTGTGTGTGTGTGTGTGCCCATACACAATTATGCTCAGCATCGTATAATTGAACTGCCATCTAGCAAGCTGGTGCCGTCAGAAAATTTCTGGTCCAGAGGCTGAGAAGTCTAACATTCTTTAAAAGTGCAGTATGTGGGACCTTTAATGGCAACAAGTTGACATTATGCTAAAAAAAATGTCTGGCCACCGAAAACCAAATTCGTTGCTAATGGTCGTTCAGCTTAAGTCAGACACATGCAGGTCACGTGTGTATGAAATCAAATCAAACTAGAATGGCAGGATTTGCTTTAGAAAAAATAATGGATTTGCTAAAGCTGTTGTATTTGGAGCTCATACCTCAGCTGGTACCTCACAACTGGCTTGCTATATTTGGAAGTGTGTTGCAAACAGGTTTCCTATACCCTGTGCGTTTTCTTTGGAGAGGTACTGAAGTTTAGTCGTGTCCAAAAACTTTGTTGGTTTCCGGTTTGCTGCTACCTTTTTTTATAAATGACGTCTGCTGTACTCTCATGACCAGTGTAATTTGGTGCTTACCGAGAATGTGGAATTGCCCGGCACATGCCGAGACCACTAGAGGCCATGTGCGGCTACCTATCATGCCCTTTGCTGAGGCAACAAGTGAAGGGTCTGGCTGAGCTAGATTGCTGGCGACTTGCTGGCAATAAAGCCACTGAATATAGCAAATTGAGGAGTTCTGGGTGTTCTCGGTGCAGTCTAGCTGGCAATTAAGCCAGTACTAATGCCCATCGGTTGAGAGGCATGGCCAGGCTGTGGCAGACGGGTGCTGCTTGACGGTATTCGGTCTTGATCGTTTTGTGATGCTTTGCTATTGTTTTTGCATATCCAAACACTTTACGCATATTGCATAGTGCTTGTCTTTAGAGATGCTACAACAATTGATGCTTCTCTGGAGTACCCCATTTTTAACTGTGGCCTAATATATTTAATCGTCCTGATTAACCAGTGGGTTGTGCAATCTGAAAAAGAAGTGAAACAATCGGTTTTTCTGGCTAAGGGTTGCATAGTGAAAGCCCAATCTTCTTGTTTCTATTTGCTTAGCCACACCAAGATTTGAAGTCTTCATAGTTGCATGTGATTCACTGCCTCTAAGGTTACCAGTCAACTTTAAAGGTTGCTTCCTAGCTTACCTGTCAGCTTTAAAGTCGTGGGCTCCAAATGTACGGCACTTGATATTCCAATGACTTTCTGACCCCAAGGTAGTGCCGTGGTATTCGAAAAGTACTTGAAAGCGTTTGCTGGGCATGTCCGGTCTACATACATTATATATCTGTGGTATGTCTCTGTGATTCGAGGCTGACCCCTCCCCCCAATCCCCTTCCCAGGACCTAAATCACTAGCCTCGACCTTTGTTCAACCACCGGTGTCATGCAGCTCCTGCTGATGACTCGTTGTGCTTCCATCGATATGAGAGTAAGAGCAGGATTCTATTACTCTTTGCATCAGCAATTACTTTTCCACAGCAACCACTCCAATGACCGGATGTAGTGCCTTGTAGGACCATGTTCAAAAATTCTGCTGTCACCCACCTTGCCAGGCTTCCCCTCCTCCATTATCGAGACATCCGGCGTCAGACCTCCATCTGCCCCTGAGGCAGCACCCTTGAGTAGAGCCCACGGCATATCGACATGAGTGTGTCATCGACACGGCGGCATACGTGAGCTCTGTCGATGCTGCCGTCGCGCCAGCGGTGCTGATGGCCGCTGCTGCTCCTATTCCCTGCTGTTCAGCCGGACGTGCGTTTGTAGGAGGAAACGTCGCATGCTGGAATCGTTGTTGCTCGTCCTGCTGACGCTGTAGCGGCACCGGCATCTGCAGTCCGCCGAGGAATGACCAAGAAGGCTGGCAGAATAGCAAAGCATCAGAAGACTGTTGCAACCTAGCGTCGAGTCGGCAAATCGGCTACTGTATCTACTCTCTGCTGTGACCTCACATTGACCTCAGCTGTGGGTTAGAGCTCTCTGCTGGTCAGCTAATCACCTGTACGGCAGACTCACGAGATCTCTTGTACATTACTTGCTTAGCATTTCGAGATACTTAATATTTACGTGTTCGCTCATTGCCTGCTATTAGCAATCGTTGTATTTGTTATTTGTTCTTACGTTTGTCTGCGCTGGACCTGTTGCAGCCAGTCACAACCGGCTGGTGCTATGTAGTGTGAAGCATGTTCACCATGCTGCCGCGATGCTCACGGCAGCCGTGCTTGTTGTCACGGTTGCTAGCTTGAAGCTGTTTGCTCTTCGGGGGGTGGGTGGGAGATTGGTGCATAGCCTAGCGGCTGGACCAGGCCTGAATCCGAAACCTAGCACCGCTGGCAAAGAATTCTCATCTGTGGCCCTCAGCACTGCCAAGGTGTAGTCGTGGACAGAGTGTCAGCAGTGCGGCACGTTGTTGCGCGGCAAATAAACGCCACGTGCCGAGCCGATGTAGCCAGCCGATAAAGTGCCAAGCCGATGTAGCCAGCGGCTCTTCGAGCCACTCGCATACGGTGCATTTGCAGGAGCAAGGAGACACTGCAGTCACTCTGCAGTCCTTGGGAATGGCTACGAAAATTTCTTACTAGTTTGTTCGACATTCACATCCACTTGAGCGAGGTATGCTTTGCTCTCTTGCGAAAATCTGTAGGAAACCTCACAGGCGCTAGCGTTGGAGACGTTCGAGTTCTCATTGGAGGCTAGAGACAACGTAAGCTGATAGGATGAGAAGATACACTCTTTAGCTCGGCTCGTATCTCCCAAGTTTGCTGTATGTTTTGCTCCTGTGTCCCTCCTCTATATAACATATCTCTTTTGTGATGACTGCCTAGCTGAATAGCTTAGTAATTGCCTCGAGTCACCTCATTCACTAGCAGCATAAGTTCAAACGACCATTAGCCTCGACTCAACCCATTCGTTGATAGCTTAAGTTCAAACGACTGAATTTTAGCATTAAATACTGTAATATCAGTCAACCCTTCACGTGTAGTTCCGCCTCCGCTGCTGCTGCTTTCTGGCTCCTTTGTACGAGAGCTATCCCTGCCTGCGTCCTGTTGGAACCCGTCGTTTCGGGACAGTGGCAGCACCAGGCACCTGAAAATGCTCGCTTTCGACGGCAAGCTCATCATCAGCGAGATGTGCACCTCATCGTCAGACGTCTGCGCATACTGGCTCGGCATTTGTATTGAAAGAAGCCTGGCAAGCAATACTGTAGGCATGTTTGTACACGTGGCCACCCAGCCACTTTATGTCTGCACGTCGTGTGTTCAGCCCTAGACAGGAAGGAGTTTAGATGTGCATACTTCACGACTCAGGTCGCGAGTTTGACTTTTGCAGCAGGTAATCCCTTACAGGTTTATTTCTACATGGAAGCTAGGTGATGATAGTCTTGGAGCTTATTGGCTGCTACACAAATGAGGCTTCAGGTATTACGATATAAATATAATGTATATACGGTGTATAGAGTATATGCAGTCACGTACACTCAGCTGCAAAAATCTTTCCAGTGTGGCTGCTATGGCTGTAGGTTTTTCGGGTAGTTGATTGTACACGATAGTAGTATTCAATACCTGGCATATTAAAGTCATGCACAGCATGAGAAAATAAGTATGGACAGCCCAAAAGCAAACATAGTATTGGTACCTATGGGTTAAGTGTGAAGTCGTCCCATCACAATTCCCTGGCCAGGCATAGAGGCCACCAGCGAGTGTTATCTCTTCTCTTCCGCCGTTGTGCATTCCACAGAGCCTGAATTCTACTGACAAGTCGGTTTCTGATGTACGTCGAATACCGGGCGAAGCTTGTCAATATTAAGAGCGACTGGCCAAATTATGCTAAGACAAACAAGTTGAGCTCGTGGAAGTTACATTTGGCAGCCACGATAACGACCCTAAGCACACTTAAAAGCTAGCAAAAGTACTTTTTTGACGAATGCCTCATCGAATCAACCGACTTTTCCCAGCACCGTCAACAAACAGCTCGAAAAGCGCTTGTCGCACAGAAATCGACCAGGCCACAGCACCGGTTTGCTGCTGCTGTTTATCGACTGCAGCGCCCTAGCGGTGGATTTCGGTAGCTGTGGTTGATTGCAGCGGATAGCGTGACAGCGCGACATCTTGAGGGTACACTTGAACGATTTCGTAGTGCGATATGCAATCCAAGTTGGACCTTCGCGAAGCCCATCTCTGGTGGATTTGGGGTGGACTCAAGTAGATTGCGGTTGAGGCCTGCGTATTTGCAGCCTTTTCGGCGGGTATATCATAACGACCGTGCACTTGTATATTCACTCGAAATTCGGTCTTCGTGCCGTTGATCTTAAGTCAATTTTGGCTTCTTATTAGATTGGTTTGTTTTTATTCGAGGCCTCACTGTCGTACAGTATGACTCATGTGTAGCGATTGGGTTGATGGGGCTGTACCTCCTCCGCCAAGCTGGAGTACCGGGTCCCACAATCGCGTACGAACCTTCGAGTAGCACGGTCGAACATCTCAGCAAGTATAGCGCGTGTAACAATCTCAGCAGCGGAGCTAGGGGGCTCTTCCTACACGTACCGTGCATTTCACAAAAAAAACATTGTCCATCGCCTCAGAGCGTGGATATATACGGAGCGTGAGGACACGCTTACTCAACAGCTCTGTAAGGAACGGCTGCCGAATTACCCCACCCGTGGAGCACTCTCGTCATACCCCTGGGTCCTAGCCCAGGAGGTATGGTGCTCGCTCTTCACAATCCAGGTCGTTGGTTCGAGTCCTGTAGTGGGCGATCCTGTATTGCCCACTGCAAGCGGTGGCGATAGCCATTAAGGCTTTTCAATATGAGGCTGTTAAATCAGCTAAGATTTTTAGACAACCGCATGAGATACACATTCGTCTCTGCCTACTTTCAGCCACATAACATTCCAAAAGAAATCAGGTTTGTTTAGACAGGGATACCAAATCCAAGCTGTTCCGCCTGTTTGTGATATCCTCCTCGACTTTTGTAACTCAGCACTCGCAGGTCTAGTGTTTACAGCTGGTGCAAAACTCGCAGCCGCCGGCTCGTTTGCCACGAACGTTGCAGTTGCCACATTACACCACTTCTCACCGACCAGCGAAGGGTCGCCATCAATCATCATACTGACCAGGTTCTGTCACTCCCTTTGAGGCTCTCACACAAATTCTCCTGCTTCGGGCCAACCTACCCATCCTGCAAACCTGGCCAGGAAATGCTTCCTGGACTGGCTAGGCATCGTACAGCCAGCTCTTCTGGTGCAATCTGTCGTAAACGTTGTGCCGCGTCGCACCACCACTCACTAATATGCACCGGATGTCTATCAAGCAGCGTATCGATTACAAGATCATGTGACTCAACAAAAAGACCCGCCAGTCTCGTGCTTAGGTCCACTTGTCGGAATTAGTTTCACTTCAGGCTCTCTGTCACGCAGCCCGCTATACTAACTCTGGTCGAGTAGGTGTGCCCTTAACCAACTTGAAATCCCTCGGAAATCGTACCTTCAGCAACAATGCTCCCAAGTTCGGAACTCCTAATTCATGATTTGAACACCCGATTTGACGACATTCAAAAACAAGCTGAAAATCTGCCTATCCATACAGCCTTTGCTCTGCCCGAATGAGTTGTCCTTTTATGTGGATGTGCGTTATGGACGGCACGCCGTGACTAAGGGCAACAGCGACACATTTTTATATAGCGACACAGTGGACCTGTATTGTTTCGTGTGTGCTTTGCATAGCTGTGCATGGTTGAGTGAGTGTTATTAACTAGGGCGGTTCTACCAACCAGCGGCCGTGAGTCTTTGTGTTCTCGCTTTGTAATGTAATGTAATGTATCTCCGTCAGTAACTCCACAAAGTCATAAAGACCATGTGGGCGTTACGCAGGAGAGTTTTGTATAGCGCACTCACAGCCTAAGCGGCTTTCGGTACGCATTCGGTAGCCAACAGACTTCGTCTCACGCAACAAAGAGAAAGTGGGAAGCATAGCAGAGTCAGGAGAGCAGTTGAGGTAGTGAGTAGCATAGAAGTACCAGTTCAGGACCGCTGAAAAAGATGTGCCATAGTCGGCAGTTGGAGAGTAGATGTAGTTGCGTAAGAATTGTGGAAGCGAGTTCCACAGTCTAGGACCTGCAGAGCTAAAGCTTCTGTCGCCAACTGTCTTTAAGCGGAGGAATGGGACAGCTAATTTATTGTCCACACAGGACCTGAGGGCGCGAACAGGCTGAAACTGATGCAGCAGTTCAGCTAAGTATGAAGGAGCCAAGCCGTGGCGGGCCTTGTGGGTCAGCGTTAGAACTTTGCTCCGTATCCTTTGCTCAACCGGCAACCATCCTAGCTCTTCCAGCAAAGGTGACACGTGCTCAAACCGCTGGGACTTGAAGACCAGCCTTGCAGCCATATTCATAGTCCGCTGTAGTGGCATAATAGCTTTCTTTGGTAGCCCTTGTGTGTGCTCTTCTTCGTACGTTTCGTAGCATGATAATTGTGTGCTTTTGCACGGTTGCCTAAGTAGGCATGATGCCTTGCTTTTATTAGCTAGCACTGCTTGGCTTTCAGCGAGTTGCAAAGCACACATAAAAGAGTATTATCGTTATAAAGTCATCTAAGTGTTCCTCCGAGCCACCTCAAATCCTCCACCGAGTCCCTGCCTTTAGTACCTGTGCTGAAAAAATTCGGAACTCACACCCGACTGATGTCACGAATTCCCCTACCTGCAGCCGTCGCTCGCCCATTCGCGGTTCGACTTTCGCGGCTTCTACGGTTTTTCAAAAATATTAATTAAAAAGTCGATCAAGTATACAGCGAACTCGGCTGAGTCAATCACACGCCCCTGTAATAGAATTAAAATTAAAATGACGTTTAAAAAGAAATACAAAACCCATCTATTTATGACAGCATTTAGTGGGTCTCTGCTATTCGTCCTTTATGTGCTTGTGCATGCTGATATTGCTCGTGCTGCCACTAACCACTCTTGCATGGTGACCCTATGCATGTCACCCCTAACCATGTTATTTTTGTTGTTTATCAAGCATGATACCACTCACCATTCGATCGCGTTTCCTCTGCAGCAAATGTGAAGTGACTAGAAAGAGATTGAGTTCTCTGCGGGCGCTTTATAAAGTGTATTATTATTATTATAAAATTACTGTACGCATGGACTGTAGGCCTATGCATTCGAACACCCAGCAAATCCTTTTCAATGCCAGGTGCAACCGCTCAACCACTTCTTGATAACGTCTAATATGCCTTATTTTCTCTAATATATTGGGCAATATGACTGTAATGGTGACTAAAGGGGTGTTTTTTCATGTATAAAGGGCTTTAATAATGTTATAGACCGTATTTACAAGGTCGCGGACAGGTTATCTATGCCCTAGCTTCGAAAATATTTGATTTGGAAATGAAAAATCCTACTTCATGGAAGTTCACTTATCACGGTAGAGCCTGAAACTAATTAACCGGGATAAACGAGGGACGATTGTAGACGTTTAAAAAAAAGCTAAAATCCACATGTTCCTCACAGCGGTTCTAAGCAAGATTTGCGTGCATTCTCCTATGTGCTGAAACTGCTCATGCTATTAGTAACTAACGACACACTTATGTTCAGCCTATGTAAAATTCGTGGAAAGAGGTTCAGTTCTCCCGAGTCCCTATAAAAATGTGTTAGTATTACTGCAACATTCATTCTAATTTAAGAATCGTGATATCTAGGCAACCATAATCTGGTTGATGCAAAATGCCAACTTTTCACTGCCATCTCGCTAAATTTAGACTATCCTCTGCCGGAATAATATGGAAAACCTAACACAATTATCTATGTTAGGTGACGAAGCCGAGCGTCGATCTTTTTAGGTTCTATATTGAATTAGTCTACAGAATTTTGAGATGTTTTATTGCGACTGTCGGCCGTCTCGCCTTCATCTTCATCACCAACAGCAGCCGTCATATCAATAAGATAGGCTTCGATGCATTGTGTGAACCCTTGGCTTTTCCGGCGCTCAGATCATGTGTACTTCACTTAGCTGGAGAACGAACGGGCCAAAACATTTACTTGCAGTTCTATCTAAGTAGATGCCGAAAACGATCTCGGAGCTAGAACACGATTAGTTCGCGAAGTACAAAGAAGGAGCGAAAGTCCATACTCCATCGAACGAGCGACTGCCAATCCGACTTATCAAGTTCGTCTATCAATGGCGCCATTTCGCCGATCCAGCTTTGTCTGCCGTGCACTCCGTCAGATAGTCTCTAGGCTATGCTAGACACCGTCCAGCAGACGACTTAGCTGAACATATATGTACCCACTGGCCGACTGCTGTACGCAGCAGTGGACATTTAGGTTGCTGCGAACCAGAGCCGGATATTCAATTCATCTGATTCGACGGCACGCCGCCGCCGCAGATTCAGCAGCAGCCGCGGCACGACCGACGGAAGCCTCGAGAAGCTGGTCGACATGCGCGTTCACGATACGACGAAGATCGCGGATCGTGCATTTGCCGAGTTGAAATTTCACTGAAATAATCGCTGAATCGTCAAAATGCAAAAATGCAAATGTATAATTAATTGGTATAGCGCCCTAAGAGCACTTAATCTCTATTCGGGGGGCTTCACGTATGCCACGCGGCTCGAGCCTACGACCTCGGCGCGACCTCGGTCGGGGCGAGCACCTCGACCGCTGGGTCAAACCAGCAGGTAAATGTCACAATCTTCGACGGCAAGATATTCACTGGGTTAAAATGAAAATATGAAGATCATTCGTTGAAACTAGGATCTAGCGCGATCGTCGAGCAGCCCCTCCATCGTCGTAAAGCGTCGGCATTGTGCCTTGTGCATCGTTGCCAGAAACAGTGATCCTCGTTGGGCACTCGAACTCGGTTGGCAAGAGTCACGTTACTTGCTGTGCATGCACTATCTATCTCCATCTAAAGGTAAAGCGCGTGCGCGACCTCTAGCTATCTCCAGTTAAAGATGAGCAAAGTAACTTGAAAACCATCAAAAAAGCATTTCAGCTCCACAGTGGCTATAATCGGCAGAGGAAGAACATCGTCGATCGCAGCTTCGGTCAAGGCTAAGGTACCGGAAACGTGCAGCACAAGCAGCCAGCTCTGGGGTCTCGTGTACGATAATAAACTCAGGCTTCCCAAGTCATATTTCGGGTTTACTAATTTCATCACGCAGTGCTTTGAACGAGGTCGGCACCGTCGCAACACCGGTCGCACTTTCGGCCTCAACGTCTTCTAGATTAGCTCTACGTAGTACGTCCATTCCTGCTACTGTCATTAGCATGCTCAGTAATGCCAGCATTACTCGCACCGGACTGCTAGCTAGTCAAAGATTCTAGTACCAAAAGTACCGCTACTAAACTTTACTTGAAATATTGTGTATCTGCATCCAGAGCAACGACGTCAGAGCAATGATATCAGCGAAATGGCGCTCGCAACCAACGCACTCGGCAATTCAGCCCAACGCTCACCAAGTGTTAGTGTGAGTAAAATGCCAGAGGCTGCTGTGGACAAAAGCTTTCCTGCAATTCGCGTACTTCAGCAAAGCACTTACGTGGGATTAGCTCAGGTTAATTTTGCAGCGCTGTTCCTTAATTCACCAACGTGTAGCAGCTGATTTTCAGAGCACCCACCTCAAAAGTGTACGGTTTATTATAGAGCCCCGCGCTTCCGTCAAACGTTCCCCAATGTAGTCCAAGAGCAGTGAAACTAGCCCACGGCGACTGCTAAGGAAGACTCAACAGTTATCCAATGTTGTCCCGACGCCGAATGTTTCAAACGCGCTGCAGCGGCCCCTACACCGACGTCCTTGGGTCGCGAGCGCAGGGCTCACAGCCAGCGGTGCTAGTACTTGCGGACGCTCGAGCAATGCCGGTCAAGCTGGAGCGACGAAACCCGGCTGGAGCGACGAAACCCGAAACCCGGCAGTCGCAGGCGATGTATCAATGCGCGCAAGACGAAGCGCAGGCGAAGTGTCAGTGCGCGTAGGAATGCCCGACTGTAGGGGTGCGCATCGGCTGTGATGAGCGCGAGAACGAACCTTAATTGGTCGAGTATACAGACAGTCACTGCGAGCTAATTTAAGAATTCAACGTCCTCAGCATAGAGCGGCGGTCTGTATTCCCTGAGAGGTACGAGCGGCACCTTACTTGTACGCCGTAGCGTGCGAGTAGCTCGGAGCACCAAGCAAAACTGACTCACCAGCACCTGAGGATGGCTTCTTACGCCGCGTAACGGTATTTTTTGGTATAACCGGCTCGTAATTTAAATCGAGAGTCGCGAATACATCAACCCCAGCAATAAGGTAGGTTTTCGACAGTTTTTTTTAGTAAGTTAGTAGCAGTAACTGACGGCACACTTAATTAAGTTTTACCCGTTATGATATCTATAGTACCGCCAAGACTGTGCAGGTATGGTAAGTGTCGGGTCAAATAGAGAGCCGGGGAGGTGATTTGCTAATTTGCATTCGTAGCTACACTGTGCACTCTCAAAATTGAAATAGAGTCTGCCTACTCTAGGTCTGCCTATTCCAGGTCGTAGGCAGACCTAGAGTAAGCAGACTTGGAGTAGGCAGACCTAGAGTAGATTGAAACTGAACACGCCTTGATGCGCCTTCCCTTTTTAGTTTGACATTCTCTAAGCGGCGGGTACGCGACACCGCACAGAACACCGAAGCGTGCTCAAAGACATTTATTCATACGGACGCCGCAGCGGGCCAGTACGCGACTGCCCGCCCGGCGTCCTCGACCTAATTCCCCGGCCTTTGGCGCCCGTTACTTATATACCACTGTCATAAATCACAACAGGCCATAAGCCAACGACAGTGTCATAATCTCAAAATAGCCACACCTTTGGTAAGCGATGTCCCGGCATAAGTAGAATTGGCCCGTGATTCTTTGGGGGGGGGGGCTTACTTTATCGCTAAGAGTTTAAATTAATTTAAAGAGGATCAGCACGTCTGTACAATCAGTCTGAGCGAGCATGGCTGGTTCGCTACCCGGCGCTGACGCATACATTTAATAAAATTATATCAATTTTTGTCTTATAAGACAATCATCAAATTTAATTTTGAAATACGTTTTCATTTTCCTCCCATGCAGCTTTTGCTCCGTTGGGAGCTCGAATCTTAGCAGTCAGGGAGGCGAGGCTCACCAGCTAGGTCGGCGGACGGTCAGGCCAGCCTTCCAAAAGCAGTAACGCTGGAGTTTTCCATGATTTTTCACGGGTGCAAGCTAGCATAGTCATAATCTGGCCCGGCGTAGTGTGCTAACGTTTCGCTATCGCCGCCATACGCAATTCACAACTGGGCAGTTGAGCGCGTCCGAGCTAGAGAAGAGAATGTCATGCATACAGACGTTGTATTGTGGCAAATCCGAGCGGTTGCTTCGACGACGACGACGCAACGATTCGCCCCTCTCCTCACCTCTCCACCCCACACCCCGATCCATCGACCAGGTCACGCCGAGCGCCGGGAAAGGACGCCTCCAGCGGTTCGCCCCGCGGGTCTCTAACCTGACTCAGTGACGAGAGAAAGGGGCGCTCCTATGAGCCACGCCTCCACAATCTGCAGTGCCTCGAGAGTGCTGCTCCGCTCTTGAGCTCTCAGCTCTCGGCTGCTCTCGAGCAGGCGATCGCGCCTAGAGCAATTCGACTCGGCGCGCGCCAACGGAGCGAGCAGCGGTATTCGGGTGTCGACGGCGGCAGCGTTGGCGATCGTGGGTCGGAGAGGAGCGGCGGGTCGGGTGATGGACGACGCTTGGGCCTACGGCAATCGCACCGGCGTCGTGGAGCCGGTCGTCGTCGATCGGCCCCACCCCACCGGCGCTGATCGCCTACCGACGGAGTTCTCACCGACCGGCGGGTGACAAAGGACATCGCCCGAGGCTTCGACCCGCTCGGTCAGGTCAGTGCGAGCTCGGAGCCTGCCTGCCTTCCTCGCGAGTTCGAGCCGTCGTCTGCCGCCCGTTCCTCGCTTGGCTCGTCGGTGCCAGCGCTCTCGTACTCGATGCCGAGCGAATCCAGCGAACTGATTGGATTGCCTGGATTAGGTCTTGCCGCCGCCGCCGAGCTGATCGGAGGCCAGCCCCTATAGAGCGGCTCTGGCGGACGTTCGGTCGGTCGCACCGGCGCTCGGCGGCGGAAGCGGTGCGTCAACCGCAGATGGCGCCCGCGTAACCTAGCCGGGGTAGAGTGCGACAGCTCAAACACGTACGTTCGTGTGCGAAATGAGGAGAGAGAGAACGCGAGCGAGAGTAAGGAGAAGGGAGAGAGAGAGTGAGAGCCAGCGCGAGCGTGCGCTCGTGTAAGCCTTTACGTCTGGCCATCCCGTGCTGCCGCCGAGGCGCACCCGAGTTCGGGCGGCGGCCGCCGGCTCGCCTCAGGGGCGGTGCTAGCTCCGACCGCAATTGCGCTTCCGTCTGACCGCTCGGTGTGCGTGCGAGCGAGCAAGCAGCGCCAAACGTCTTACTCTTTCTTCCGCAGAGCTGGCACATGCCAGCGGAGCAGGCAGCCGGCGCAGTCATGGCTTCACCACTGCTGCTGCTGCTGCTGCTGACTTCGCTGCTGCTGTCCACAGGTGAGTCTTTTTTTTTACCTAGGGACAGGTAGCCGCTCTAGCAGCGAGCTGCCCGGCGGGGGGGGGGGAGGGGAGGAGGTCGAGCAGAGGGCGCCAGCGAGCTTGAGGTGCCTTCGTGTGGCCGCTGACTGTCACCCGTCTTTCAGCAACCCCCCCCCCCTGGACGGTTCATTGAAGTGCTCGAAAGCGGTGCATCCGCCCTCCGGTGCTCTCTTTGGAATCGCTGCTTGGGTGAGTGGGTGGGTGGGCGGGCTGATCGAGAGGTTTCCCGTTTGTAGTACATGCGGCCTGTGCTGCTGCTGATGCTCTGGAGGAGGCCTGGTGAAGTTGGCTTAGTGTTAGTGCGTTACTGCTTTCTATTAACGGGATAGCACGGGAGCGCTGAGAAATTGAGGCCTTGTGAAATAATTGGATCCGTCGGCCTCGATCAGTCCGGCTCGTCGTGAGGTCCACTGACGGTACAAGCTAGAGAGCTTGATCGCTCTAAAGCTCTCGATCTGAGGCCGCCCTGCTCATTGCCAGAAGTAGAGACAGGTCGATGGATGGACGGTAGCAAGTCTTCGGCTGTATAGTTACTTGTTGTGCTTTCCTGTGTCGAAAATGCCCCGGATAGCTGGAACTTATAGTGCATCGATGTTAGCCGGCAGCTGGTGCATCCATGCTAGCTGGCAGACTGTGCATCAATTTATTTGAAATCCTCTGTTGCTGAGGAGATACTGTAAGTAAACAAGTGACCAACTTTTTCCGCTAGTGCATTAAGTGAGACTATGCACAGGAGAGACAGACAAAAGACAGATTCAGAGAGTAAGATAGATGCAGGAACTAAGTGAACCCAGATAGAGATGGAGATAAATAGCTAGTGTAATCAAGCACAATCAAGCTCACGGAGAGAGAGAGAGAGAGAGAGGAGAGAAAGAGAGAGAGATAGGAGAGAAAGAGAGAGACAGACAGACAGAGACAGAGAGAGAACGAGAGAGAGACAGAGAGAGAGAGAGAGAGAGAGAGAGAGAAAGAGAGACAGACAGAGAGACAGAGAGAGACAGACAGAGAGACAGAGAGAGACAGACAGAGAGACAGAGAGAGACAGACAGAGAGAGAACGAGAGAGAGACAGAGAGAGAGAGAGAGAGACAGAGAGAGACAGAGACAGAGAGAGACAGAGACACAGAGAGAGAGACAGACAGAGACAGCAAGAGAGAGACAGAGAGAGAGAGAGAGAGAGAGAGAGAGAGAGAGAGAGAGAGACAGAGAGAGACAGAGAGAGACAGAGACAGAGAGAGACAGGGAGACAGAGAGAGAGAGAGAGAGAGACAGAGAGAGACAGAGACAGAGAGAGACAGAGACAGAGAGAGACAGAGAGAGACACAGAGAGAGAGAGAGAGAGACAGAGACAGAGAGAGACACAGAGAGACACAGAGAGAGAGAGAGAGAGAGAGAGAGAGAGAGAGAGAGAGAGAGAGAGAGAGAGAGAGAGAGAGAGAGAGAGAGAGAGAGAGAGAGAGAGAGAGAGAGAGAGAGACGGAGAGAGAGAGAAAGAGAGAGGCCAGCTAGCTTTCAGTACTATCGCACACTTCTTTGATCTGCTCGCTAAAGGTATTTCAGCAGGTCCCTCAAACTTTACTCGTCACTCGTGCTCAATCCAGGGGGATCAGCCTGATCTTGCCTCATTGCTGTTGCTCGTTTTATTCCTGACACAACTGACATTTCTGCTCTCAAGCTGGCTCTGCCAGCTCTGGCAATCGGCATGCTCATTTACTTCTGGCTTGCCACTTTCTGCCGAGTTAAATCTTTCTACTGCCAGTCTAAGCATGAGAGTCAGGCGGAGCAATAGGTAAAGGGGATAGGTTACAGTTAATATAAGATATACCGAGCAGGGCAGTGTACTCAACGACACCTCGAGTTGGTAGCTAGCTGAGTGGCGAGGCTATAGGTTGTAGTTAATTCAAGGTAAAATTCCAAATGCATGTCCCAAAGGCAGGGGTGCTGTGAGCACTGGCATGTGGCAGCAGCAGTAAGTAGACGTCATGATCATGTACTTGTCAGTCGCAGGCGTGCCACCAGCCGGGCCCCTCCGGATTGGGTGTGCTATGGATGCCTGTTGCCAATGGATGTTATCAACTCGGTCGCTCCTGCAGCTTTGGCACTGACTATCGTTGCGCCCACCTAGTCGATGTTGAGTCAGCATCACTGCTCGATTCTATGGCCCGTGGAGCTGCAGTTGCCCTTTACGAATCTTATAGTAGGCTTTAAAGCTTTCCTCCCCTCCCCAAGCCGACGATGCCTGACTAGCGTAACAGGCAGATGTGGAACCATGTGCTACTTGCCTGTCTGCAGGTCTGCTGCTTGCGATCATGTCGTTTGGTGGTCGGCTCCTTGGTTACAGGGGTCTTAACTTCGAGGTAGGACAAGCACTTGGTAAAGTTAAAGGCTGAAGTGATATCGCACTCGGTCGGGGAAAGGGGGTGGTTAGGGAGGTTACGTGAGATAATGCTAGGGGTCACGTTAGAGCATGACCTTGATTTGAAGCTTGGCCTTTTTATCACTGTGCATGCATGCACTCACTTGAGAATCTTTCTGGGTGACTGTGCAATTACCTGACAAGATTCAAACTTGTTTGTGAGTGGATTTGCTGTGCTACGAGTGCATATGAAAGAGGATTGGACAGAGGAAGGGAGAGTTTTGGCGTCTGCCAGCATATCCTGCATAGAATTCTGTCCAGCCTTTGGCTGCGGTCGGCATTGCCAATTTTGTTTCTCACACTGACTTGCTCCGTGGATGATGTGCCTGCTAGCGGTCAAGCGCATGCACATGCACGTGACAGTTAGCGCTGCTGCAATTAAATGTCGCGATGTGCAATAGACCGTGTCGTCGGTGTAGCTGTTAATGATACCGACAGATTGTCATGTACGAGCCGGTAATGGATTGAACTTTGCCTTTGCCGCGTTGGAGGGCGTCTGCTGCAACATTCGAGGGCATTCGAGATGATGACGATGTTCGTGCTGCAGCGAGACCCTCTTTCCTTGTATTGTATTCCTGGTCTTGTCATTGAGCATGCTACCACTAACCACTCGATCGTGCTTCTTTTGCAGCAAATGTAAAGCCCTAGAAAGAGATTTGAGTTCTCTGAGGGCACTATAACAAATGTAATATTATTGTTATTATTATTATTGTTTTTGCGGCTGCCAGCAACAAGGGAGCTTTGCTTCCCCGAACAATGTCCTGCTTTGTCCTCAGCTGATCTTTTGTCATCAAGACTCCTCATGTCACTGCTGTATGTCACCCTCGTGCGCCAGCCAAGTATCCCATTGAGCAAATGTTGCCGTTTGCCGGTGTAGCCAAGTGTTGCCGTTTGCCAGTGTGACCATCGCTTAGGCCTGTTGGCTGCCCAGCTGGCTGCCAGTGCTTTGTATGCTTACTGCAATGACTCGGAGCGCCGTGCAATGCAGCCAGTCGTGATGTAGAATGCCGAGTGTAGCAATCACCTCCAGCAAAGCCTGCCACGATCCGTGGAAGCGGCTTTGAACCAATCGCGAACAGCTGTCTGCTGGGCGCAGTAACTGCCCCTCTTCCTTGGAGACTGAGAATCCGAAGCCAGGTGCTGTCCGAATCGCTTCCCCCTCTCGAGCCTCCCTCCCTCCCTCAAGCCTGGTGCTCTAGCGAAGGCGCCACCCAACCCACCCACCTGCGATGCACGACGTCCAGGCTCCTTTTCGCGAAGCCCTCCTTGGACCTTATCGTCTAAAAGCAGCAAGCAGAGCATCCTCCTCGATTCTGAGTCTGAAGCTTCGTGCTGCTCTCGTAGCCGGTGGAAAGGGTGTTAGCAATGCGGGGTGGGGGATCCCCGGTCTTAGTAGTAAGCCCTAATAATAATAATAATAATTATAATAATGCACTTGATAGAGCGCCCCCAGAGAACTCAATCTCTTTCTAGGCGCTTTACATTTGCTGCAAATGGAAAAGCGATTGAATGGTGAGTCATATCATGCTTGATAAACAACATGAATAACATGGTTAGGGGTGACATGCACAGGGCCAGCATGCAAATGTGTTTAGTGGCAGCACGCATAGTGTCAGCACACATAAGCACATGAAGGACGAATCACACGGACCCACTAAATGCTGTCCTAAATAGGTGTTTTTAGGTTCTTTTTAAAGGTGGTCAAGTCAAGGGATGTTTTGATGCAAATTGGGAGTGAGTTCCAGGGTTTGGGAGCATACGAACTAAATGCCCGGTCTCTAAAGGATTTGAGGTTTGTACGAGGTATTGGTAAACTGTTGAATTCCGAAAAGCGGGTGGTACGATGCTTGGCCTGGTCGGGGGAGTAGATCTGAGAGATAGGCTGGAGTCAAATAATGAAGTTACCTAAAAGTGAGCGACAAAACCTTGAAGTCGATCCGTTGCTTGACTGGCAGCCAGTGCAGGTTGGCGAGAAGTTGTGTGATGTGGCAACTGCTATGCTCACGACAGACAAGCCTAGCTGCGGAGTTTTGCACCAGTTGTAATCGCCTGATTGCATATGCCGTTAGGCCAGCAAGCAGTGAGTTACAGAAGTCAAGACAGGATGTCACAAATGTCTGGACCAATTTAGATGTATCCTTATCTAAACAAGCCCTAATTTTAGCAATCTTATGTTGCTGAAAGTAGGTAGACTTGATTGTGGAGCTGATTGGTCGTCTAACGAGAGGTCACTTTGGAACATGACACCTAGATTTTGAGCCGATTCAACAGGAGATATGCTGGCAGAGCCAATTTTGAGCGTTAGCCTTTCCAATTTGTGAATCACACTGGGTTTGCCCAGAACTAGTAAGATAGTTTTATCATCGTTTAGTTTGAGAGAATTTGCTGCCATCCATGTGTGGATGTCATCAATACATGCAGCAAGTGAGTTGAGAGAATTCGAGGTGCTCGAAGGCTGGGAGGGATCAAAGCAAAGGTACAACTGAGTGTCATCCGCATAGAAGTGAAAGCCTAGATTGTGCTTGGCAATCACATCAGCAAGAAGGAGAGTATAAACCGTGAAAAGAACCGGACCTAGCACGGAGCCCTGAGCTACCCCATATTTCAGAGGTAGCTCGGATGATCTTTGTCCATTCACGTCAATACTTTGGAGTGTCCCACTGAGATAGGACCTGAACCATTGCAGAGCAGTGCCAGTGATGCCCAGGCGAGATGAGGGGCGCTCTAGAAGAACTTGGTGATCGATAGTATCCAAAGCTGCCGAAAGATCGAGCAAAACAAGCTGAGACACACTGCCTATGTCTGCATTCCTAAATAGGTCGTTGTATACCCTAAGCAATGCTGATTCTGTAGAGTGATTAGCTCTAAAGCCAGACTGGAACTGACTAGCAAGTTTTGAAGTTTCAATATATGAGTTAGGAGTGAGGCGCTAGCTGTTGACGACCCATTTGCGAGTCCTGCAGTGGGCGATCTTTTAAGGTTCTACTGCCGCTGTACAAATGATGCCACCAAATTAGCCCTGACCCTTTTTGCCACCACACTCGGCCTTTGCCTTCGGCGGCTCCTTCAGCTTCTGCCATGATAGGTCGGCTTAGAGCTTGGGTTGTTAGCAATCTGCCACGTGGGTTCCTTAAAAGCTTATGGCTCCACCCACCCTGGTTCGAGTCCAGTGAGGGTGAGGGAGAGGGGCTGGAGGGACATGTGGCGCCTGCAGACGGCTCTACCGATCCTGCTTCCAGGGGAGAAGCCAAGGCCTGAAGCCCTCACTCTCTGTACGACGTGGCCCCTGGGCCCCTGGTGGCTGGCCGACCCTTAATCATGACATGCACTCTGCCACTCTGCCGGCCGATTTTTCTAGTGCATCAGGCATCAATCATTCCAGTGCATCACCCTCTCTCTCTCTCTCTCTCTCTCTCTCTCTCTCTCTCTCTCTCTCTCTCTCTCTCCCTCTCTCTTACATACCTTCCCCTCCTCCCCCTGCTCACTGCTGCAGTCATCCACACCTGACGGCAGCCAGGCGTCGGATGCCAAGAATCTGACCAGTTGCAACTGGCCAGGGAGATTCTTGGAAAGTTACTGGCCTTGCTTGTAAGCATAAGTAGTGAATGCTCGTTAGGGGGAGGGTGCCTCCCTCAAAGGTCTTGGCTGCTAGGGGTCGCAAGCAGCTAATATAGGCAGTGTAGACTTGGTCACGGTAAGTTGCTCATCGGACGAACTTCAGGCCTGCACTTCGTTGCTCTGAGCTTGAGCCCAGGCTGACACTGCGCAGGGGGGGGGGGGGTTGCATTCAGCTTTCTACTCTCACCCGTGTAGTCACCGAGAGTAGCTCTGCTGCTACTCCTGCGTAGTATGTGCACACTTGCTACCTTCGGTTGCTCATTTCGGCAGCTGCGCCATTGGCTAACCGACCGACTGTTAAGGGAGATCCCCTGTTGAGTTAGCTCGATCGCCATTTGAAGGCTCACAAGTGGGCTTGTCACAGAGACTCTCCCACACGCCATCGAATGCACCCATGCACACGCATGCACACTCATGCACATGCAAGTACAGGTGCACTCGAATGGACAGGTGCACATTTGATAAAAACTGTTCATGATAGTAATAATAAGGATAATAATAACAATAAAACACCTGATAAGGCGCCCTCAGAGAACTCGATCTTTTTCTAGGTGCTTTACATTTGCTGCAAAGGAAACGCGATCGAATGTTGAATGTATCATGCTTGATAATGTGAAGCTTGAAGAGGCCGAAGAGCCGTAGCTGGTAACACACCTGCATGTTTGGGGCACTAAAGAATTGCATTCGCATGTGCTCACAATCTTGCTCTCCCCCCCCCTCTCTCTCTCTCTCTCTCTCTCTCTCTCTCTCTCTCTCTCTCTCTCTCTCTCTCTCTCTCTCTCTCTCATTCTCTCTCATTCTCTCTCATTCTCTCTCATTCTCTCTCTCTCTCTCTCTCTCATTCTCTCTTACCCTTTCTCTCACTCTTTCTCTCTCTCTCTCTCTCTCTTTCTCTTTCGTACGAACACTCACTCCCACGTATTCACATATTCATGTGGGTGCACATCTATATTCGGTGAAGCCTGGACTGTGCTGAGGTGCTTCATGTGGTCTCTGTTGCCAGGATGCTATTGAGTATCGAGTTACTCATGCTTGCAATGAGGCAAGCTTTGCCATTCTGCTTTATTTGTTTGTACAGGTGAGGCATACCGAGGCTAGCAGCCTCGTTGGGCAGCAGGGTCTGCACTGCATTGCCGACGGTGGTCATTTTTGGCCTAGCATTGCATTTAGTACGTGGCCTCTGTACTGGGCTCTGAACAGCTCATTGAATTTGCTAGTGCAGAGGGCAACTCGAGGAGCAGAGGCTGTGAGGCTTAGTGAAAGCCGGGCTTTAAATCACAAATCACCGAGTACTGGAAGGGGTAGGCGGTTCATGCTAGTCAGCACATTTGCCCAGATTGGCTGGCAGTGTTCTTTTAACAACCGGGCGTGTGCTGTATCGCGTGTTTCTGGCCACCTTTTACCAGTAGCGCGAGTTTGAGTTATTTCATAGAGACCTGGAATCAGGATGCACCTGCAGGGTCAGTCAAGGTAAATTTTTTGTCTTCCTGATCTCGATCAACCAGGCTGAAGCTTGCTGGCATGATCAGCTGTTTTTCTGGGCTTTGTGAGTGGGTGAACTCATAAGTTTGAGTAGGAGTTGAAGTTTGAGTTCGCGGCTTTTCGTCTTGCTATTTGCTATAGGCGAACTTTGCCATCTGCTCAGTTTGGCAAGCGCAGTGCTGCACCATTCAATGTGGTCCCATCAAACGAAGTTTAATTTTTTTGCGACCCCAGAAGCCATAGTAAGTGTCTGTAGCCTTTCGTAAGCTGCCGAGAGCCCGGATGGTAAGGCTCAGTGTGTAAGCCTTCGAGTTCAGCTACTTGATGAAAGCTCTGCCATCGACGTAGTGGCACTTTAGCAGTTTTTAGTAATTATTTTATGAGTGTATACACACCTCTATGTTCGTAGCGTTCCGACAAACCGGAGCGCCACAACTACTGACTTCCATTGTACTCGTGACACTTCCTTTGGTATTGAGGTAATTTCGGTCGCCAAACATCAAATTGGCGCTGTTTCTAGTGTGCAACAGTACAACAGTAGATTCCATTCGTGATTTGTCGTGTTTATCTGTCAAACTTAGTTTTTTCAATCTGAGAATTTATGATACCCGACTGGTGTAGCAAACTTGCGTCCTACATTCCTATTACGGCCTATCTTTTTACTTCTTATAAGTTGAAACTATATGTGTGTGAAAGGAAAAGCACGGAGTGTAGCCGAGTCTGGAGGGAACAGGAAGTGATAGCTGAACTCGGTCTCCCCTCCTCAGTTGCACGAGGCAAGGAATTCTCCAGTTATTCAAAATTAGGGTACCACATCACCACTGGTAACTTGGGACAGCCGAATCCCATGTCGGCTCCGTGCTCCGAATATGCATATCTTGCATAGCTTTGCCTGCTACCTCTTTGTAAGGGTTTCTTTGTTTAGCGAGAGTTCTTAGTTAGATTACGCAAGCTGCCGTCCTTCCATAGGCAGCAAAAGAAGGAAGCTTTGATTTGGGCTGGGATCCTCATTATTTGGGCATAAGAAAATGGCAGCCACGACACAGGGGAGAGCAAAGGTAGTTAAGCAGCAGGAGTTGCAGTTTATGTTATGCCAAGCTGTACATTGTCAGTTAGAGTTCCGAGTATCCCTTGCAGAAGAGTTAACTGCACTGCACGACAGTTCTGATTGGTTGCTTGGTTATCTCTTTAGTAAGCTCAAGCCCTAAAGTAAACTTGCTCATCTGCTGCCCTCAAGCTTCCCAGATAAGACTCGGAAACCCTTTCCCGGTAACTTTGGCAGCAATCTAGGGAGAAAATACAAAGAAGTTAGTACCCACCAAAGTAGCCACCTCACAAGTGACTGCTCAAATTTACCTGCTTAACATTCCCTTGAACGAAGGCATTGTCAGTGGACTAGTGGCAAGGTTTTAAGTAGTCAGCATGCAGTCTTAGCACTGCATGAAGTGTCGAACGTGGAATATATTTCAGATGGCTATGCCTGCGCTCTCTCACAAGAAACAGAGGGCGGATGCACGCAGTTCCTAAAAGCAGTCTCTTGCCAATCAAATCTTAAATGCAAACACGCATTCTGGAAAGGCCAAAGAATATCATCTCTAGACGGAAGAGTCATAATGAATCTGCCGTCCTACTAGCCATGCGTAGTCTAGCCTTGGACCGCATATGATGTTTGTATGCCGTCAGCGTACCTATACGTTTATTCATTCAGGACTCCCATCCTAAGCTCGTCTGCGACTGATGCAACTGCAACTCATCATTCGCTCTGATCTGTCGTCAACGGCGTTACTGCCGCATGGCACCACTTTTGTCTCAGCTTCGTTTGCTCCCTATCAGACATCGAATCGCCTGCAAGGTTCTCTCTCTGGCCTGCAGGTTGCTTCACTTGCTCGCACCAGCCTTGACCTATGCGATCTCCATGATCCTCCACTGTCTTGCACCACCCCCTCCTCGGCTTCTAGTCTTCATGCCGGCCCCCTAAATTCAAATTCAAATATTACTGCAATCGTGCCCTCAATTTTTATGCTCCAGAACTCGCTCCTGGCTTCTGTCACTACCTGCAATGACAGCATCATGACATAGTCACAGCTGAAGATGCATATTTTCCACCCAGCTTTCCCTGTAGTCCAATGAATTTAACCTTCTTTGTTCCTGTGCGCTTGCATGCTTACCCGTGCATTATCCTGCTCATACCATTAACCTAGGGTTCTACTAACCGGTGGCCCCGAGTGTCTTGTGTGCTTTAGCATGCTGGCCCAAGCGTGATACTTGTATGGTCTTGCATTCTTGTCTAAACATGGTATCTTGCTTGTTATTGACTCTTGGCTATTGCTTCTCTTGTAAAGTCATTGAGTGCCCAGGTAGAGATTTAGTTTTCTTAGGGCGCTTTACAAGCGATCTATTGTTTTACCATATATATGGCAGGAAACCCGTGCTGATATAAACGATTTAAGTGAATGGCATTCTTACAGATGCACTCTAGGCAGTAGCCACATGTTGCAAGCTTTTCACTAGCGAGCTAATACTGCAGCTAGCTTGCTGAGCAGACCTGCACACTGCAGACTCAGATAATTAGAACTGACCTGATTCGACATGTGGCATGGTTAGTCAGTGATATATAGTGAACAGATAGTCCAAGTCGGTAGATTCAGGAAGCTATGTGAACCGGAAATAGGCACCTGCCGTTGTCATGTGCAAACCGTTGCTAGCAATGAGCATACATTCTCTTTAAGTGTAGAGCATACCTGGTTGTTGCAGCAGATCTTAAGTTTGTTTCAAAGTGTACCCGAGGCTTGCCATGATTATTTTGTACGACCTTTGAATGTAGACCTGGCTTCTAGTTCAATAATAGACCATCGAAAATGCAAATTCCACACAGACCTTCGACTTAACACTTGTTTCGCATCACCCACACCTCTCTCAAAATGATTTTTTCGCATCTAATTGATTTTCACCTGTCGATGTGAGTAGATGGACTACTCGACCTTAAGACCGAGCCGATCAAACAGCCCTGCGGTGTAAAGTTCATAGATCGTAGCGTTTTAGCAAGCAGCTGCCTTCTCTGCCGACCTCTGTTGTTTATCTGGATTCGAACTCTAAGAGTATTCACCTTGCAGACAATCCACCTGGAAGTGGTCAGAAGTGCTTGTAGCACTTTGGTTCTGGCCACTTTCCACCTGTGCAGCAAAGTTTGTTTATGACTTTGAAGAGAATTAGAAGCAGCTAATCAGAAGTAGAGCTTGGTACAAGTTTTAGCTGTACGTGTAAGCCTACATAGAAGTCTATATCGGTCGTTAGGTTTTTTGCTGCACAATGTCTTCCGACTATCTCAGTCATCCTGCTACAGCTCGCATCTGACATAGAGACGATAGTGAGAATTTACGATGACGAAAGATATGGGAGGATAGAAGAAACGGACATAGGAGTATTTTGCTCGGTTGACAAAATCGCCTGCGTCCTCTGGCTCGCTGCTCGAGTATAGTGGTAGGTGGTTGGGTTAGCTCCAAAAGGGAATTGGGTCACCCGGTAACTGCAGGAGTGAAGGGGGCGGTGTACACACTTGTTATGGGACGAGTTCCGACAGTTGCTCGAGCATTTGCTGCTGGCTTAATGCAGTGCAAAATAGATAGGTTTGTGTTGATTCGCACGGAGACTCTACCCGGAGCCACTGCTGCATGTGATGCTGAACAAGTACAGCTAGTGAGTGATAGCGGATTCTTCGGGTCAGGTTCTGCTGGCAACAGACTCTGAGCAGTACCCCCTCAATTAAAGTAGGCTGAGGTAAAAGAGACATTGCTTAATCCCAGGTTGAGGAATGCACATGGGGCTAAACTTTGACCTTGATCGGACGTGATGGGATTCGCCAGAAGTGACATCACAGAAGAGAGAAAAATAGTAGAAGAGTCTCCCCCCCCCCCAAGAGACCGGTGTAGGAGTGCATACCCCACCCAGAAGACCTGTTTAGCCATCCTGCATGGCTGGATTTGGCCCGGCAGACCAGCGGCTAAACTCGACCTGTGGGGGCGTTGCAAAAGGTCAAGGCCTTCTCTGTTCAATTTGCTCCGAAAGGCTCTCTAGCTCTTTACTTTATAGATATGTCTTGGAAGGTTAACCTTGTTAACAGTTCTCATAGTATTATCCTCGTTTAAAAAATGGTAGCCCTCCAGGGAATCTGACACCTAGTATTATAGACATGAAAGCAGCGTCCTGGAGAAACTCATTGAAGCTGTATACAAAAGGCAATCCAGCCAGCAATCTATAGAATTGCTTTCTATGTTTCGTAGTCCCTCTGTGAAGCCTGCTAACCACCGGAAGGAAGGCAAGCATAATTCTAAAATAGAATCCTGAAGGGGCTAACCGTGTACTATGACGCCAAAGTGCAGTTTTTCTTGTGCGGACATTGGATCTTGCCAGTTAGGGCCGACTAACCACTTCTTTCTGTCTGATATGACCACTATGCCGATACTAAGCCATTTATCCCTAGCTTCAAACGTGTTCGTGATCTATTAAGCACGGCTAGGTTGAGTATGAATTCGTACAAAAATCGTACCGCTATCATTGTTTTGTATGGGCACACAGGTCATAGCAGGCGTCCGCAAGCGATGGGCCAATCTGTTTAAGGGCTTGGGAATTGATTCTCGATAATTCTTGTGCATTTTGTCAGACGACCTCTGCTGATTTCTGGATCGGCTGTTAGTCTGATTTTGGGCATTCGCACGATCAGACTCCTGACAGATGCTCGGACGCAGGGCCATCAAGACAACAATTACCCAGCTAGTATAACTGGGGATAACTTGATGCATTATCCGTGACAGTGTTGCTTGACATCTCTGAATGACCTATACTTGCCCGGCATTTGCTGCAGTTTGAACGGAAGCAGTAACTTGAAATTGGGAAGCAACAGTTGGAGTCGACAATTTTGTTGTTCAAATTTATGCATGACATGTGTCACTTTGCAACCCGGGAGCTGTCCATTTTTCACACCATTAAGAGACTACATGCGAGGCAGATTGACACTTTCATTGGCCCGAAGATTCTTCAGCTATATTTCTTTTGCTCTTTGAGCATGTGCATGCTCATTGTGCATGGTAGTATAGGGAACACACGTGATTGCATGCAAACTTCTTCTAAAGAATGCCCCGTGTTTGTGGTGTAGATATCTCATCTTGATTAAGCCATAGTGCAGTTTGTAGCTGGGGCACTGCTCTGATGACCAATTAAGTTCATGATTAGCAAAGTGGGCCTTATTGAAAGTTCATGGCATTGCGCATTGCTGTACAGATTTTGCTTGCACGTAGGAGTCATTCAGATGCGCTTTTCACATGAAGACGAATCAGAAGGAAGCTTCCTCATGGTGCAACAGGATGCTTACAGATGCTGCAGCATTCAGCTGGTCGACTTGTCGATCGTGATTGTTGCAACTACCTCATTACACCTCTTCTCATCCTGACTTGCACTGGCTGCCAATAAAATCGGGAGATCGACTGCTAGATTACCGATTGCCGTTTAGGCGTGCAAGCTACTTAGTCGGCCGTCGTACAGTTGATGCCTTCCTTGTGGGCATTAGATCACTACTAAATGCACTATCTCTCTGGACCTGCAGTTGCCGGCAAAAGCCAAACATGCTTGCCGAAGCCCTGATTTTTCCAATAGGCCGCCCGGAGGCATGGGACAGTTATTTAGATACCGCCTGTTAAATGCCCGCTCATTATAAACCAAGGGACTACTTATATGCGACCAGGTTGTCCAGGAGAGGCCTGGTGTATTTATGCTGACCGGATGGCACCCTGCTTTAATGGCTGCATATCTGAGACCACCCTACCTGGGTGCTCATGCTGTCAGACTATTCGGTCTGACAAGGGTGGGTGGCTGTGTTGCTTTCGTTGTTCGTGAATCCCTTGTCTAGAAGACCTGCCGTTTTTCGCATGGGCTATCGTTTGAATCAGTAATTAGTAATAATTATAATAATAAAAATACGTGTGTATAGCACCCGCAGAGAACTTAAATGTAATTGATTATGCTATGTAACTGAAAGCAGGCAGACATGGCTGTGGAGTTTATGCCGTCATCTAGTGAAAGGTCACTTTGAAACAGAGCACCTAGATTTCGTGCAGATGCATGGCAGAGCTGAATTTGAGTGCTTTCCAATTTCTAATTCATACTTGGTTTGGCCATGATGACTAGTATGTTGGTTTTATCGTCATATATTTGAGAAAGTTTGCTGCGATCCATGTGTGGATGTTCGCAATACATGCACCAAGTGAGTTGAGAACATTTGACATGCTGGAGGGCTGTGAGAGATCGAAGCAATAGTACAGGTGAGTCATCCAAAAATAGAGGTGAAAGCCTAGATTGTGCCTGACAATCACATCTACAAGACGGAGAGTATAAGCTGTGAAAAGAATTAGACCAAGCGCAGAGCCCTGTGGCACCCCTAAACTTCGGTTGTTCCTCGGACGACCTTTGTCCGTTTACATCAGTACTTGGGAGTCTTCCAATGAGGTAGGTTCTGAACCATTGCAGTGCAGTGCCAGTGATGCCCATTCGAGATGAGAGATGCTCTAGAAGGATTGGTGATCAATCCTATCAAAAGCTGCCGAAAGATTGAGCAAAATAAGCAGAGAGACCACCTAAGAAGGTCGTTGTACACCCGAAGCATTGCTGACTCTGTGGAGTGATTAGCTCTAAAACCAGACTGGAACTTGCTATCAGTGGAGACTTGAACATCCATGTTGACGACCGTAGCAACAGTCAGGTATGCTCATTTCGTGACAGTCTGGAGAACTTCGGCTTGGTCAAACACGTTAGTCATATGACACATATCTTTGGCCATGTTCTGGATCTCGTGATCACAATGGACGTCTGCCCCAGTGACATTATTGTGTCGTGCCTGCTGACCATTTTGGATCATTACTCAATCTCGTTTACTTTTCCTGTTCCGACTTATTTGCAGGGTAGCATCGAGTTTGTCCAGCGATGAAACTTACAAAGCCCTGGTGCTAAGAAGCTTTTGAAATCTGTGATATATACCTTCTTGGTCTGCACCAAGACTCTGCCGATATTGCATTCTCTAGGTGCTATACAAATGTGGGTGCAAAACAAATTATTATTATTTTAACATACACCTGGAAATTTTGACAGAACTAGTGCTTCTTTTTTTCACTTTAAGTCGTACCATTGAGACTTGCCAACTCTGAGAGGTCTTACTCCCTAGATCAGTAGTTCGCAACCTTCCTAATGCTGCGACCCTTTAATACACTTCCTCATGTTGCGGCGACCCCAACCATAAAATTATTGTGTACAAAATGTGGAAATGCGTGTTTTCCGATGGTCTTGGGCGACCCCTGTGAAAAAGTCGTTTGACTGTGGGGTTGCGACCCACAAGTTGAGACTCGCTGCCCAAGATATTAACGGTTCGGCAGCAAGCTTTTCTGCCTTCTTGATTGAAAAAATTGCACATATTCATGCCTTCATAAAGCCAACTCCAACGAGAGCAAATGTTGACTTAGTACTTGTGACCTTTTTAAGAAATCTTCCGAGGTTTTTGTATGCAAAGTTACTACCTAATTAAGTCTAGTAAAGAGAGTGTTCGACATTATTGATCACAAAAGCCTACTACTTGAACAATTGAGAAAAACGATTGGTCTGGCTGACGAGGCACTGGCATGGTTCAACTCGTACTCTTCCAATCACGTGTCCAGTCTGTGTCGTGTGGTGGTATGTTATGCAAGCCCGAAAAGTCTCGTGCTGCAGACCAGTCACCTGTGGACTCGCACAAGGGTCCGCTATCTGTCTGTGTGCTGTTCCCCATTTATACAGAGCCTCCGTGAATGTGATTCGTATTTGTCATTTAAACCATTGGAATCTACTGCAGTGACTGATAAACCGAATGCTTGCCTTGCAAGTGCTCCAACTCTAGATGTCTGCAAATTCATCTTTTAACTAAACGACGATGAAAGCGAACTCTTTAAGTATAAGACACCTGAAGCATGCAGGTGGATTAAGAAAGTTTGCTCTTCCCATTGGTGATGCTGTAGTGTGGAACTTAATTTCTCTATTATATCTGCTTAAATTTTGAAAGCTTCATTAAGAACACTACCTCATCATCTAGTAATCACGTCAGATCCCTTTCTAAGATTAGGAACTACCACAGTGGCTGTACAGGCGCTTTACAAGCACGCAGGGCTAGAGCCCACGGCCTTGGTTGTCAAAAGTGATCACCTTGACTCCGGTCTTTAAAGGCGAGCACCTTAACCCCATGGTCCAAACCAGGCCGGCACTCACTCTCTGGGTGTCCCACTTGCACTACCTGTCGTTTGAGTCCGGTAGTTTTTCTGTGCTTTGCCAACCGGAAATCCTTGCGAAGCCATGCTTACAGTACTTGTGCGCCTAAAGCAAGGGACTCTCCACTGGCTGACGTGACTGACCTCGTCTCTCAGCACCTCAGGCTCGGTGTCAGTTAAAAGAAAACTAAAATACTCACCTGCTTCCTCAAAGAGCAGGCTTAATTCGTGTGAATCATTCTTCAGTTTTTACACGCTATAAACGGACATACGATTATATTCTCTAATTAGTTAAAATGCATCAATTCGGTCTATGTGCCTTGAACAAGACTTCTTCTTGGGCAGCTCCTTTCCAGTCTCTGTAAAGGAAAGACCAGCTCATCAAGCAGCCTTATTTTACACAAGTTAGAAAGACCGTGCAAATCATTCGCACGTAGCCAACTAGAACACGTTTTGAATGTTCATGTGTACAGGCAATCGCTAGGTGATCCACATTTCATGGAGTACTCGCAGACACCACGACTCGACGCAAGGCAGGTAGTCGTGAACGGCAGAGCAGCATGCCTCGTTGTGTGTTTCTTGTGTGAGACTGTGTACGTCAGATTTTCGCTGAATCTTGGAGCTCTCGAAGGAAAAAAAGGAATGCTGTTCTAGTCTTTGCTCATTGGATTTTATAGCGATTGCACAGAGTCTGTCGATCAGTCCAACGTCTGCAAGCGTATTCATTGGCGGCAGCATCAGCATCAACTGCACCTTTGGATCCTCCTCGGACACCACGGTACGTCATGCTCATTCTCGGCTTGGCCGGTCCAGCCACTGATAGTTGACTTCCACGCCAGGGCAGGATCCGAAGATCGCATGTTCCGTGTACGCACGGTGGGGCTGCAGTGAGATGTGCCCATTTAAGCTCCTCGCTATCGTCTTTTCAGTTCGAATGGACGTTCTATAAAGACAGAGAGACAGCACCGCTAGCAATAGGAGGAAACTTGAGAGCTTTCGTGGCTGCTCAAGATCCGTTCGGAAGGACTCGATACTCATTGCAGCATACGTACAACGGAACATTCGCGACAGAGTCCCTTCTCGTTGGCCACATGCAAAACGATCAGCAAGGAAGATACGCTTGCAAAGTTCTCCCCAATCAATACGCCAGTGCTGTCCTTGACCTTGCCCCCGGTATGCAGGCAGCCAGCGCTGACCCGTGCTGCCGGGACCACCCTGAGCCTCTGCAAGCCCTGCCGCATCACCTCGGCGTCAGTCACGCAGTCCGAGCTGCTCAGTCCAGTCTGTGTTTGGCTGGGGGGGGGGGGCAGCAGGCAACGTGCCCTAGCAGAACATTGTCTGCCTGGTTGGTTTCATGCTGCAGTTGAGCCTTCGGCTTTGTTGCAGTGTTTCCGGTGACGAGCAAAGAAGGGAGTAAGCTGGCTCTTGTTTGTGACGGCGTTGAAGAGGTTCTGCTTAATGCCAACCTTGGGACGGTGACCCGGGTAAGTGCAGCCACAACTTGGCAAACCAAAGAAACAGGCACTCTTTTGGCTGGCTTCGTAGAGCTACTGGCTGGCTTTTTTTGACCGGTCGAACTCATACCAAACCGCAGTTACTTACATTTGCTGTTGATGTGCAAAACAAAATTGAGGTGGTCCGCCTGGCCGTTGGCCAGCACGCATTCGCACACTAAGGACAATCGCGCGAACCCAGCAAATGTTATCTGTGAGCAGGATGAGTTAGTTTTAGCTTCTTTTTAAATGTCGGGTGGGGGATGTTGTGATGTCAGTTTGGCACGAGTTCAAGGCTTTAGGGCCGTATGAATTGAAGGCACCGGGTCCAAAGGATATGAGGTTGATTAGAGACACAGCTATCTATATAAACGACTTGGCAGTCAGAAGAACAATCGGCATGCATGATGCCTAGTCTGATTGGGAAGTAGTTTTGATAGGCTTAGCAGACATATCATTGGAGTTTTTGGCATGATGCCTAGTCTGATTGGGAAGTAGTTTTGATAGGCTTAGCAGACATATCATCGGAGTTTTTGGCAGATAGCAAGTGATTATCAAGGAGATTGTTAAGAATTGTAACAACAAAAAGGTAATGTAAAGAAATGACAACAAAAGGTAAAGTAAAGAAGCACTGTAGCACTGGGGTCTTCGTACAGGCCCCCACTTGCCCATGTTGATTGCAGGGGGGGGGGGTGGTGTGACAGTTTCTGACTCAGGTGTTTGCCACCACTGCCCCCAGCACTTTTGAGGAGCACGTGGCTGCAACACTTATGAGTTGATTAACGGTTTATACCATTCAAAGAAGCATTGGAGTGAACTGTACAGCTCCTACCCGAAGCATGCTTTAAGGAGTAGTTGTCTTGCTGTTGTGCCTGCTGCAGAACCGCTGCCGTGGGGCAATGTCTTGGCAGCTAACTGATCGTGTTTGCAGAAGCGCACTTGCTTAGCTTGGATTAGGCTTACATTTTTACCAAGAACCATCTAAGAGGAGTGGGCAGTCATAGCCCCAACAGAATGCATGCTTCCAGAGTACTGTCGGCATAGTGGTGGCAAAAGTCTTGGGAGACTAACGTCCGAGGTTTTAATTATTCTGGAATTCCTGCCGTCACCCTAGCCGTTCCTAGTTAGGCCAATTAGCAGCTCCCAGCATTTCACTGTCCCTGCAAAGCAGCAGCTATGTTCATTGGTTTGCGAGATTGGGTGGATCTGAAGCCGGCGACTAAGTAAGGCTTGCAGGCTAGGCCCGTGGCTTCCCGGCTTCCCCGGTTTCGGAAGTCTCTTGCGCATGGCTTGCTCCATTATTTGGAGTTGCCATGAGCATGAGGTGAAAATGTGATAGGTACTGACTGGTATTTAATAACGCAGAATGCATTTTGAAGGGCACATTTGTTTAAAGTTTAAATGCTCACAAGAAGAACTGCAAGGCGGCACTGTTTATTTATTGTGTGTGATGTTGCCCCCTGTCTGATGCCACGCATGCCACGACGATACCTCGCTGCTCCCCCCCCCAACGAATGGTGTGAATCTCTGGCACGAGCACCTGCCTGTGGATAGCTTGCCTTTGCCTGAGCTGGTTGCGGCAGTGGTCGTGTGTGCTGTTTTCTACGTTTGCTGTCGTTTTCTCGCTTAGGTTGAGTGGTCCCATCGTGATGCCGTGGCCGTGTGGACAGCAGAAAATTCAGTGAACTTCATAAATGGAAGCTACTTGAATGCCAGTGATCCTGGCAAGCTCGTTTTTAACTTGTTGACTTTTGGCAACAGTGGCCTCTACAACTGCACCTTTACAGTTGGCAAACCCGCCATTGGAATTAGCCCTGATAATGCAACCTTGTCAGAACATAGCGAGACCACATATATCAGAGCGTTCGAGACCATTGTTAGAGGTAAGTGTTGATTTGTCACTGTTGGTGTACAAGTGCTCAATTAGCTTCGATTTTACGTTGAGATCAAAGTGTAAATGTAGATGTACACTTGGCTGAACAGACGGCCATAGCCATGTAATGTAACCGTATCTCGAAAAATCCGCACGGACGGAATGGGTGCTGCACCTGGTGCCCTTTCGTCCGAGCAAATCTTCTCCCTTCTTTGTCGGGCGCCATCTATGCGATCGGTAGCCTATCAGCCATCTATGTGATTGCACTCATGGAGTTCGCGCCGAAAGTGTCACACCACATGTCTCCCCGACAAAGCGTTTGCGCTCGCGCCATTGCCTCCTGAATTGTGCCGCCCTGCCGCTGCCACCGCCCTCAACTAATACCTACTGATGCATGCCTCAGTCAGATGCCGCCCTCGCTAGGTAACTAGCTAGCTAGCTAGCTAGCAAAGGCGTGCCTGCGCCGTAATGGTGCCACCCCGACCCCTGCCGGCCGGCTTGCCAGCGGCTGTAAAGTTTGCGACCAGCTGCTGCCGCTTGCTGGCTTCGACGTTGCATTCTGTCGTGTGTTTTGAGGACTCGACGGCTGCTGCGGCCGCAGCGGCCGCGCCGGCCCGGCTTGCATTTCGCGCATTGCACGTATTTCTGCAGTGCCGGCCGGTAGCGTCAGCAAGCCCTACCTTGTCAGCGCCAGCTCGAGCAGCTTGCTCGTAGCATGTAACTCTACCGAGGAGGTCGGCAAGGAGACGCCCACTTACTATGTGGTATCCTACTGGTAGGATGCTCGTCGCAGCGTGCGCGCTCCTTCCCTCCTCCGCTGCCATCCGTGCTGCCGACAGACAGACAGGCCGGATGCGTGCTGCATGCTTGAATGAATGAGATAGGTTGCGAGGCGAGCGAAATGCTCGCTCGCCTCGTCCTGGGGGGGGGACTGATCCCTCCTGCGAGGGATCTGGCTGGTGGCTGGTTTATATATACATGGTACATTGCACATGGCACATTCCTAGCTGGTCCGCCAATTTCAGTTCACCCTGCGCTGAACCCCATCCACGAGTTGCATTGAATGCCACGGCCGGCATTTTCTGTGCATAGAAATTTTCAGTTTTTTAAATCGTGAACCCGGTTACTAGATTTAGCTCGGTTCGATAGACCGGAGATGTGACTGTTTCATGAGTGGTTGTCGTACGAATTTGTTCTCGGTTGGTGTTTGCGGTCGAGCCGTCGGCTACCTTAGGCGAGTAACAAACTCAGACACATAATAATGGATGGGAAATAAAGCATTTGTATCCTACCGGATGAGGATATTAATCTTAGTACGATGCCAACCCCTGGCACTAGAAACTCTACGAAGTGAGCTGCCGAAGTGTCGTCATATCCTGTAGTGGCTGCCACCCAGCCACCGACGTGACGACTTGTGCACATGTGTGTATGCTATCAAGACAGCTGCGGGGGGGGGGGGGGGGACAGGGTGAAGGTGGCAAGTTGCAAAAGGTATGTTGGTCTGGAGTGTGAATCTGCCGTCTCCAAATGCCAATCGATTGACTCAAATTGTCAGCATGGACATGCTGGGCTGAATTTATTGCTGACCATGCTTGATTAACACGATCAAGACTTCCTTTGCCGTTGTCCCGTTTTACCTGCAAACCATAACAAGACGTCTAGCACAATCAGCTAGCTGCTGCTTAAGGGGGTATATGTTCATTGGTGTAAATCTACGTCCTTGCAGCCTTTGTCTTTGTACATGCTAGCTTGAACATACTAACGGTCATCAAAGTGGCTGGATGCAGGGCAGCCACTTTCGATGGACAGCAGCATGTTGTAGCAGTCGTGGGCAAGTAATTAAGCCGCAGCCTGTTTTTGTGCCTCAGGAAAGCCGACGAGTCAACGCTCAAGCAGCTGAACCAATCCAAGGCCACATTTCTCGCTTTGGATTTGCATCCATACACTGAGTACACTTTCAAAGTTCAAGCCTGCAATGACATTGGATGTGGGGCAGAGTCTGACGTTGACTCATTCAAGACCAAGGCTGCAGGTACTAAGTTCCTCCAATCTTTTTCTCACGTGCACTTTCTCCATCTCTCCTCCTATGTCTCTCTCTCTCTCTTTTTCTCCTTGCTCCCCATGCTCTCAGTTCTCAATGCTCCCTATTTGGTCTACACCCCCCATCTTAACGGGGGGGGGGGGGAGGTAAAAAAATATATAATACATCCAGGTTGTGGGTTCGAGTCTTGCAGCAGGTGATTTTCTATTGCGCACTGCAAGCAGGAGTGATTTCTAAGGCTCTACTGCCACTATGTGAATGAGGCTGTTGAATCGCTTGACCTTCACTATCTGTCATTCTCTCTCCTCTTGTTGTTCCACCTTTTCCCCTTTTTTTATTTTCCCCTTTTTCTCTACCCTCTACTCTCTAGTTGTCTACACCGTCTCTCTACTCTATTCTCTTACTCTCTCTCACTCTCTTTCTCTCTACTCTTTTATTCTCTCTCTCTCTCTCTCTCTCTCTTAACTCTCTTATTCTGTCTCTGTCTGTCTCTTATTCTGTCTCTGTCTGTCTCTGTCTCTGTCTGTCTCTGTCTGTCTCTGTCTGTCTGTCTCTGTCTATCTCTGTCTCCCCGCTGTCTCTCTCTTTGATTCTATCCCATTTTCTTTTAATCCTACACTCTCTCACTCTTCCTCTTTCTGTCTTCCACTCTGTCTCTCTCTGTCGCTCTGTCTTTCTCTATCTGTCTGTGTGTCTGTCTGTCTGTCTGCCTGCCTGCCTGTCTGTCTGTCTCTCTCTGTACCTCTCTCTATCTGTCTGTCTCCATGTCTGTCGGTCTCTTCTCTGCCTCTCTCTCTCTCTCTCTCTCTCTCTCTCTCTCTCTGTGCCTCTCTCTGTCTCCCTGTCTGTCGGTCTCTTCTCTGCCTCTCTGTCACTCAAATATACTGGCATTGACCCTGCATTCCCATCTTTCTTTGGCTAGTACTAAGCAAACGTGAAAGCAACATACTTTGTTGCTGTCCCTGCTCTATGCATGTATACATGGCAAGGTGCTCGCTCTTCACGACGGGGCATGGGTTCGAGTCCAACAGTGGGTGATCCTTTATTGTCCGCTGCAAGCGGTGGTGATAGACACTAACTCTTTTCTGCTACTAGATAAATAGGGGTGTGGAATCAGCCAACCATTTTTATTTTTAAGCAAGCCTTTTGTTCGGTATGGATACATGCACATGTCGTTTGGGCTTGTGATCTGAGCATGTAACCTGCAGTATCCTGCACATGCACTCATAGTAAAGCTTGCTCACGAACAGGAAATAATGAGAGACAGATAGAGTGTGGACGGAGTGCCCCGTGCATGTGCCCCCCTGTCCATGGCTGAGCTCACACACCTATTTAGCTGAATTTGAAGCACTAGCAGCTCGATGCTTGTGTAGCAAAAGTTTTGCTGATTTTGAATTTTGCTAGGCGTAGATTTTTTGAGTTGACGAATACCATCTAGAGCATCATTCTTTTGGGGGGTAACAGCTGCCTGCAGACACGGGGAATTCCAGTCACCTCGTGAGCGTGAGCTTTCTTTTTCGTAAGCTATGTTTGTATCTCCATCTGCAACTCCACAAAGTCTATGTGGGTGTTATGCAAGAGAGTTTTGTATAGTGCACTCACAGCCTTGGCGGCTTTCGGTATGCATTCGGTAGCCGACAGACTTCATCTCACACAACAAAGAGAAAGTTGGAAGCATTGCAGATTCAGGAGAGCAGCTGAGGTAGGGAGTAGCATGGGGGTAGCAGGTCAGGACCGCTGGAAAGGATGAGCCATAGTCGGCAGCAGGAGAGTTGTTGCGTAAGAATCGTGGAAGCGAATTCCACTGTCTAGGACCTGCAGAGCTAAAACTTCTGTCGCCAACGGTCTTTAAGCAGAGAGATGGAACAGCTAATTTATTGTCCGCACAGGACCAGAGGGCACGAAGAGGCTGAAACTGGTGCCACAGTTCAGCTAGGTATGGAGGAGCCAAGCTGTGGCAGGCCTTGTGAGTCAGCATATGAACTTTTCCCTGCACCTGTTGATCAACCAGCAGCTATCCTAGCTCTTGTAGCAGAGGAGATGCATGGTCAAACCTCTGGGACTTGAAAGCTAGCCTTGCAGAGATATTCACAGTGTGCTCGTCTTTTGGTGTAGCGTATGCTTGCGTCTCATGGCCTCCGTAATTTTTCAGCGCCGGCCAAGCCCGTGGTCCCAAACGACCAGCTGCAGCCTGGCTCGACTTACATAGTGTTCACTTGGCGCCAGCCTCTGGAGGAGCGAGGCCCAATATCCGGATACAACGTGTCCTGGCACGATCGCAGCAACGCCAGCTTTTACCGATCCGAGATGTCGAACTGTAGGTCGTTGACGTGTTCTGTCAATGCCACTGGGCTGGGTAAGCGCTGCTGCACTGGCATCATGTTTGAGTATGGTAGCTTACCTTCGACGGCTGTTCGACGGCATTTGATTAAAAAAAACCGTATGCTTCAGAGCCGGAAAAACAGTACGAGTTCAACGTGTTTGCTATCAATGCAGCAGGACCAGGAGAGGTCGCCTCTCACGCCCACTGGACAGATATCGAAGGTATTGGCCGATCCGGTGCAAGCGGCAGCTTTGGGAATCGCTTATCTTCGGAAGCCCCAATCGTATCGAGCGCGGCAGTTTAGCCCATTCTTCATACCTTCTTCCAATGAGGAAGCCTCACAATCGTCGAGTTTCACGATAGTGCCAGCCAGCCGCGCATAGTCACCGCAGCAGCTTTTGACCACCGCAGCGGTGCTGTCATGCTGACTCGCTTCAGGCATTGCAGATTCGATGTCTGAATTCTGAGTCTTCTTCGTAACTAAGGATTGCAACAAAAAGTGTCGGGCGTTCTTAGGTGTGGTTAACGCAGTCAGAGATCGGCGAATGCATTCTCCGTGGCATCCCGTACGCTATTACTACCTCCTTACAGGTCTTTGTGTCTGTGCAGTTAGACACTCGTGCATGGTGCACAACTCAACGGCTAGGATTTTCCGTCGTGAATGTCACAGCTGCCACATCACACGACTTCTCTCTGCCAGCCATCGAAGCATCGTGCTCGCCATCGAGAAGCACCTCCACCTCCTCAGCGGATCCTCACTCATTCACTTCTAGGTCCCTCCATTCTCTTGCTCCGGCCTACCAGAACTACATATTCATCGGGTGTATTCACTCACCGCCCGTTGCTCCTTTGACATGGGTCGCTTAGCTGTAGCTGTAGTGCATGCAAAGTTATCTGGATACCGTGCCCTCTATTCACGTGCCTGAAGCCTAAAAGTCTGAAACTCGGCCGACTGACACGATCACGAGCTTTTCCGACTGGACAGCATTTAATTCGAAAACAATAGGCAAACTGCATAAGTCTCAGCATAAGCTGCATGTAGAGCAAGCTTCATTGTGCGCTTCCGCAGTTTGGGGCCCCTTGTAGGAGGGGAAGCTCTTAACTACCTGTCATGGGAGGTGACTGCAGTCGGCGTCCTGTGGTTTCGGTGAAACTCAGGGAATCCCTACCTAGCAGACAGGAAATCGACGTCCTAACGTCAGCCCGAATCGCAAGAGCTGCTCTAAGCTGCAACCGAGTAGCCTGCCACATGTGGAGCCGTGGGAGCTCTCTCTCTCCTCCTCGGCAGAGGCTCCTGGAGAGGCGCCTCCTGCAAACGTGTTGCTGCCGATGGCAGCGTGTCAACGTGAATCATTGTTGATGTTTTTTTTGTTGCGCACCAATAGTAATCGTTTTATCCCTAATTAGTTGATGTACTTTCTCTTCAGCCTTTGTGAGATGCCTAAAAAAAGATGTAGCTCTCCAAGGTGCTATGAGAATGCTTTACGAACCGTATTTCTTTTCTTCACATTTGCATGCATTTTACTGGTGATCTGTGGCTGGCCTCAGGAACGCACTGGGCTTCATGGTAGGAAGAGCCCCACCCCCTCCTTCCTTTGCAAGGCAGCCTCCAGCGTGCGCCGCTATAGCAGTACCCTCTGTACCCTGCACCGGCTGTCACGTCTTTGTAGCACCTGCTGCGCCAGACTTGAAAAACGTCACGTTCAGCGAGCACGCAAATACATTGACGCTGATATTCACGCCGCCCAAGTGCCGAACAACTTCGAAGTGTGTCCACTTCTACTCGATCCGCTACGAACTGGTAAACTCGACGTCGTGGAACACGACGATCAGTACTGGAGTAGAGGTTTGTGGATCCCTGCTGGCAGCTGACATCGTTTTTTCGTAGCCACTGACTTTACCCACCGACCTACATATTCGGGATGTGTTGTAGCACATAGGTCGATTGTGTTGCTCATTCACAGGTCGCAGGGATGCACAGGGGTTGCCAGCCGCAGGAAGGGGGCAACAGTTATCGTGCTGGGCAGTCATTCTGCTGAGCAGTATTCATCGTGCTGGGCAACATTTATCGTGCGTGCTGGTAAACAGTTATCGTGCTAGGCAGTATTCATTGTGCTGGATAACATTCATGGTGCTGGGCAATATTCGTGGTGCTGGGCACTCGCAGGAGATCACTCGCAGCAGTGAAAGTATGCCTAAATTCACTCCTTATCAGTCTGCCTTAGCAGAAGTATAGTGGAATGTAGGCCGTCGGGTCTCTTTTATGATGATATTGGTTGTAGCCATCTTCTTCAGTTTGAACCATATACCGAAGCCTCACCAATTCGAAATATAGCAATTGCGATTACCAAACGCCTTTTGTGCAAAGCCCACATTTGGCCCTTTGTAAAGGTAGTCAATTAGATGGTCTCAGGCATACCGGTTGGCCATAGCGTGAGGCCAGGAGTCTGTTTAGGCTACTTTTTGGGAAGTCAATACTAGACCAGGTGAGCTTTAGCAACTTCTGCTCAGTCCCCCGTATTGCTATTCTTATCAATGATACTAGAACGAATAGTTGCAGACCAGGTTAGAATCTTATATCAACATTTCAATCTATCAAGTTCTACTTAGATTTTAGAGCCAGTCACTCAACAGAGTCAGCACTACTTTGAGGTTAAACCGCCTTTCTCAGGAATGCAGACTTGGGTGGACGATTCTCTCTGCTAGTTTTGCTTGATCTTTCGGCAGCATTTGATACATAGATCGCTCAGTCCTTCTTGAGCATCCATCATACCGCTTGGGCATCACGTTTATGTAGCTGCGGTGGAGCTTTAATGGCTATGACTGCTGCTTCCAGTTGACAATAAAGGATTGCCTGCTGCATGACTCGAACCCACGACCTGGGCCATGAAATGCAAGCACCTTACCACTTGGCTATGATCTAGAGACATCACGACGTCTCTTTACATGATGATTGTTAAAAAGTAGCTGCAGACCCACCTGTTCCCCCTCTACGTGCTCCATGTCGGTGAATTGACCTTTGTGTGCTTATGCATGCAGACACTGTACATCTTATTACTAACCAAACGGCATGTTTTTTTTACGAAATAGGTAAAATGTAGTTTCCTGCCATCATATGTAAAGAGCCTTAAAGGAAATTTCGTTGCCTCACGGTGCCATGCAAATGTAACAATTATTTCTATTAGCATTAGAAGAAGCTGCCCCCTGCCAGCTCACCCCACCATCATTGCACCTGCACTCTCTGCCTGATCGTGGTGTGCAGTGGTGGAGCGGGGGGGGGGGGCGCGGCGCGACAGCGACTTGGGCTATGGTGGCCGCTATACTGGAAGCCGAAGAACAGGCTCGGCCAATCTGGTAGCGACAAAGGGTGTGGGTTTTTATTGGTTCACTTAGCGTGTCTTAGTTTTAATCCTATAATGGTACACTATAATTTTTCAGTACTTCTTTTTATCTTGCCACCCCTTGCGGGAAAATCCTGCCCCCCCCCCCCCGTGGCATCTACTGGTATGCATGTTTGTGCATGTCTGTTGTCTCCACCGGTAGATCCATGCACAGACGTTTTGGGTGTTACACTGGAGAGTTTCAAGTGCTCAAAGCCTAGTAGCTTTTGGTGCAAATACTGTAGCCAACAGACTCCTACACCACGAAACAAAGAGAAATCAAGAAGCATAGCGGAGTCGGTTTTGCAGTCGAGGAAGTGAGTAGCATGGAGGTAGCAGCCAAGGACGGCTGGAAAGAATGTGCTACAGTCGGTAGCAGGAGAGAAGATTTCGTTGCATGAGAATTGTGGAAGTGAGAACCACAGTCAAGGCCCTTCAGAGCACAAGCTTCTGTTGCCAACTGTCTTTATACAAAAGAAAGAAATAAACAACTGCAGCTGTTTGCCGTTGACATAGAAGCAACAGCCGATTACACGGACCTGAATCACTTTCTCGAGACTCTATTTATATGGAGAAGATTAAAAGGCAGAGAAAGACTCTTATGGAACTCTCCAGATTACTGGTCGGTTGGATGAGACTTAAGCGATACGATGCAAATACAACCTTGACGATACAAAACTAGCCCTGATCGGGCGATCGTACGCTTCGAACAAAGCCAGAAACTAGCCAGACTATTAATGTTCTCAGTCGTTCAACAACCATGTAGGCTCAACAGTTTCGAATGCTGCCATCACATTGAGCAGACTATGTTAACATCACCGCTGCTACATATAATTCGTAGGTCACTCAGAGGGCGATTTCTCAGCGGAATGGCATGGCTTGAATTTTTCCTGAAAATGTGAAATTTCCCAATTAGTTCTTCTTGTCAATATGCTCCATTGGTGCTTAGCAACATCTTTTCGACAATCTCGGCTGCACATAAAAAGAAGAAGGAGGGAGACTGGGCGATAATTTGCTGGGAGATTAGAACTCAGTCCAGACATTATATCATTGGTTCAGCGATGGTCGAATTTATTGGCATTTTTAGCAGTGTTCGTGTATGCATTCCAGCATTAACAACCTAGGTTATGGCTGGGTCAAGTTGGTCACTAGTGAAGACCACAAGTTGGTATAGGTTCTTGAGGTGACAAGCTCTTTTTGCTGACATAGAAGTATGCTGTCCATGTTGTCTGCAGAAATCTCGAAGAATCTCTTAAGGGATTTCACATTGCTTGCAATTAAGTGGTAGTGGCATGACAGAGGCGCGAATTTCATTCAACGAAGAAGACAGAAAACTGAGCAGCCACTTATAGCTTAATAATTCGGAATAGAGACTGCTCAACCGCATAAGACTATTGCAGATTGAATTATTTTTACCCTTGGCAATAAATTTTTTTAATAATTCCCTATGCCTAAAATAAATAAAAAAAGTAATTATTGTTGCAGAAAAACTTCGTTTCTGTAGTTAGGACTGATATTTTGAAACTCTCTGGTTTTGATGTCAGGCTCGGTTAGAACAATTTTGCATATACATCACTGTCTGAGACTTACAAAGCATGGCTGCCAGGGATCACGACTGGCCCGGTGCACCTAAATTTATATGCATACACTGCTAGAGAACTCTCCAAGTTAAGGTGAACAAAAGCTGCTCACTATGTTGAATTTCTTGCACCGCATTAGGTTATGAAGGAACCATCATTTCCGGTATGTTTGCAGGGTAATACAGGGGAGAAAAGAGGACCATTGATTGTGGTATCCCAAGAATTTGACTGGAACTGACGGCCCACTCAAGCAGCTGCTACTTTGGCATCGTGGACCCTTCCAAACATCAAACTGACTGTAGCACACCACACACTATGTATTCACACATTCCTTCATCTGTTGCCTCTGTACCACGTTGCTCTGAGCCCTCCCTCCCCCTCCTGCCGTTCTCACCCCTCTGGAGAGGGATCAGTCATCTTCAAGAGAGAATAGTACGTCAGACAGCAAGGAAGATATTGCAGATCCCGACTACGGTTTCACAGAGGCTGCTGAAGAGAGAAACCCACATTTCCCCTATCAGAAAGACCTAAACGATCTCTCGAGACCATCATGCGATACCATCAGAGATTTTGGTCTTATAAGTCCAATGCTGATGGCTTTGGACATTTAGGCTCAAGGAGTCGAACTTTTTGGATGAAAGTATTAGATCGCAGACATCGTCATTAATGGGTTTTTCGAATTCAAAGTAAATACGTGTTAATGTTGATTTCATTGCTATTTTCTCTAAATAAATATGAATGCAGAATTGTGCATTTTCTCATCGGAAATGCATTAATTTCAACTTAATCACTGTCCTGGTTACAAAAGCAGTTTTCTGAAGATAATGGCCATTGTCTATACTTTTTAGTCAAATGCAATTAGGAGATAACACTTACCACCAGGAACAAATATCGTGTTACACAGTATAGTGTACGGTGGTGTAACAGTTTTTTAGGGGTCTGACCTGCAAGAGTGCAGTTTGCAAGTGAGAAAAAAGCCGTTGCTTTTCTAAGCTTCCGACACCGACTGCTGCTACCGATGTAGCCTTTGAACCTGGCAAGATCGATGCCATACTCGGTATTCTTATAATTGCATTTCAAGTCTCCCTCTTATGTGGCTCTGTCTTTCGAAGTTTTATATTATAAAGAGGAAGATATATCTGCCGCTCAGTACACAGACGACCTTAAAGGGAAGCATGCGCATCCAGAGTGCACCCAAGTTTTGGGCTTACAGCTTCAATGAGAGCTACTAGGCTGTCGTAGAGTCTCAATGAATATCAAGGAGACCTTCATCACGAACGTATTTTTAAAAATTTCTCAGTCAATGCTTTTTGACTCACGTTGATTGACAAGCTCGATGCCAACATGCTCGTGCTAAGAAGACGCCTAGAAGTGGTAAGTAAACGAGACAGTGCAATGACCTGATAAGGTAAACAGGCACGCGACGAGGTTACTCGGACACCTATCCTTGGTGGTCGCGAAATCCTGAAAATGGCCGCCCAAATAGGTCGCATGAAAAAAAAGTTATTTGAGCCGTGCCGAAAGTGTCCAGGCCGTCACGAAGTGAGAGCTCACCTAGCAGTGGCTAGGTTTGTCAACGCGGTGCGCTCCTGCACGGCACCTGGCCATGCGCTCGAAATGACAACTCAAAATAGCGTGGCGAGTTTTTCTCCCATTTCAGATGCCTCTGGTCGTAAACCTGACCAGCGCCGTTATTCATCACGGCGCAACTTACAAGGTTGCCTTGGCCGGCGTGCGCAACTCGATCTCTCTCGTCATCAGGCAAAATGTCGGCACCTATTCCATCCCGAGAGACGTGGTATTCGGTGAGCTGAAGCCCTTTGCTGAAGTCCTTTGCAGTCGAGCTTCCTGCCTGCGCGGCGCTCGCCTTACCACTGCTGCACCTCTGCTCCCCGACGAGGAGCTCGAGGTTCTCGTCTCTTACTAACCGTGTGCCCCTCCCCCTGCTGCCCAGTAGCCACCCTCCCGCCCCCGACTCCCGTGCTTCGCGTGCTTCCCTCTGCCATTTCCGGCGGCCGGCGGCAGCGGTTTCTGCGCAGTCAGCCAGCGCCGCCCCTCATTCTAGTCACCTCACCTAGTCTCCATGTACCGCAGGCTCCAAGGAGGTGGCGTCTTCTTCTACTGCCACTCCGGTGGCAGGCGACCCGCACAGTGAGGAAAACGGCATCTCTGTCGCCGTCATCGTCGTCTCCGTCGTGATACCGGTGGCACTGTGCATCGTGGCACTCGTGCTGGCTGTGGTCTGCATACGGTGCGTGGCGTTCTTCATCGCCAGGCGGCACTCTGTGAGCTATTTATGCCCACCTTCACTTCCTGTCGGGTCGACGGGGCTCGCCTCGTGCAAGCGAAAAAACCACGAAGAGCATCTGCGTGAGCGTCTGCTTCCACTCTTGGTCCCAGCACGGCAAATACCGGCCAGTTACGCCTGAACCTTGTATCGCGGAAAGCGACTTGTGGGTGCAGCACCAGTGCATGTAATTGCATGTGCCGACAACGGCAGAATTCGGCAGCGGCTACAAAGAGCACCCTACAGGAGGCTGCAAGCTTCCACAACCAACCATGGCGTTCTGCAACTCGTGCGGCCTAAAGCCTAGGCCAAAACTCGGCTACACTGCTAAGGCACAGCTGGCTGCCCTATTACATGGCTTCGGCTGTTATGCAGCCTGCTAGCCACAGATGATCACATAACCGGTTCGCATCCCATGTAATTCAGGAACAACAGAATAATAAATACCCCGGCAGTCGTAATCTGGCTGATTTAGCACACTGCTGGCTCAGTACGAAATAAAAGAATGATTAATCTCGTATCGTGTCTGCATGCCCACTTGGCTTGCGGAATGACTTGGACTGAACTTCACTTTGCATCGTTGCATCGGTTGATCAAAAAATTAATGGTTCAGCTTTTGGCTGTTGAAAGTCTTTGATCCGAGTCATATCCTCATCATATGTGTCACTTTGAGCTGTTGTATTTCCCGTGCTGTGGCGCTCCAACTGGTTGACTGGCGACCATGTGCAAGAAAGGTGTGTTTTGTCTAATTGGCACGGTCGCTGCTTGGTGGTCAGGCTGCAGGTCTGTAGCTCCTAGCAAGCTGGTCCTTGATCGGCACCAGCAGATTTGACCTCAGCCGCATGGACATGAAGATGAAGTGCGAGTGAATTCCGAGTAAGGCCACACTCCACTGTCAGAGTGAACACCGTTGCAATAAGGAGCTCACTGCTGCGACCGCCGACGAGGCTTTCACGAGAGCCCTTCCCACGCAGCTTAACGGATCGAGGCGGCTGCAGCCAATCAAACCTATGTACGACAGACAGAGCCACGGGACTGGGAGCAGCTGCTAATGCCAGAGAAGGCAATAGTGGGTCGGGTCGATGGTAGAAAAGAGCTTTCGATGGCATTTCTCCCTATCTGTATGCTTAGTCGTTCAACGAAGGCTTAGGAGGCAGGGGGTTTTGGAACGCCCAGAGGACTGGGAAGTGAGGGCTCTTAGGGCTACGTCTGTACGTCCTGCTTATAAAGGTGACCGTATGTCGACCTGCTTGCTTGTAGTATATCTAGCCTGCATTGTTTCGGCAGCAGGTCGAGGTTCTCATGTCCTCCTGCTGCTCCCCCTGTGGTAAAAATTCACATTTGATCAGTAGATTCCCAATGCTTGCCAGAGCTAAAGGGTTCGGAGGCTTTTTGTGCATTTCCTGTTCGCTTTTTATTGAGATGCCTACGAAATGGGCTCCCGTGCTGCCTCGTGTCATCGCGTGTTGTGCGGCCTGAGAGCTTGCCTTGGAGCTGTGACTTGCCGTGACGTTGCCGTGACGTGACGTTGCCGTGACTGCTGTCCGAACTCGAATCGTTAGGCTGCTGCTGTGTCGAGTTGGTAGTTTTAGTCGGTGCTGCTGCTTCCTCAGTCCCTCAGCTCTCCTTCCATTCCCTCAGCTCTCCCTCTCTCACTCTTTGCTCTGTCTACCCCTCTTTGTCTCTTCTCTCCCATCTCCCCTCTCTTTCCTCTCTCCCCATCTCCCCTCTCTCTCTCTCTTCTCTTTCCTCTCTCTCTCTCCCCTCTATCCTCTCTCTCTCTCTCTCTCTCTCTCTCTCTCTCCTCCTCTCTCTCTCTCTCTCTCTCTCTCTCTCTCTCTCTCTCTCTCTCTCTCTCTGAGTCTGCTCCTCCCCTCTCTCTCCCCCCTCTCTCTCTCTCTCTCTCTCTCTCTCTCTCTCTCTGAGTCTGCTCCTCCCCTCTCTCTATCTTGCTTCTCCTCCAGGCTCTCGTCATTTGTTTACTTTTCTCTCCCATGTCTTTCATGCTCTCCCTCTCTCTCTCCCTCCACTTTCTTGCCTCTCTTGGAGGTTGCTATTTGAATTGCCTTTATTCTCTTTCATTTGATCATAGGCGAAGAAACGAGCACAAAGCTTTAGAGAACGAGATACAAGAAGATTTTTGGATTGAGCTGAATCAGCCGCTGCTGGATGAACAGCATCGACCCTTTGGTACGATTGATTTTCCTTACCACCCACCGGGTCGACCCCCCACCACCACCCCCAACCAGTCTCGTGAATCGTTGCATTCTTGCACTTGTCTGGCTTTTTGCCTCCTGCGATGGATACTGGTGTATGCTCCCATAACTGTAACGATCACCCTGCGATATCCAATAGCACTGTAAATGCTAGGCGAGACACGGTGAAATGCTTGACTGAATGATAAAAAAAAGTATTGGCAAGTGCATAATTGTATTGATCGCTTGGCAAACTCGGCAGAGAATAGCAGTGTATTTCAGGCTATGGTAAATGTTTTGACTTACAGCAGTCAGTGTAAGTGTGTGCTCAAAAATTGTTATTTATTACTATGGCCAGTCAGTGTAAGTGCTCGAAGATTGTTATTTATTACTTTATTCCTTCTATAATTCTATGATCACATATCATCTCCAGCAGTAATCAGTTGTATATGTTTAGCCGTAGTGCTGATGGTGATACTAGATGCTTTTGTGTTTTGTTGGGCACTTAGCATCAGCCTGGCATCCAGCCGGCAAGCATAATATGTATCCTCTATTTACTGCTTCACAAAGTCATAAGACTAAGTGTGGGTTTTAATAATTATTATAATAAAATAATAAAGCATTTATATAGCATGCCAAGAAATCCAAATACTTTTAGGCACTTGGCATATGTAGAAAAGTAACCTTGTCAGATAACCCGTTGTAACATGCTCAGTTTCTGCATGCGCAAGAACACAGGAAAGTTCAAGCAGTTAGCATTAATACTGTAGAGAACATATAGGTTTTTAGCTTATTTATAGAGTTTCTTAAAATCGGGAATTGACGTTATCTCAATCTGTAGTGAGTTCGGGGCTATACAAACTGAAGGTATGGCCTAAAGATTTGATTTGGTTAGAGGCATGGCTAAACGACTGTTGTCATAGAAGCGAGTGGTAAGATGCAGTGCCCCGTTAGGAAGAATTTCAATTAGATAGGCAACATCAAGAAAATGAATGGACCTAAATGTGAGTGGTGGAACCTTGAAGTCGAGACACTGAATGATGTGGTACCAATTCAGGTCGATGATAAGTTGCCTAGCGTGGCAGTTGCCCTGTTCACGACAGACAAATCTAGCTGCCGAGTTTAGCATACCTATAAGTGGCTTACTGCATAAGCCGGAAGAATTGCTAGTACTGAGTTTCAAAAGTCCAGACTGAATGTTAGAAATGCATGGACTAGCTTGGCTAGGGTGTCCTTATCTGAGGAGACCAAATTTTCGCAATGGTAAGTAGCTAAAATTAGGCAGACTACCTGTGGAGCTGATGTGGTCATCAGGTGTAAGGTAATTTTGGAACACGATTGTGGGCAGAGGACTCAGGAAATATGCTGGCCGATTCCATTTTGATGGTTCAACTTTTCCATTTTCAAATAAACGCTAGATTTGCCCATAACTAGCAAGTTAGTTGTATCGTCATGAGAAAGTTGGCTGCCATCCAACTACAAATGTCAGTAATGCATGCCGCTGGAAGGCAGGGAGACATCGAAGCACAGGTGCAGCTATGTCGTCTGCATAAGCAATGGTAGCTCAGATTGTGCTTGTCGATTGCATCGGCTAGATAGATAGATAGATAGACAGACAGACAGACAGACAGAGCGAGAGCAAGAGAGAGAGGGAGTGTAAATTTGGAAAAGAGGTGGGCCTAAAACAGATCCTTCAGGTACCCTATATTCCAAGGGTCCCGATTAATCGGTTCCCATTAACATCTATGCTACGAAATCTCCCACTGAGACAGGACCTAAACCGTTGCAGTGCCGTGTCAGTGATACCCAGACGAGATGATAAGTGCTCAAGGACTTTGTGATCAATGGTATTAACTGAGAGATCCAGCAGATCGAGAGAGAGAGAGAGAGAGAGAGAGAGAGAGAGAGAGAGAGAGAGAGAGAGAGAGAGAGAGAGAGAGAGAGAGCGAGCGAGAGCGACAGACTCAACCTACCTAAGGCAGCATTCAGAGGTCTCTATTTACTCACAACAGTGCTGACTCTTTGGAGGGATTAGTTCTGAAATCTGACTGGATCTTAGCTGCTAGGTCTGAAATTTTGAAATAGGCGTTTAGCTTGTCTGGAGCTGCTTGTTCCTGTGTCTTTGATAGGTACGACAATAGAGAGACTGAGCAGAAGAAGGTATCCATGTCTAGTGTCAACTTCTTCTTAATGAGTGGCCTAACAGCATCTTCTTCACAGGATACAGACATAAGACCTTAGGCTAAGGACATATTTATTATATTAGGGGTGATGAATGCCGGGATGGGGCCTGTAGTGGCAGGCTTGAAGTTTGAGCTTGAGGCAGAGCGAGAACGAAGGTTGAAAGAATCCATTGGGAGAGTTACCTCGGGGTCGGACTCTGTGATCTTATCAATCTTGCCGACGAGTAATCAGATTCTGCTTCCAGAAGAAGTGACAGTTTGTTTTGAAATGAAGCTCATAATGTTTATCTTTGTGGTACCGAGGCACGTTGGTTGCCGAACCTTGAAGGCACCGCTTTGAGCTCTGTCTATCTCCAGCTAGAAGTGTGCTGAAAAAAAGCATTTCGTGCTCCTTCCCTCTATAGTTAGCACCCTTCTCTCTCGATGGGCATGGGCCAATGTATTCCAGAATCATCCGGCTAACGAAATGCTAAAAATAAACAATTCCTGTGGTGTAAATTAGATCTGTCGGCTGCTGAACACTGGCGACCTGCATGTACTAAGTACCGTATCAAGTAGCTTTAAGGATGTCGACATTTAGAAACATATGTCTAGCAGGCATTTAGCAGCATTTGTCTAGTGGACATTTAGCAACATTTGTCTAGCTAGGACACAGGGTTGCTAAAGAAGTAGCTTGTCGGCAGTAATGAGGTCACCTTCAGCCTAAGCAGCTTCAGACTCACCAAATGTTGCAAGTTGCTCCAAGCTTCTCCTCGGTATGGCAAAAGAGGTAGGAGTACGTACGACCAGTCGTCATCCTGGGCACCCAGCGTCCAGCCACGCCAAAGCCACCGACGATAACAGCTCAGTCGCAGTCGAAGCGAACATTTGGAGATACAGTGAGGGTTATGCCAAGAAGTTCCAGAGTGAGAGCAAGCCCCGTCTGGTGAGTGGGATCGGCAGCTTTGTCAGCCACGGCTCCTTCGCCCTGCCGAGGCGTTGGAGACTATGAGAAAGCTGGGGGCACATCAAGCTGAACGTCTCTGCTTACTTCAGTAGCAGGAGCTGCCTGAGTGTCGCCAGGCTGTAGCGAAGAAGTGGGTTAAAAGCGGATTGAAGGGGAGAAGGGAAGCACGAGGCGCTGAAGTACGATAATCGCCGAGGCGCATACGATGATTTTGGAACCGGGCTCCAGGTCTAGGACGAAGGTAACGAAGGCGCCTGTCGCCTACAGTCTTTATGCAAAAGACAGTGAAAGAAAGGAGACAGCTGTATTGTGTTAAAGAGGACCCAAGCGGTACGACAAAGCTGATGTAAAGCACTGATACGGAGGCTGAGCAGGGTCGGGTATGATGCGATCTAGCTAAGCTGTGGCTCACTCATACTTTGGGTCAGGAATTGAGCCTGAGTGCTTGCTGGTTGCTCGAACGTTCAGCGTCATTCCGGCATGCTGAGTTTAGCTGCATTTACCAGATCCAACTTCTGCCTGTCCTATGTCCCAGTTCCTTTTCTAAAGTTCATGATGATCTTGAAGATCTTGGCCAAATTCCTTTGAGGATGGCGCCAGCTGGAGAGATAAATCTTTAGAAAAAAGAGGCTGTGGCCAGAGGTCAATTTTTTGTTGGTGGGGGTGCCTCCGCTTTCTTTTCTGTGCTTGCTACGCCGAATGTGCTCTGTCGATTCGGCTTTGCATTGGCATTCGTAGTCGGCTTTGCTTCTTCTTTTTAAATGTTCAACTGTCGAATGGCTTTTTGAATAGTAATGTATTCGCAACGGTGGGGAAGTGCTTTGATCGCATGGGCAGCCTAACGTGACGCGTTGTCAGCATACCAGTGTGCCTAATCTGTTATATGCTTCGGCATGTTGTAGAGGAGAACGAGTACGATTGTGTAACCACGAGTAACTGGTCGAGCCATGTAGCAGACCTGCACGCCGACTCCGATCTCAAGTTCACACAGGAGTTCGAGGTCAGGGGTCAGCCCATTTCGATCGTGGCATGCCTCAGTTGCTGGATTGCTGGCCTTGCAGTCGTCATTCTCGTGTCTTCTTTGTCCTCTGCTCTAACCTGCTTCATGTCCTCGTTGCAGCAGTGCAAGCTGTGAGAGTCACTTTCGGCTTCTTAGTATTTCAACTGTGTAGAAGTGAGTGCTGCTGACAGGGATGCTTGCATGTCCTATCAGCACTATAAAAATGATGATAGTAGTAATAGTAATAGTAATGACGATGATGATAATATTATATTTGTAGAGCGCTCTCAGAGAACTTCAATCTATTTCTTGGCACTTTACCTGCGATGCAAAAAATATAGTGTCACCAACAAGGCGTAGCGGATTCAGAAGTAAATTTTTTTGAGACAACCCATGCCCGAAATGCAGTTACAGACAGTCTCAAGATGGCTTCCTGAAAGTTGCAGTTTTTTGGAAGATATTATTTTGTGCCACTCTCTTGTAGCACTTTGTTGCAACATTTACTGGATGCCAAGTATCCACTATCTAACGATTTATCTGAACAATATTGTCGTGATTTTCCCCAGAAATCTTCAATGTTTAGAACCATGCTATTTTGAGCGTGTTTATCAGTAGACCTGACATGGTTCGAAACAATGCACGAAATGGATGATGCCATAGAAAGGAAAACCACCCGATAGCATTTTCTATTAAGCAAGCAATTAATGAGCTCATTTAAATTATTTCCTAGGTCTTAGCTCCGTCAGTTGCCAATCGTGTATACTAAATTGAGCTACCTTCTCTTAATCTCAGTGGAAACGGTTGAGCACCTGCTATCTAAAGCAGCTTTATTCGGCTCATTGGTTCTTTTTTCTTTGAAAAATGTAGTTGGCTCATTTCACTGGTCAATTTATATGTCTAAGTAAGCAGTCTTTAGTGGGTATACACAAATCAATGCTGACTGTGGAGTAATTAATTAGCTCTAAAGCTAGCTGTTGGAGCTTGCTTGCTAGGTTTGAAGTTTCAATATAGGAGTTCAGCTAGTCTGTCACATTTCGTTCCAGTGTCTTTGATAGTAACAGAGTAGGGAAAAGTTGTTTTAAGTTCTCTTAGTGTTGGTTTTTTGTACTCTTAGCTTAACAAGGGCCTTTTTGAAAGGTGCTGGGACAAGCTCTGAGGCTAGGGACATATTTATTATGTTAGTTATGCATGGCAGCAGCAGATCTATGCATCGACGGTATATGAAATCGGGAATAGTCTAAATGGCTAGTAGTCTTCTTAGACTGGGAGATGAATTTCAGGATGAGGTGACTAGTGGCAGGCTTGAATGCACACATTGAGATGCTGTAAGGAATTGAGGGAGAGGAGTCATGTGAGGATGTCCATGCCGGCCTGACATGAGCTTTGAGCAAACAGAAATTTCTCCTACCCGTTCACAATCAATTAAAGTTGGACTGTAATAAGGTTTTGGTCCCTTTGTCACCCAATAACTCTCTCCCGACTGTCGCAAATTCATATACTAAGCTCATCTGGTATTTAAGTCTAAATTATTATGCGTTGCCTAGTGGTAAAGGAATTATTATTAGTTGTATTGATGAGTTAGCAGTCGAGTAGTGTAATGTATTTCCATCTGGAACTAAGAAGTCATTAAGACTAAGTGGTTCTTATGCAGGAGAATTTTCTCTTGTGCACTCAAAAGCCTAAGCGGCTTTCTGTAAGCATACGGTACCAGCAGATTTTCTCTCACGCAACAAAGAGAAAGTGAGAAGCTTAGCTGAGTCAGGAGAGGAGTAGAGGAAGTGAGTAGCATGGAAATAGCAGCTCAGGACTGGTAGTATAGGATGTGCCACAGTCGGCAACAGGAGAGTAGGTGTCGTTGCTTAAGCATTGTGAAAGTTAGTTCCACAATCTAGGATCTGCAGGGCAAAGCTGCTGTCGCAATCAGTCTTTTTTTAATGCAGGTATGGAACAGCTAATGTATTGTCCATAGAGTATTCATCTCTCTCGAAATTGTAGGATGTCAGCATCGATTCCTTGTCTTGCTTCCTAGATTGTTGCTGCTCAAATCTCCCATCAAACTGCTGGGCTGTGTAATTTCGAGCAACGATGCTTTGATTGTGTAGCTATTGATGGTACCAAGTTCACCTTGACCTTTCCCAAGTGAGCAGCCGATTAGCATTTATTTAAGGTGCTTTTATTTGTAAAGATTAAGTTTTTTTGCCTTCCAATTTATACTATAGCAAATCCTGTGGATTTATTTGCCTGGTCAGCAGTTGATTTGTGATTACTCGTTATTTGCAAGCAGGTCCTGCAGCTTTTGCTATCATCGGGCAGTGCATTCTTGTCCGTCTGTCAAGACACTTAGGCATCGTCACTAACCTAGATATGGTTTGCTGAACGTGAGTGCAAATGTCTCTGTGTGCGCGTTCACATTAAATGCAAAACATCAAAACATGGCTAAGGCCTATGGTTCAAGTTTCTGCAGTCACCTGCTACAGTCACTGAGCTCCAAAGCCCCAGCTGCATATCCTCATGCGATCGGCACGGCTAGCTGACTAGTGCAGTGGTTGGGTTTTTCAGGCAGTTTGTAAGCAATCGAGTCAGAGTCGGGGCGATTTCAAGTGCATCCACTCGCAAGAGCCAAGCAATCGTCCGAAGAACCGCTACAACAACATACTGGCATGTAAGAATGTCTCAGCGGCCTGTTTTTTTGCAGCTACCTGTTGTTCCGCTGCACCTTTGGTGTTTTTTATATCGTGCCAGCTTCATTTTCTTACTTCTTAGTAGAAGTGGCTTGGATTATTCTGGTTGTTACATAGTGGCATGTGCTTGCCTATGACCTGTCGATGTAATCGTAGAGGTGCCGGCATGTTGCATCTTGCCCTTGCACTGCAGCAGAAACATTGGACAACTTTTCATTGGGTAAACATTTGCTAAAATGTGTAGTAACTGGCAAGCATATTCAATAGCCATCGGGATTCGAGCTCCGATTAGTATCATCGTATCATACTTTTTTGCTCTGCACTGTTTGTGGCCACAAAAGGAAGAGTTGCTCCGTTGCCGCTTGACGTGGGCTCATCTAGACCTACTGGTCGTGGCAATAGCTGCCGACCGTTGCTCGGTCTGCTGCCGTTTTAGATGACCACACGCGAGTTCTGCTCAAGACCATACCGGGAGTGATGAACTCGGACTACATCAACGCCAATTACGTCGATGTATGTCACTGCCGTCGCATCGGCCACGGCAATCCGTCGTCGCTCCGTGGCTCCGTGTGCTCTGGCCTGTGCCGTTGGCTTTCGCATGCAGGCGGTTTGCTCTGCACTTGCTCTGCACCGGAGTGAAGTCGACCTGCTTCCCGACCGAGTGCGCCTAGCCGATCGTCGACTCGCTCGGTGGTCTCTTGCAGAGCTACGACAAGGTGCGGCAGTTCATATCAACACAGGGGCCGCTGCCGAACACGATCGACGACTTCTGGCGCATGGTCTGGGAGCAGAACGTGGCCGTCATAGTCATGATAACCAACGTCTACGAAAAGGGTCGCAAAAAGTGCGAGCAGTATTGGCCGTCGGAAGGCGAGATTCTGTTCGGTGGCATACAGGTGCGACTCTTGAAAGAAGACACTGAAGAGCTCGCGTTCTGGACGCACCGTCGATTCCTCATTCAGAATACCAAAACGAAGAAGGTAGGTGCGGTGGCTGCCAGGTCGCGGCCCGCGCGACTCTGCATCACCACGCCGTTTTCTGCCTAGAACCCTTGCTCGGCTTGTGTGCGAATTGTCAGCACCCGTTTCCCGGCGGTGAAGAGTCGGGAGTTGCAGCAGCTCGGCTCGTCAGTAAAGCAGCAAGCGCGATTTGGCTGCTTTCTGCACGGCTGAATGGCGAAGTGCAGGCGTTTCCGTAGTCGTGGCTTCGCTGCGGCTGCATGAAAGTTGTCAAGGCAACTGAGCTGCTGATGCTTGGCTTTGGTTGTCGTACTGCGCATGTCAAGTAGTCCCTTACGAGCGTGCCGCAGCTGGGATGCCGTTCGGGGGGGGGGGCAGGGCCCACACCTACCGGAAGTGACATGCACGGGGATTGTTGTAGGGACAGTGCAGGGGTTCGTGCAGCAGCCAGCAGCGTGCAGTTTCCCTCTTCCGTTTGTGGCCACAGAAAGATAGAGTGCTTCCACTCTCGCTCGTGTGTCGGCCCACGGCACAAACTGTTCTGGCTCGTCACGTTGTCACTTTCTAGCTATTTAGTTTTTTCCTCTGCGCTATGTTGCAAGCGGATGTCTCGAATTATTGCAAGGGCTTGGCTGGCCTGCTGTTAGTACCTGCTGTCAGCTGTCAGGGAGATTGCTGCGTGGCAGCATTGGCGTGCTCACACGTGCGCGTTGGGAATGCTGCACGCTTGCTGGCATTGATTCTGCGTGGTGGATTTAAACGTGAATGCACGCCCCGCCGGTGAACTACTGAAGGCATACAGACCGAATGTGTTGGCTAGCACGGGCAGGAATGTTGTCGAAGTCGTCGTGCTCTGCACAGGAAGCTCGAGTTGCTGCCACTTGTGGCACCAGCGTGGCGACCCGGTAGATTTTGCAGGCACTTCGATTTCTTTTGCCACACACCGAGTTGGCTTGCTCGTGTCACACACACTCGCCGCCGAGGCCACCGCCGATCGGATGTGATGACGGTGCGGCAGAGAATTTCGTACGGCATCATTTGCAATGGCTATCACTGTTACTTCCTCTCGACAGCCACGCTTGCTCGTTCGCAGAAGCAGCAGACGACACGCTACGTGTCGCACTTCCACTACACCGACTGGCCGGACCACGGCACGCCCGAGTACTCACTGCCCGTGCTCACCTATGTGCAGCGTGCCTGCTCCGCCAACCCGTCCAGCGCGCCGATCGTCATTCACTGCAGGTGTGTGATCCCTGCTATGTAATAACTGTGTGAAGAGGAAGGTAATGCTCGTGCTCTGCACGATTGCGTCTGCCGTATACGAAATGCCGTAGCAATTACCTTGGCATCACCTCCGACTTCTTTAGAGCACGGCTACCTTGTGGCAGCTTGACAAGTATAGCCATAATCTTTTTTCGGCTTGCTCGCAGTTAATTTCTCTCTCCTTGAAATTTCTCTCTCCAGCGCCGGCGTGGGCAGGAGTGGCACGTTCATCCTGCTGCACAGTATGATGAAGCACATCGATCTGAAGCGATCCGTCAACGTCCAAGGCTTCCTGCAGCACATCAGGAGCCAGCGAAATTTCCTCGTTCAGACCGAGGTCGGTCTCTGCACCTCGCCCAGCACTGTCGCCGCCAAGCAAGCTCTTGGCTGTTTGCATGTTTGAAAGTGTTAGAGACAGACAGAGACAGACAGACAGACAGACAGACAGATAGATAGGCAGACAGATAGATAGATAGATAGACAGGGAGACCCAGAGAGAGTCACAAAGTGAGAGAGAGAGATACGCACACGCGCTAACGTGCACACACATGCACACACGGAGAGACAGAGGCACGTGGATAGAGAGGGACAGACAGGGACGAGACAGAACTAGATAGACCGGCAAAAACAGAGAGACGGACAGAAACAGAGAGGATTACGGATGAAGAGGATATTGAGGAGAGAGAGAGAGAGAGAGAGAGAGAGAGAAAGGGGTAGGGGAGAATCGGATGCTGAGAGAGGGCGGAATCGAGAGGGAAGAGATAGACAGAGGAGTGAGAGTACAGCCCAGGAAGAGTGGCTTCTAGGCACTTGACTTCTAGCTGCTGCCACAGCATGTCCTAGCTAAATCGGCGTGCACCATATGCAAGCTCTGCAATCCCCGCCCGCAGGACCAGTATGTGTTCGTGCACGATGCCCTGCTCGACTACATACAAAGCGGAGGGCGCACCGAGCTGCGGCCGCAGGAGCTGCCCGACGTGCTCGACCTGCTGTCCAACTTGGACAGCGATGGACTGACGAACCTGGAGAAGCAATACAAGTACGTCGTCAAGTGGCGCCCTCGAGACTATCTCCTTCAGTCGTCAAAGAAGGATGTGAACCGACCGAAGAACAGATCGCCGTTCCTAGTCCCAGGTGAGCGATCGCTCGACAGCGGCAGCGGAGGCAGCAGCACCGCAGCGCCCCGGGCAGGGTTAGGCTGCCGTCTGTTCTCTCGCCTGCCAGGCTGCCGAACCGCCTTCTCTCCGACTGCACTGCTTTGCTTTTGCTTTCGCTTTACTTCGAAGCGAATGGCTCTTACTCTGTGCCAAAAAAGATTCGAGGACCGCTGCCGCTGTCGTCATTGCTGCATTGGCCAATCCTTTCTGTCCTCTCTCCCTCTGCTACTCCCTCTCATTTGCCGTCGATCCCTCATTAGACACCTCTCGTCTTTTGGCTCAAACCTATCTGCTGCTTTCCCATCCGGCTTGACTGTTGCTTTGGAATCGATTTTTCCGTAGACATCTCAGCAACGGCATCGCAGCCGCGGCATCTTGAGCTGTCACTTTTGAGCTGTTAACTTGAGCTGTTTCTTTTGGGCGCTGGTTGCGCAAGTGGCGACCGCAGCTGCGGTGCGCTTGCTTCTAAGTTTTGCGCCTCTGCATTGTAGTGGACAATTCTAGCAGAGTGAAGCTTCCTACTCTGCCCGGCATCGACGGCTCCGATTATATCAACGCATCGTATTTGCACGTGAGTGAGCGTCCTGCGAGTCTCGCTTCTTGTCTGCTGATGGAATGCTACCTGCTCACCATGTCGGCGTGCAGCGCGCCCAGGTCGCTGCCGTCTGGCTGTAGCGCATGCTTCTGCCGCCCGCTCGCCTGCCCACGGCCCGAGTCTGTCTTGCGCGTGCACGGACGGACTGACTGTGACAGCAGCGGCCGCTCAGCCTGCCGCGGTCGTATCAGGGGCGATCGCAAGCAGCTGTTGTAGAGGCTCGTGGGTGGATGCGCGATGGCAGCGCAACTAAGAGCAAAGCCCCCACAAGCGAGTTGTTGCATTGTCGACGACGGCTGTATTGTATCGCATACAGGCAACACAAGCGAGCGAGCGTGCATACTGATGTACTAGCCGTCATGCATGCTTGCTCCGGAACACGTGGTGGTAAGAGAGAAGAGAGTGGATAGCGTGCGTAAAGGCCGACCACAGGCAGAAAGGGACTTGCGTGTCAAGGAACATGTCACGTGCCGGCAAAGAGTGTGCCCGTTGGGCGGGACCACGTGATGGCGATGGCACACCCACACTGCCTGGGCACCCCGAGCGCAGCGGATGGCCTGCTGTGTGCCCGCCCTGTGTGCCAGCTCTCCGAGCCGACCGTGTACTTGCCGCTCCTTGCGCCTAGTTTCTTCAGCTGTTCCATGCATGCACCACACCTAGCTGCGTAGAGTAAATACGGAAGTTTCCATCTCCGACAGATTGCAGCTCCATTACTGCTCTGAATCGACTTGCGCACCCGAATTTAATCAATGCAAAGAAAAGTGTTGACGCATGTGCCTGCTTGAGTTGGTGGAGAATCCCGCATGCGTGCTCTGTTGTGAAGGGTTACGACGCTTGCAGGAGTTGTGAGCACTCGTTGAAACCTGCTTTGGCACAGCTCCACCGACGGTGCATGCCCTGTTGTGGGTCATAGACTTACGCACACACACTCCGTCTCGCTTCCTTTCAGGGCTACTTTCAAAACCAAGAATACATCATCACTCAGCATCCGCTCAGTACAACCGAGATGGATTTCTGGAGGATGGTCTGGGATCAGAATAGCTGGACCCTGGTGCTACTGTCGAACGTTGGTGAAGAGGTGAGGCACAGTACAGCGCGAGGCTTCTGCCGTTGCTCGACGCGAGCAGCTGCCTTCGTCAAACGCTGCGAGCATCACTTTGCTGCGAGTTCTGGTGCGCTAATTCTTTCTGTTTGCTGTCCATCGATGCCCTTTTTAAACGTCGCTGCTGCTTCTCGTCGCCTGTTAGCACGATCGATAGCATGCGGCCGCCTGGCGCTAAGCACCAACTCGGTCCCACCTTAAGCAAGACGTGCCGTTGCAGGACATGCTGCCATTCTGGATGCCCAAGAATGAAGCAACTGACAGCAATGGATCTCTCAGCTTCCACGTGACGTTTACCGACGAGAACCTGGAGGCCATGGATTACGTGACTCGCGACTTCCTTCTCGAGTCCAAGCAGGTGAGATGGCGAGATAATGCGGAAAGAATTCGGGTGCCGAGCGGATGCAGAAGAGGGTTCGGGTGCCGAGGCTGGCCGTCATGCAGCTGCGCCTGGGGACTTTTAGGACGACTACGAGATGAAAACAAGGATGTTCTCTATCACGCATTGGCCCGAGACGTTTACCGTGGATAAGGTGTTTGAGTTCGTCGAGGTGGTCAACGCTTGGCACAGCAAGTCTCGAAACCAGGCAGGCCCGATCGTCGTGATAGACAAGCATGGTGGGAAGATGGCCGCCACGTTCTGCGCACTGTCCACCCTGTACAACCAGTTTGTCGAGAGCAAGACGGTGGACGTCTACTCGCTGGCCTACGTCTACCACCAGAAGCGGCCCGGAGTCTGGGAGACCGACGTACGTCTCCCCGTACTCCGCTGGCCTGCGGGTGTGCTTGCTCGGTCACGCAGTTCAAGCAGCTGTGCACTCCGGGGTGCCGCAGCAGCAGCAACACCTGCGGGGCTAAGCAGAGTAGCTGCAGGTCGCTTCGGGTGGGCGGCGCAGGACATGCCCTCACACTGGGAGCACGTTCGATTGCCGGGCATTCGGCAGCCAGCGCTGGTGCCGCCCCAGCAACGATGGCACCAATGGCGGCCGTTTCTCCTTCTTTAGCCAAGCAAACTCAGCAGTGGATGGGATCAAGCCTGCCTGCCTGCGTGCCTTACCTAGCGCGATCACGCACCGGCACGAGTCCTCTTCACCTGTATTCACCAGGGCGGCCATGCTTTTTCGGTCTCAAAAAGAAACCGGGTGGCATCATTGGTGTCACTCGGGGGGGGGGGTGGGGCCCCCTCCGGGGTGCTGCTGCAGAGTGAAGCAAGCCGTATTTCGATCGCCGGTGAAGCTTAGCGCCACGGCTGCCAGCAGCAGCAGCAGCACTTTGGACTCTGTCTGCTCGGGCACTCGCGACGGTCGCCTAGCGAAAACCGCACCCCTCAAGCTGGGCCTTTGAGCCGTAACGGTCTGCTTGAGCCGTTGGCGCCGAGGCTAACGCAGCCCTAGGGCGGGACCGGGGAAAGTGGCGAGTAGAAGGCGCCCAAGGGCGAGCCTCGCGATGGGATTCCGGCTTTCGTCTATTTATTGCGAGCGGCTCAGCGCAAAGGCCTAAACGTAGCGCGCTGCCACCGCTCGGTTAAACCGACGATCCGTTCGTTGTCTGCGACTGCAGGCCGACTACCACTATCTGTACAAGGCGGTGGCAGCCCTGTGCGAGAAAGCGGCACCGGCCGAGGAAGAGAAGTCGCAGGTCAACGGCAACACGGCGCACGGAGCCGGAGGAGGCAGCATCGTCGGCGGTGGCAGCGGGTCCTTTGCCACAGCTCCTTCGGCGTATGCTCACGTTCGCCGCATTCCTTCGCTGTCACGCTCTCCCGGCGGTCAAGAGCGCTACGTCAACTCTCCCGGCGGTCAGGAGCTCTACGGCAACTCTCCCGGCAGTCAGGAGCTCTAAGTCAACTCCTCCCAAGCGGTCAGGAGCGCTACGTCAATTCGCTACGTCACAGCCCCGTCTAGCAAGCCGAGGAGGCAAACAACCGGTAAGAGAGAGAGAGAGAGAGCTTTCGCTTGCCCAGCGCCACGTCCTCGAACCTAATGCGCAAGCTCAGCCGCGGCTCACGCGAGCCGCCGCTCACGCCAGCACGAGGCCGCTCGCTGGGTTTGGCTGCCTGATGCCGAAGGCAAAGCCGACCTGCAAAGCAGATCATCGGACGACCGCACACGGTCGTCCGTTGCACGGTCCACGTGGCCGGCTCACCATTCGTTGGCCGTCGAAGGCAGCAGCTCGATCGTCGGTTGCTATCGATATATCGGGTCGAAGATGATCCGAGACCTGACGCCGGAGACCGGCGGCATCGCGATGCTAATCGAACGGCCTCTGTACGGCGATGACTAAGACAGACGGACGGCGGTCGTCTTCTGCCACGACTGCGGTCGGCCAGCAGGCGGCACTGCAAGCGGGCCTACTTGGTGGGCCTCGGCGGCGGCCGAGATGCATGCCTGCCGACCATCGCCTGACCGGCACTGCTTCGCAGAGCTTTTGCCTGGTGCGCCTTTGCCGGCATCGCCTCTCGTGCCAGGCCGCCGAGGCTGGGACGCTTGGGACGGCTTTTGATGGCCGGCGCCGTAGCGTCACCGGCCTCCTGTTGACGGTCTGAGCAGTACAATGTCTCCGACGAGTCGACGTCCGCTTGGATCCGCACCTGCCACCCACAGCCGAGCTGCCAAATACGTGCCATCGCTGCCGCTTTGCCGCAGCAGCAGGCATCGGCTGCTGCACGCGTCTATCGCTTCTTCCGCTTGTAGTGTGGTTGGTGCACGCTTTCGTCAGCCGTGCCGTCTTCCGCTCGCGTTCGCTTAGCCGGCCCTGCTTAGGGCGCCCATGAGCGTCAGGCGTGTTACAACAACAAAAAATGCAGCCAACCTCGCGCCTTCCCAGTTCTTCCGCTGCTTTTGGAGCGCAACCACGTTATCGAGTCTCAAAAGTGGGCCGGTTGGCCGACTGGCTCGGCCGAGCAGCACGTCCCATATGCTTCCACGAGCTCTCTTGCGGCCGAGAGCTCTCTCTCGAGCTCTCTTGCAGTTGCACTGCTGGCGGCGGACCGAAGACGGCCAGGCCAGGCCATGCCGGCTGATGCGGCATCAACAGTAGGTAGCAGCAGGCTGGGGCGACGCTGCGTTTTTTGTACACGATCTTATGGATCGATAGCGGCCAAAGTAATAAACTTGTCATAGTTGTAGCGAGCCGGCTCGGCCAAAGCCGCGACGATTTACGCGCAGCTGCTGCGCTCTCGCTGCTCACGTGACCGCTACTGGCTGCAGTGAGGTTGCCTAGTTAGGAGAAACTGAAAAGAGTTTGAAAAAGGTGATCGGCTTTTATGCGGCAGCACAGCAGTGTCGATGCCTACGCTGTGGCATGCACCGTGCTTCTCTGCTGCTCGGGCCAGCTCGAGAGCTGCACGGCGGCTGCAGGGTCAGCGGGAAGCGTTTGCCGGCTGCAAAGCAGGTCACGCCCGGTCGCTCTGCCACGCACGCTCTGCTGCTGATCTTCAGTGTGCAGACTTTGGACGAGCCGTGGAACTGTCAAGGATCAGTGCACACAAAAAAGAAGCAGCGCAACCAACGGGGCAAAGCAGAACGACCTCTAGCACTGCGGGCTAGATAGATAGATAGATAGATAGATAGATGAGAGGGTGTGTGTGCACGGCAGAATCCGTCTATTTATTGGAAAACCCATAGACAGCTCGCCCTGAAAAATGGGGTGGCTCGCTCGCGCGGGAGGTGCAGCCTTGCGCACACAAGTGATGCAAGTGGACGCAAGTGATATGCGCTGCAAGCAGCACGGCCAGCCGCGACGGCGTTCGGCGGCCACACGAAGCTGTCGCCGGCGGGCACGTGACAGGTCAGTTCTCGGGTCCGGCGTGTGCTCGCACTGCTGGATCAGCGAGCCTGCTACCGACCGACCGACCGGAAGGTGCGCGAGCTGCCGGGCCCTCTGCCGCCTACCGAATGCAAGGCATTCTTGGCAGTGAGATGCTGCAGCGCTAGCGTCGTGGATGTGTTTCCCTACACAGGGGGGGGGGAGGGGCTCCCTTCTCGCCGGCTGCCGGCGCCCCTCGAATCTGTTCACTCTCGCCGTTCTTGCTGTCTGCTCTTAATGTGAGCAGCTCTCTTCCAAGCACCCGACGCAGCCGAGCCAGCGCCGGTTCGGCTGCGCACTTAGCGGTGTGCCCTTCAGACGGCTTGCAGAGGTTGAATTCCAAGCAGTCGCAGACCGTCGGCCAGCACTTTGCGGCTGCAGTGGAACAGCAGCAGCCGTGCCTGCAACGGGCCGGCCGTGAGTTCGCTCGCCGACGCCCCAGGAAGCTGCCACGGTGGCCGAGTGCGGTCGCACAGCAGAGGCTGTCACTGTCGACAGTTCACGCGACTCGCCAGCTAGCCCAAAGCGACCGCAACAGCGGCACAGCAGCGACTGCTGCAACGATGACATCTACCGTCCCAAGAGAAAAAACGGAAGTAGAAAAACAGCCGGGAAGGTAGCAGGCACAGAGCTCAAAATGCACTCGGCGCTGGGCCTTCCAAGAGCTGACACGAAACTAACAAGACATGATCGAAAATCACCTTATTTATAGCGCCGATATATACCGCCATATTCTTGGGCGCACACAGTCGTCTTACAACAGCTTTACAATCTTTGGCATCGGTCGAGTGGGGTGGGGGGACTCTAATAAGGTCATTTAGTAGTGAAGGCACTATAGAAGCCAGAGCACGTACTTCCTCTAATCGTGTGGGTAGTTCGGGTGCAGCAACCTCATTTAAGCTGGCAATAATTTCCCCGGGGAGATGCTTTTAGATGTAGATGAAGTGGTCCATCTAAAATAGCCATCTAATTGATAGAAGGCAGATAACTATAGTCAAGGTCACGACTGCTAGGACACTAGTAAATAATATACAAATAGCAATACAAAAATTGTAAAACACTCGAGAACTAAATCTCCTTCTAGGCATCGGCAAACTTTCCGAACTACCAGGAGGCCATTTCAGGAGGTCAAGAAGGCACACACTGGGCCAGAAGGAGACCGCGCCCACTCCACCTGGGCTGGGCATAGGGCCACGCCCACTTTATACTTTGGCGAAGCAAAATCAAGCACAATAACAGTTAGCTCTCAACTCAAAGCAAACAGCGGTCGAGTTCGTGCCTCGAAAACTCGCTAGCTGGGATACATGTAAGTCACAGTACCTCTCTATAGTGAAGGGGAAGAAAACCGCAATAACTTAATTAGGCTATGGATCCGTCAATAAATAGCTAGGGGGCCACTAGGCCGGACTGGAGCACTAGCTAGTTTATCACCACCACTTGCAGTGGCAATGAAGGATCGCCCACCGCAGGATACGGACCCACGACCACGGGGCCGAGGTCGTGAAAAGCAACCACCCTACCTAGTGAGCCATCACGGCTCACCAGTATATAGATGGGATGTCACAAATGACTGAACCAACTTGGTACTGGCAAAGTATACTTATCTAAGCACGTCCGAATGTGTGCGAAGTTCGTGAATGTCGTATGACCTCGGTAATATATAAGTCCGTGTCTAGACATGTATGTTCGACGTAACTGCCATTCCATATACTATACGTTCACATCTCGAAGACTAGAACAATCTAACTACGCGCAATCGTTGGCAAATGGCACGAAGTGAGGGCCACCGAGGTGCGAGGGCCACCGAGGTGCGAGCCCCACCACAGTGCAGGTGGGTGGGGGGGGCTTGCTGTGAGGATGTGGGACTCGTGAGCTGCCATCGCCCCAAGCTGGCAGCAGCGGCGGCCTCAGGAGCCCTCTTTGGCATAGCTCGCCCCTCCCCGAATACGAAAGTCTTCTATTCGAATATGGCACCACGATTGTTCGTAGCCAACTCGACACAGCAACGTCCGGTAGCCTGCAGCCTCTTACCTCGCCGACTTCTGGTGGTTGACCCTTGACCGTAAGCACTTTCAATGCTCCATTGGTGAAGTGGCTGGGAACATAGCAGAAGCAATACACATGACTTGGGCAGAGGGAAAATGGTAACAGAAGAATAGGTGACGACAGCAAATAGCTGCAACTCACTCTGGTCGAATGCCGACGGGCAATGTGTGCTGAAGGCTTGCAAAGCGAGCACATGCCTAAACGCACATACCCACACGGGAGAGTGGACCTTAAAAACGGTTAGGCATACCTCAATTGAAATAAATAACGCACTACAATGTATGGCTCCAGCTCTCGAGAAGCATGGTACAACGTTTCGTCGTATCTAAAATGTAAAAATGAAATCCGAGTCCGAAGTGGGTCAGCTTTAGAATAACGGAGCTCACCGCCAGATAGAATGCATACTGATTTACTATGTCAATATGCAACCACGACTACTGTCTGAGAGTACCATGGCATTAACATACAGAAAGCATGACGTCCGTGAGGCACGGCCACACGATATCATCATGACTGCTTCTACAGCTAACCATCACGTCCGATCCCTATCCTAGATTAGGAGCTATCTTCCACAGTAGCTTGCAAAAAATTTAACTAGCTCCTTAGTTCTGTCTCGGCTTAATTATTGTAATTCCCTTTTGGCTGGGCTACCAAAGAAAGCAACTAGGCCACTGCAGCTGACTATGAATATGGCCTCAAGGCTAGTCTTCAAGTCCCAGAGGTTTGAGCACGTGTCTCCTTTGCTAAAAGAGCGAGGATGGATGCCGGTTGAGCAACGGATACAGAGCAAAGTTCTTATGCTGACCCACAAGGCCCGTCACGGCTTGGCTCCTTTGTGCCTAGCTGAACTGCTGCATCAGTTTCAGCTTGTTCGTGCCCTCAGGTCCTGTGTGGACAATAAATTAGCTGTTCCATTCCTCCACAAGACTTTAGGCGACAGAAGCTTTAGCTCTGCAGGTCCTAGGCTGTGGAACTTGCTTCCACAATTCTTACACAACGGCAACTAAGCTCCTGCTGCCGACTATGGCTCATCCTTTCCAGCAGTCCTGAGCTGCTATTTCCATGCCACTCACTACCTCAACTGCTCCGTGACTGCTATGCTTGCCACTTTCTCTTTGTTGCGTGAGATGAAGTCTGTTGGCTACCGAATGTATACCGAAAGCCGCTTAGGCTGTGAGTGGGCTATAGAAAACTCTCCTGCATAGCATCCACGTGGTCTGTATGACTTTGTGGTGTTACAGACTAGAGATATACATGACTGACACGACGGCGCCTGGCGAGCATAAGGCCGCCAGGCTATAACAGCGACATGCCGGACATGCCATAAATAAAGCCATGCTTATTGACACGCACATGGACATCCTACTTGGTATGCAAGTCATGTTTAGTTTAGATACAAGCTATTTAATGAGAAGTCACTATCATGATACCTTTTCTAACTAGAAATTTACGACTTTGTACTATCTAAACGCAGCTGCATCACGTTTGTGAAGGCACACTCTACTGTGACACAAATAATTCTAATACACGTGCACGCACTTACTCCCAAGTGTTTGTGGGGGTGTGTGTGTGTGTGTGTGTGTGCCTGCGTGCACATGTATACTTGATATACCTGGAGTGGCATGCAGTAAGAAAAGAAAAGGTGGTCGCCGAATTTATTCCTTTATTCCAGGTGAGCCCTTGCTGCAAGATCGAAGCTGTTATCATGTAAGTTGGCCAATACTGCCTTTCACGCTGGGCTGTTGTACAGGCCACCAATGTCTACCAATCGTTGAGCCCAACCAAGGCAGCAGTAGTCAATGCAGATTACTATCAAGTAAAAGATCAGCTGATTCAAGAACCTCATTTATAAGTAAGCGTATATACATACTGTCTCTCTGGCTATATATATATATATATATATATATATATATATATATATATATATATATATTGTATATGTGTATAGCAGCATACGAGTCTTATTGGCTATCTTATCCCTTGTAGTGAGCAATAGAGGATTAACTTACGGCTTACAGGAACTGAAAGCGTTCGAAAGGAGCATGGCTCCATGGATACGAGCAAGTAGTCTAATCGAGACACTTGCAAGCACAGCTCATTAACAGGGTTGGCACCAAATAGCTTGAACTGAAAATAATGAGTACTGGAACTACTTCGGAGCGCAGGCAGATCATTGCAGATGGCCACTGGCTCTTAGCCCAGGCCGAAGGTGCTCACACTTTACGACCCATGTAGAAGGTTATGCAATAAAGGATTGCCTGCAAGCATGATGCAAGCAATTCTTTAATGACCGCTCTAAAGCCACTATGGCCCACCTACAGCCATAGAAACGAGGCCGCTTAATCTGCTCTTTGAACAGGGTTGTCACTATTTGCAGGTGCGAGCATCAAACTTGAAACCCAAAGAGCCCACCCAGACGACCATAGCAGAAGCCAAATAAGCTGATAACCGATAACTTCATTCAGAGGTGGGAGAGCATCAATAAATATAGCAGGAGAGACCATAGGCACAATAGCATTCACACCCGTCTGTGAGCAACAATGCACGGCATTGCGACCAAGCGGTGCAAGTTAAGGTGTGTAGCCTACCGTGCCAAATGGCAGACCAGATGTATCGCTTCCGCCTCAGTCAGACATTTCAATGAACACGTCGGTGTGAGCTGTATTCCACAGTTAAGTTCGAGGCTGAACAAAAAATGCGAACAACGAGCGAACACTGGATGCTTCACGTTTCTGATGAACCAAAAATAGTCGCGAGGCTGCAGTTATCACAACAGAGTTATCACAACCTATGATGCCACATGTTTACGGCCAGCATAAAGGCAACTGCCAGACGTATGCACAATGACCTACAGCCCGTGCAAGACTGCCAAGCATGTCTACTGTGCTGCAGTGCACCTAATTTTCCTTGATCGCATGGAATTCTAAGAACGGATAGCTAAGACACACAGCATCAAGAACGTACTACAGAAAACAACAAGAATTATAAATGGGCCTAAATCTAGAATGATCGTGCATGTAAGTGCTTGCATGGCAGGCACGTCTGCTATCGACTGTGCAGTAGCTTGTGCACGCAAAAGCATTTAGATAGACCCAGCAGTCATGCTCAACGCTAGCACCTTGATCTAATTGGCTGCCCGCCCAAGGCAGCCATTTTCTTGGCCTTATAGACAGATTCGACTGCATAGCCAATGGATGTGGCCACAGACCGGCCGACGAGTTAGGCCAAAGCCATATTGCACATGAGCAAGTGAGCAGATTTATCATAGACTCAGAGGACCAACAAAAATCTGGTTTTCAAAAGAAAAAGGACGATGTTGATATATGGCAGGTGATGTAAGACCATCACACTTGAACTGAGTGACCTTTGCGATGCAGGCTAAAAAGATCCAGCACGTCAATCAACAGGATCTCTGCAATCGTTCTTGCGTGAAAGGATAAATAGCAGCACCCTTATATGGCAAGAGCTAATGCATTAAGCCCCAATTCTATGCAAACTGTAGGCTTGGACGACAGCGGCCTTTGGACCTTTGGCACAACTGCTGCTAAAGGCCACATAATGATAATAAGAAGACATCGGCATTGCGCCCAAAGAGAAGTAGTAAATCTCTGTCTAGGCATTCTACATTTGTTGCAAAGGATAGAGTTGCATTCAGCCATCCCCCAGCAAAGGTGCAGCAGATAGCTGCGAGACTTATCCTCCACCTACCTGGTCCTTTGTAAGTCAGACAGAAGATGAGGTTTTTGGCTGCCAACATTTGTATATCGCCCCCAAGAGAAGTAAATGTCTTTCTAGGCACTTTGCAAATGTAACGGTTGCAGCACAGCACAAAATAGCAAGTAAAAACGTATCACGTGCATTCAGCAGTTCAGCAGCATTGGCTAAATAACGTAAGCAGAAATTTACAGCCGAGGCTTCAAGCCCTGTGCTCGATGCTGAGAGTGGTGGACTGATGGCTCTCCTGGCTCAATCGAGGCAACACAGGACCCAAAAACCAGAGAATGCACGATCGAACCCTGCTCGTGGCAAAATAGCTGTGCTCTAATCCCACGTTGGAAAGCCTCTGGTCGATCTGCATTTCAAGATATTGCTAAGCAACGGCCTTGTTCACATGCACAAAACGAGACATGCCACAAATTAGTTCGAACATAATCTACCTGGGAGCGGCCGTAGAGACTGTCGATAATAAGTGTTGGACATGCAGCTTGTTGTACAACATAGACAACATTTCGTACAACATCGATCCATCCACCTAGGTCACATTTGAGTGCAATAGTGCAACTCAGAGCCGATATAATCTCACGTTGCAGGATCCCTTTCCTCTAATGTCATCGTTTGACCCAAGAAGCATGAATCTAGCTGCTGAGCCATCAACTGCCAAGCTTTCAACCACATTGCCGTAAATCTAATGTCGTTTGATCCCCACATAAGCTAAGTTAATGAGAGGAGAAGTCTACAGTCGCACGGTCAGAAGCATAACATTCTTGTGTAATACCGATAGCCCACTGACCACAGAACACAGCATATAAACAAAGGCCAAACAGACCTGGAAGCAGCTTCAAAATCCAGCTGACTCAAGCCAATGCCAACGATTCATGGGCGTTTGAGAGGTGGTGCAGTGACCAATAATAGTCTCACAGCCAAGCTTTCGATCGAAAAAAAGTCTTGTGGTTTATCTTAAATGCAACACTAGCGATTTTTTGAGCGAGCACGCAGCAGTATTTGGGGAATGCATTTTCGCCAGGAGCGCATTGCACTGTCTTTCAAGTAGGTGGCCTACAAAGCAACAATGCTCATGATGGCAGCATGTTGTAAGCCACAGATGTCATCACGCCCTCCCATTTCCATGCACGACACGTCTTGCTTCTGACAGGAAAAGTCGACTCCAGTGGGGAACGGTCACAAAACATGGTACACAAGCTTGAAATTCTGTGATATCCATTGGTTTGCCGATCAAGTAAGATCTTTGCTAACCTCTGACCTGACCGGCCGCACCAGGCATCACTTAATGATAATAGGCAATGGCCAGGTAATCCAATAATCGAAGCAGGGAGCACGGATGTACACTGTGTCAGAAAACTCACAAAAGAATATAAATTGCAGCAGTTGCATGTGAGGCGCGTACCTGCAAAGCCTAGCATGGGCATACTGCAGATGAAGTGCAGAGGTCCCCTTCAGTTGCAGCACGTCATCCCACTTGAAATCATAGCCAAGTTGTCGTCTCGCCTTGAAGTCGTGTATAATAAGACAGCTTGGTGCCAGAACTTCTGCCGTGGCATCCAGATCTGTGGCCTTCGTTGCTGAAAGGCAAAGCCAAATGGTGCATTTATAGACAAGGCAAGCATACAAGGAGCTGCTAGCAACCTAAGCAACCGTCATGGGCATCTATGCCTGTGAACTGGGATCATTAGGTACAAGGCAGTCACGATAAGATACGAATAGTTATCATATTCTTTAAAGATTCTACCTAAAGGCTTGTCTGTTAATAATGATAGGTTAACATAACCACGAAAGTCAGTATTACTAGTAAAAGGATGCGACGTGCGGACAGCTGTTATTCTTGAGCACAATAGTAGAATTATCCTAATTTTCTTCAACTTGCTTGCAAATAATGGTACTCAGCAATTAATTTGAAACAGCGGTGCATTTCTATTCGATGTACATACATACGAACGACTGGCAGACAAAACGATGCAGGCACCTGTGTCTACTATATATGACTCTTGGTGGGCACAGTCAGCAATGGTGTGGCCAGTCGACTGCAGACCGGGACAGCATTAGCAGGTCACTGAAATGCAACTCGGCCCACTGTTGTACGGTATTGTCATGTGTCATTACCACACGGAGGAATATTGCAAGTGGAGGATGGGAAAACTTGGAAATTGCAGTGTGATGGCTAGAGCAAGTGACGATATGAGCATTCACAATAGTAATCGTGATGATCTGCAAGCGAGGATCACATGGTGGCAGTGATCTTTTCATTTATCTCTAGCATCGACAAAGAATAGCATGCCTTCAATATGGATGGTACAATATCCGGTAATGAAATGCCCGGCAACTAAAACTTCCCGGTGTCGTGCTATGAGCTACACATGCTGTCAGCTGCTGCAAAGAAGAGCTGGGCAGTGAATTAAGTGGAGTACACAATCGCCAACTCCCCCTCGGCAAGACAACGTCTAGCCAACTTTTCGAACGCTTACTGGTAGCCTTTTTCATTGATTCGATAAGGCGCAGCTTGGCCTCATCTAAGATATCCTCCAGCAATACGACATTGCCTCTTCGAGTGCTCATACCATTGACCCGACCAAACTTTACGTGTGCCAGACTACAAAAAAAGCAAGAACAAAAAGACGGATGTAAAAGCATAACAGATTCGAGTGCAGGTCTGGGTGTATCCAATCCAACGGCTATGCATCGACTTCACCCTCTGCAGGAACCAAAAGCTCACCACCATGGCTTGCAGCGCAATCGTCACGGAAAACATTTCAACACGCGAAAAGAACATTGGGCTGCACAACAATGCAGTGAGCACAAAGAAAGTGACCGTGAAGTAAAGCAAAACGGTAAGCTCTCAACAGCAGCAGCTGCTGCAGTCGCCTCGATTCGGCACCAGGACGATCGCATTAGCCAAGCATTAAAAAACAAATGTTTTTGATAAAAATAAAAAACAACGTACTAGCTGAGTTTAACGGCCTCTTTTTTCATAGCAGCAGAAGAGCCTTAAAGGCTACCTATCACCAATGCTTGCAGCGGCAATGAAGGATCGCCCACCGCATGATTCGAACCCACGACCTCGGGACCGAGGTCGCGAAAAGCAACCTCCTTACCTAGTGTGCTGCCATCACGGTCATGAAGTTAGTGGCCTTGGAACAGGAGCCATGGGCTGGGGGATCTACAGCTGCAGCTTCACTTCACTGGGTACGTCCACTCCAGAAGGCGTGGCTGCATGGTGCGCTAGCTCGACCATGGCCAGACGTTAACGAGGGATGCCAGGCCAACAGGAGTTGTGCCTAGAAGCCGAAGAAATCGCTGTCTCAGCTCTGGCTCACGTCCGACTGTGCCGGCGACCCTGTTTTTGGTCTGCTTGCTCTCAGGGCTCTGGGCTCTGCTGCTCTGTCGGGTGAGGAGAAGCCACTCAAGATATGTTTTTTCTTCTTCGGTCAGTAATTTCAAAACATCTACAAATCAATGTCTTATTCTACTCGTCATCTTCTTGTGCTGTCTCCTATAAGAACTTTCCAGACACTGCCGTTATGGGGAGTTCAACCAAATTTATCAAAGTGATATGATGTCAGTGACTATATTGAGTCTTTTGTAAAGCGCCCTAGGAGAACTCAACATCTAATCAGCCTGAGAGGCAGCAGCCAGTGCCAGTAGTCGGGAGGGGGGCCAAAGGAAGGACAGCACAGGACGCAGCCCAGCTCCACCCCCCCAGCGTAACTAATGGTACGTAGGCACGTGGCTGGCCAGGCTCTCTCTCTCTCTCTCTCTCTCTCTCTCTCTCTCTCTCTCACTGTCTTCTCTCTCTCTCTCTCTCTCTCTCTCTCTCTCTCACTCTCTTACTCTCTCTCTCACTCTCTTACTCTCTCTTTCTCTGTCTGTCTGTTTCTTTGTCTCTCTTTCCGTCTGTCTGTCTCTCTCGCATATGCGTGCACGCACACAGACACACACAGACACACACACACAGACACACACAGACACGGACAGACACAGACAGACACAGACACACACATCTAAAACGTTACTTCCCTACTGTGTGCAACGTTGGAGTCTTCGGCGTCACTTTCGCTCGATACTGCTTATGTGAGCTGCTGCTGCTGCTTCATTTCATTTTTTGATACCGTTATCTAGCAGCACAGTGCTGCTGTTCTTGTCCATACGCCGACAAGCTAGAAATGCTGAGGCCATCATATCACATCCACTGCCATGTTTGCTATGCCCAAAGGAAAAACCAAAATGTTGTTGCTTCTTTAGCTGCGATGCACAGCATACGTCAGGGATGGGGGCGGGCAGGGAGGAAGGGGAAGGAGCCTGCAAGCACTTGCCCCTGGGACCGATCGTGCCCCTCGAGCCTGGTCTGTGTAAACTTACAATAGTAATAATAATAAATTTGTATAGCACTCTCGGAGAACTTGATCTCTGTCTCGGCACTTTACATATGCTGCAAAGGAAGCATGATCGAATGGTTATTAGTAGCATGCTCTAGGACAGGGCAAGGTCGAGTCCGAGAGGCAGAAGGACTGGCCCGTGGCTCACTGATCGAGCGAAAACGCTCCGAAGCGGCAGGCAAGCCAGACGATCTAGCAGACGCTGCCGCCGGCATCGGTGCATGCCGGATGGCCACGTGCGGTAGACAGTCCGAGGAGGACGTGAGAGCGAGGTGGTCGAACTTTCGAGAACGATGGGTTTACCTATCGGCCCAGGCGTGCCCCATTTTCAGCAACGTCTGCTTCACAGCTTCGAAATGCGCATGCTGCCCGTTCTCGACCTAAAGAAAGGAGGCAGAGAAGGAAACAGTTGAGACAGACGAAAAGACAAGCGTCCGAGCTACGAACACACACACACACACACACACACACACACACACACACACACACACACACACACACACACACACACACACACACACACACACACACACACACACACACACAACACACACACACACACACACACACACACACACACACACACACACACACACACACACACATAGCCGCACGACTTTTACGCACCAATGCACTACCCGGTAAAAAAAAAAAGTACGCAGCCGGGAAGTACGCATAGCCGCACGACTTTTACACACCACGTAGTACAGGCGGTCAAACTCCAGCTTCTCCTTCCTCGACAGTGCTGCAGCCACGTCCCTGAGCAGACGAGAATCGGACGCGACGTGCCACTGGAGGGCGTCGGTCGCAAAGAGAGCTAGCGCTACGGCTCAGCACACGGGCAGCAGTGCTGCAGTGCTGCTCTGCGAGCAGCAGCCGTGGCACGTGGCTGCTGCTGCGGGCAGACAGTGACTCGCTCGCTCACACCTGGTCAGGTACAGACTTGTCGTGTCGCTCTTCATCAGCGTTGCATATTGTGAGGCGCCACTCGAGTCGCCGCCGCTGCCGCCAAAGTCGACTCGCACAGTGCCGTCATCACTGCAGCAGCACCGACAAGAGACACGCTCTAGCCGACGGGCAATATGACCATAACCGGGGTACGGGCGAATCACGCCCGCGAGCCGAGCACCACCGCCACTGTTTCTGCTGCTGCTGCTGAGCGCTTCGGCCCGCTCTAGAGCGCACAGGAGCTCCGATCGGGCAAGCAGGGGGGCCGCCCACGCAATCGGTAGGATAACACTGACTGACGAAGAAGCAAGCACGCTGCCGATAGAAAAGACGCGAGATAGCTGGCTTGCTGCTACCTCCTGCTTCGCACGGAGATGCTGGTGATGGAGGCTGGTGATGCTGGCTGCCTCTCCCGCCCAGAACTACGAGTCCAGCACTCAATCGCTCGGGACCATGTGCACTCAATCGAGTGCGCAACGCCAGCGCTTTCACCACGCATTTTCGAGCGCTTCAGAAGGCCGCCTTCGACACGTGAGTGGCCACCAAAGACAGAAAGCGTTTTGAAGGAGCAGCTGTCCGACAGCTCGAACTAGTCAGCACACTCTGTCAGTGCTTTGTGCACGAAAAACTCGAATGCATGCATTTGAGATGCCTGCAACGAGCTCTGGCATCTTGAATCCAGCCATTGAGCCATGCATTGCTCCATCCTTAGTCCTTGCTTTTGCTTTAGCTCCTGCACATGCACATTTGCAGCTGTGCATGCGTACTCATAAAAAGGCTAACGTTAAAAGGTTAGCTGATCAAACAGCCTTATTTATACAGCGGCAGAAGAGCCTTAATGGCTATCACCACCGTTTGCGGCAGGCAATAAAGGATGGCACACTCTGGTACTCATTTCTCGAACTTTAACAGAGTAGACAGATAGAGTCGTACGTCATTCATTGCAAATTTTGAACTCTCAGGTTAAACCACAAACTGGGGCTGAAAGTGTGGCTTCATAGATGACAGCCACGAAGGGAAAGGCTGATACGAGTCCCTCAGAGAGATCAAGGCATCTGCAACGACGATGAATACTCCTATAGAGCAGTTCCACAGGCTAGTCTGGCTTCCTACATGCCTTAAGCTACATCAAGGTTTGAACTATCCCGCCACGGCCAAACAGGAAGGCACTTACAGCACAGAAGGAGGCTGGATATAAAGAAGTGAACGAAAAAGCAATCGAACCCATCGAATACAGTTTGTGCTTTCAAGGACGCTATATTGAAATCCACAATGAGAATGCCAAAAACAAATGCAAGCTTTTTCTCTCATAATCACCGTGCAAGCTAACACACCACGCGTTCACAAAAGCAAGCATTGTACTGAGCAGGTGACAAAGCACGACAAAGGCCGTCCAGGCAACCAAAAACTGCTTATATATCTGTAGCTCGAAGGGCACTTGTGGAAAAGAACAACAACTATTAAACCACTTGACATCAAAAGCAAAAACTGTTTGATTGGCTTGGCAATGCCTACAACACCCAACTACTGACAACGAATCACTTGCTGTCTGTACCACAACGTGAATACTTACCATTTATATGCAATCCCTTTGCTAAGCAGATCTTGCACTAGTTGGAGAGATTCCAAGCCGTACATCGACTCCCACTCGACAATGTCAAACGCTATGCCCAGCCTCTGCAACAGACATCAGTTGTAAGTCTATGCGTACATATAGATTCGTATGAATGCATGTAGGTGCACAGGTATGGACGGCAAGGATTGCACTCCATCTCAAGATCACTGACATAGAGAGCAATTGACGTTAGTCGTTAGGAGGCCTTTAGATAGGTGCTCGTTCTTCGCGGTCGTGGGTTCGAATCCTGCAGTAGCGATTCTTTCTTGCCAACTGCAAGCGGTGGTGATGGCCGTTTAGGCTCTTCTGGCGCTATGCAAATGAGGCTGTTAGAAATCAGCTAAGGTATTTTTTTAGACTAAATGCAGGCCGAAAGTTTCAGTGCACTCACACCCACCTTTTCTCACAATTTTTTCACAGCAGAAATGCTGCATACGAGCATCTAAAGAAAGCCCGAAAATTAAGAATTGGTAATTGTGTGCTAAGACCTCACGAAAAGCCTGAATACCGAGTTCTGTTAGTCCCAGTCTCTCTGCCTCTCTCCCTCTCCACCTCCATCTGTCCTTTCACCTCTTTCTCCCTCCCTTCATCAACTGTCTCTCTCTGCTTGTCTGTCTGTCTGTCTGTTTGTCTGTCTGGCCCTGTCACTCTGTCTCTCCCTATCTAGCCCCTTCCTCTGCACTCTTTTCTACCCTTCTTCCTACCTCCTCAGTTTCGAAAGTACTAGTGGCCTTTACAAAAAATAAGGCGTTAAAGATAAACAATTTTCAATGCTAGACGCCAAAGCTTGCAAACACTCTATCCAAATGCAGCATCAGCAGCTAAGTATTATTCAGACAACAGCTGGCATAAGTGCAGGTGCATGCTTTCTCACCTCGTACAAGGCACGATATTCAGCAATGCTGACACTGCAGAATTCCGACCAGAGCTGCCGCAGTGCCGCGTCACCTGCAGTTCAGGAAAACAGCGACTAGCAGCCAAGCGAACAGCACAGCTCGTCAGGACTCGTCATCGACAGCTCGAACGCGCCTGCCAACGTCGAATCGCGTGCACGAATCGACCACACAACACCGGCTGCCCGCAGTGGCGCGGCTGCCGCGAAGCGCATCAGTCGCGCAGAGCAGCAGCAGCTGAGCAGCTCGGGAGGCAAAGGCAGCGAGCGAGCACGTGAGCGGCCACTACCGTTCTGCAGAGATGCAAAGCATCTTTTCGCCTCGTCGCGCGTCTGCTCGGACTCCTCCATCTCCTTGCTGATCCGCGTGTAGATGCTCAGCAGGTGCTCGAGCGGCCTCGAAGCCAGTGCCTCCGCCGAGCCATGCTTGCTGAACCCGAGCAGCACGGCGCCTTACAAGAGACAGACAGAGAGAGACTATACTAAGCATGGACGGCGGCATGGCTCTTCCAGCACTGCAGACTAGCTGCATCAGCAAAAGCGGTGCCGTCACATTCGCAACAGGTCCGACAGTTAACAATAATAATAATAATAATTCACTTGATAAAGCGCCCTCAGAGAACTTAATCTCTCTCTGGGTGCTTTACATTTGCTGCAAAGTGATGCATTGCTGCAACAACCGGAGCGTCACACAATCCGTCCGACGTCTGCAGTCTGCATTTCCTGTAGTCGCCCGTCCGGGTGCACTGAGAAAAAACACATGTAGTTGCATTGACACACACGTGCACACACACACATGTACACACAAGCGCACACACACTCGCACACATGCGCACACAGATGCGCATACACGCACACACACGCACACGCACCCGCAGACACAAACACAAACATACACATAAACACACACACATGCACACACACATGCATGCATACACACACACACACACACACACACACACACACACACACACACAGAGTCTTGCATTTACTTCCGATTTTGCATGTACACATGATTCCGGTCTTGCACTTGCTCCCATCAGGAACTCGGTTTCGAAGCGTCTGACATATAGATAGATGCTAACGAACTAATAATTATCCAGTGGTAAAACAGTCACATTCAACATGATATTGCTGTCATCTCTACGAATAACATGTCCAAAAGTATGTGCTAGATTCTTTCAGGACAGTAGCCCACCTACCGAACTGTGTGCCCCAATCACCAAAGTAGTTCATTCGAATCACCTTGTGGCCGAGTCTGGACAGCATGTTTGCAACGAAGTTACCGATCACAGTCGACCTCAGATGCCCGGCATGAAATGGCTTGGCAATGTTGGGAGAGCTGGAAGTCACACAAATTAACAGCTAAATAAGAGGAATGCAAATTTGTAGAGCACACAAAACAGTCGCAATGACACTGCTGCCTCTGTGCTCAGCACAGGCGCCGAGAACACAAGACAAGCGGGTAAGAGAACCAGCAGGTTGTCACTTCAGAGGACTGAGGACGGTTGGCACTTTCTGTGCCAACCGTCCTCTGAGCATACGATCCAAAGCGATACGACTGCTAGCAGAGGACAGCGGGAGCAACATGGGTTGCCCCGACCTGCGCTTCATCATCCAAAACTTAGAGGAGCTTAAGGCCGATCCTTGCATTGCAACCAAGGATGCATCCGAGATGAACCTAACCGTGAAATGGGTAGGCACTAAGCGTATGCGGGCTCCAGCTGAGCGGAGCTCGCCCAGAGCAGAGCTCTCGCGACTCGAGCAGACGGAGCATCAAGCCATTGGCGCCGAGCGAAGGACACGGCAGCTGCTCCACCACCACGGCGTTCGCTCAGCGCCCGAGAACGCGCGCATTTTTTTCTGAAGTCGCGCATACGCCAGCGCCGATGCGCGGCTCCCCTCATGTTCGCTCTGCAGCAGGCGAACGAGAAGCAGCCGCCCGCTTGCTGTACTCTACTTTCACCTGTACTCCACAATTATTTTCTCTTCTTTTAGCCTGGCGACCAGTCCGCTGTCAGCGGTGCAGGCAAGCAAGTCGCTGACTCGGCGATCGATATGGCCTCCTGCCGAGGCTATGGAGCACAGCGTGTGCTGGACGAAGGGCGCCAGCTCTAGGTCAAGCCAAAGCCCGGGCATGAAGTCGTCCGTCACCAGATACGACCTCGATACGAGATCCGTCTTTGTCAGCGAACGCAGCGGCGACAAATCGAAGGGCAACCGAGTGCCCAACCTCTGCGGACGCAACGGCAGGCACATCTGCGGGACATTGCTGTAACAGAGATGAACAGCGGTGTTGACGTGAGCGGCTAGTCACTACGACGGTGCCAACGACCTTCTCAAGCACAGCAATAAACCACATGCATGGTAGCAACCTATTTCCTCGGTCTAGGGATCGCAGTCTTAGGGCGTTTTCTGATAGGAGCATGCAAACTAGGATTTGCTGTCACGATGAACATGCAACATTCGAAGCTAGCAACTAGCCGTACCTCAGTGAAATGGGTGAGCTGGTACGATCCTCACCTCTGTTTTGGAGGTGCTGAACACTCAACGACGACATGACACACACTGATTTTTATCTAGCGCTCTGTATATTTTCATGCTCAGAGTGTTAGATGTTCGAGCAAGGAAGCAATGGCGCAGGTAACAGCCCCATGTTACGAGTAGCTATTGCAATACACGGGCAATCCGAGTCATTCGTACGGTCCGGCCACAAACTCTTCATGCTGCATGTGCCCTGAGGATTTCGAAGGTAATCAGACACAAAGCAATAGGAGCATGCCATCCAGCGTGCGGCAGTGCCTCGGCCGTAATAAAAGTACCTGCCGACTACTAAAAAGCTGCCTTCTCACACCGAAAATCTTGTACAACATTGTCGGCACGAGATGCGAATAAAAGAAAAGTCGTAACAGACGGTTGCACGGTCTGCCTCCTAGGCCTTCAAGGTCAGACCCTTGACATCAGATGCTTGGACGCAGCCAAAGATTATCTATTAATAGAGGCATTTAAAGCGCGATTGTCGAACCAGACTGTACACACTGTCACTTACTCAGAGAGGTAAAAGAGCAGAAGTGACTGTAACCCACCCACTTTCACATAACAGCTTATACATGCCATGTCTAGACGTTTGTTTAGCCCCCAGCGAATCTCGGTGCATATCGGAGTTTGAACTAGTCAAGGACCATCTGCACTTGCCCAATTCTTAATACAAAGGAGAGATCAAAATACTCTAAGCACCACCAGTAATGAACTCGTGAGCCAGTTGTTGATGACACAAGGTTTAGACAAATGATCAACAGTAGATCATCACAATATAACTGCACCTAAAGCTGACTTGCAGTACATACTCTCTACCATCCACAGCATGTACATATATTTAACTGGCGTCTACACCAAAGCCTTTGCACAGCATGACTTTACACTGGTATGGATTAGTTAGGGAGACCTTCAGAATATGCACAATACAATTAATTCAAGCACTGACCTTGATTTTGAGACAGGCACTACTTGAAGGAGGAAGCTCAAATGCCCAGGTTGAGATAATGCAGCACTTTGACCGGATCTAGCAAATTCGATGCTGAGCTGGAATAAATCAAACACAGCAGCCTAGCAGGCATACAATGTCAAATGTCAATGTAACAGAGCGCGTGCATTCACGTTCATAATTCATCCACGTGTTGTCATTCATTTTAATCAATGATATATTATCTTGCCGGCCAATGAGACTCTTCAGGCCGAAAACAGAGTCGACATTCACTACTCGCAATACCCTTAAATCTCCAAAAGCCATCAAGCTAGATTTGACAATCAGTACATTCCACAAAGCGGGCAAACCTTAAAAGAGTTACTTTTAAAATGCCTAAATAGTCAAATAACCCTAATCTGGAAAGACAGATCAAGTAAAAAAAAAGTAAGGATCGGCTGACTCAACAGTCTCATTAACTTAGCAGCACAAGCGCTTTAGTGGCTTTCACCCAAATTGCAGACGACAACAAAGAGTCTCCTACTCATTATTGAATTCGAGCTAACGAACTGGGTCGCTAAGAACTCAAACCTTACCCCTGGGCACTGACCTAGTGGTAAGCTGCTATCGAGAACTAAATAACTCTCCTGTTCACCGCTAATGGTGCACAAAGCAGCAGCTTTGCATGAGACCATCATCAACTTTACCCACATAACTAGGGTATTAAATTAGAGAGACGTCCTGTCACGGCTGAATGACTGGATCATGGTCACGTGACAGCTACTACAGCCAGAGTTTACAGTAATAGGAATCGTTTAAAGACCAAACTAGCCAGCAAACCATTCCATTGTCTGGCTGCAAACAATTCTGTCTTGGCCTGCATCTCGATACCAAGTGAAGCCAAACATGTGAAATGTTTTGATTTCCGAGATTTTCCGGAAATCGGCAGCACACATGGAGACGCAGCTGCGCTGCTCCCTTCACTTCCCGGACTCGACTATGCACAAGAGCATATTATGCTAGGTGTACAGAAAGCCTAACTCGTCCTAATCAATCAAAGTTGCAGGTTAGACTTCAAATACAAAACGAAATGGTAATGAAGTCTTCAATGCATGCTGGCACGATCAGCCATCCACAAGAAAGAGTATTCAACCAGATGCCAGAGTCGGCAGCTGGGCCTTCTTTCGAACACCAAACACTGCTGCACGGATAAACGATGCCAAAAGCAGCCTTCATCGCCACTTCATTGTCACTTCATTGTAGCCTGGACTTTGGCAACCTAGACATCGACGACGTTGTCACCTGGACATCGACGACTGGGGAGATAGAGAGAGAGAGAGAGAGAGAGAGAGAGAGAGAGAGAGAGAGAGAGAGAGAGAGAGAGAGAGAGAGAGAGAGAGAGAGAGAGAGAATGAGTCATGGTGCCTGCCCGATGTCATCCCCCCCAGGATTTGGACGGCATATGCACCTGCAGTGATACACCAAGCGGCATATGGTGGAGCCGATCACGAATGCATGGCGGAAGTCATGTGCACACGAAGCCATCATCCCCAAAAACCTCACTAACCCACTAGCGTTCGATTCGGCAGTGGTTGTGCAAGACCGAGAATGTAGTTTCATAACCTCCGTAGCTGCATACGATACAACATACTCACTAAAAAAGATTGCTACATGCTGAAACGATGACTGTTTGGAAAAGTGGCACTCGATTGCAGCAGCCACGAATACAAGTACGCCGAGCGCTGAGCACTTCTGCCAGTGAAGCTCTGCAGGAGCCTCGTGCATTGCAGCTTACTCTGACAGCTTGCAGTAGCACGACCACTTGAGGGAAATCAGCCTAAATCAGACACGCCTTCTTGCTTACAAGGCCCTTTGTAAGGCTAGAATCATGCACTGCACATGCACATACACTCAAATGCGTGCGCACACACCCACAAACATGCAACCACATACATAAACTCGTGTATACACAATCTCATGCACACACATACACACAGCCACACACGGACACACACATACACACACACACACACTAAGTGAGCTTGCACAGCACAAATGTGCCCACACGAAACTAACATGGGTTCGCTACGGGAGACTGCAAATAATGGAAAGAAAAAGAGGGAGGATGGAGGCAGGGGGTAGCAGCTGCACATGGAGCGCTGCGAACAATGGCAAACTCAGACGAGACTTCTGTAAACCACACCACTATTAGCCAACCGAGCTCCGATGCGGTAGCAAAAACCTACATTTGCCTGCGATTTTCCATGCGAGCAAGCAAGCATGCTAATAGTCCCTATTTTCAGGGATTTTAAGAGAGCGGGCTCCATGACTCGCATTATCCTCCATGGGATACTTATAAAAAGTAATAGCAATAAGTAAAGGTCGGTCGATTCAGCAGTCTGATGTATACAGCGAAAGAACGGCCTTGGCGGCTATCCCTCCCCCAGCTCGCAGTGGGTAATCGCCGTAGGATTTCCATGATTTTCCGCGAATCGAATCCGCGACACTCAAGATCGTCAGGTAGTCAGCGAGCATCGTATCGCTGGGCCGAGACCCTGGTCGGTTGACGCACGCAGCGTCGGAAACCTGAAGCGCTAGAGTAGATGTATGAGCTCGAGCATCGACATAGCACCCGACCACTTGGAGAAATAGATACTCTAATGGAAGTCAGGAAAGCACCGCCCACTCATCTTACAGCTCGGATTGAGACAAGCCAAGCTCGCATCTGACGTGCTGATTGATGCCCGTGGCTGTGATAGCGTTGGGCCTGCCATTCGGTACCGCTTGCGCCACGAATTGCTCGTCGCTGTGTGCGGCTTCACGCCTCGCTCACTACCTTGGCGGCAATGCGCTCGCGAAGTGCGTGCATAGCTCCGGTTCGTAGCGTCACGCATCGGCACTGAGTGGACCGATCGGGCTCTCCATCAACCGGCAGCGTGCAGGTCAAGGACGTTGAGATGTTTACTGGTTAATGTAATCGCTGATGCGGCTGTGACGTAGTTGTCTTTGGGCATCCGTCTCCGTCGCTTAGCTCGGATGATTAGCACGGGCTCGGTTGGGAGACGGGCATTGTGCGCTGGCAATCTCTCGGGTTATTTACCGTCGAGCTGCTTAGAAGTGTCCTTGCTTTTCGCCCACAAAAATTAGGCCCTGAGACAACCCCATCAGGCCAAGCATCGTACCACCCGCTTTTCGGAATCCAACAGTCTAGAAATACCTCATACAAACCTTAAATTCTTTGGGGACCGTGCATTTAGTTCATATGCCCCCAAAGCCTGGAACTCCCTCCCGACCTGCGTCAGAACATCCCCTGACCTGACCACATTTAAAAGGAACCTAAAAACACACCTATTTAGGACAGCATTTAGTGGGTCCCTGTGATTCGTCCTTGATGTGCTTATGCGTGCTGACACTGTGCATGCAGCCACTAACCACATTTGCATGCTGACCCTGTGCATGTCACCCCTAACCATATTATTCAGTTCGCTTGTTTTTCAAGCATGATTTTACTTACCATTCTATTGCATTTCACTTTACAGCAAATGTAAAGCGCCTAGAGAGAGATTAAGTTCTCTGAGGGCGCTTTATCAAGTGAATTATTATTATTATTATTATTATTATTAACGTCTAGCGAAGCGTAGCAAGCACGAAGCCAGGTACGGAGACCCCCCCCCCCCGGGGAAAGACGCTATCGCTATTGACTGGGACTCTTGAGCGCGCGTTCTTCGGTTTCGTACATTAACTTCGTATCACCAAGGCGCAAACTCACTGCACCATCAAGATGCAGGACCAGCGCTTCTAAGTGTGCTTGCGCGCGCGGCAAGCGCCACTCGACTTGAATTAGGGGGCAAATAATTAAATAGCGCTCATGAGTTTGTTCCTACATTCCGTGGGCCGGATAGGGAAGCCTTACTCGTAACCGGAACCACCTGCACCCGGAAGGCGTAATCGAGTAGTTCTGCCCCAGTCTCACTGGCACCGCTGAGCCCTACGAACCGCCGCGGTTAAGTATTCGTCCTTGACCCCGTGGAGTTGACCAGACTAAACAGAATTGGAGTAACCTGAAATGAAAAAAAGGACGGCTAGACGAGGCAGTGACCTCGTCTAGCCATCGGATAAGTCGAGGGAGTAGCCTCGGCTTATCCGATTCTTGGATTATCCTTATGCGACGATCACGCTCTTGGGAAAAAGTGACCTGCTGAAGCGCCCGCGGGTTTTCGTAAATCGCACTTGGATTATGGCGGACGTGAGAGTTTATGTACATGGTCACGAGCTTGAATATTGGGAGACTAGCGAATCGGAACATTAAGCTTCGATTCATAGGAGCCCGGCAAATCTGGTAATTGGTTCAGTTGAAGCTGAGAGTAGGGAGCGCTCGCCCTAGTGCCGATGCCTGAACCGACTTGTCCTCAGACCTGTCGCGGCTGAGGCCGCGTATAGAGCCACGCGTATTTGACCCACCCGAGTGTGTGCGGACTGATATCTGAGGCAGAGGCTCGCCTCATTTTCCCTGCCACAGGCAAGTCAAGATTCCCCTGTCATTACCTTTTTTGTAGCAATAGCGTGCACCTACTCTATCATTTCAAGATCAACTCCGAGGTGGGAATAAAGAAAGAAATAAAGAAAGAGGAAATAAGTCCGAGGAAGAAATAAAGAAAGTCTTAGAGGTCACTGTCAAACTTGACACTGCAAAAAGGTAGAGTGCAAGAGTGGAGGCTGTGTAAGCTATCAATGATGGACTGAACAGCATTGTAGGTCTTTTGGAGAAACTTTCTGGGGACACAAGTGGAATACTTGAAGCGAGAAGTGAAGCTGGCAGTCTCCTACATTGTATATTGAACTTTAACGTTTTGGCTGCGTTGCCATTTTTGTAAGAAAGAGTGAACGAGTTCAGAAAAAGGCAGGATCCAAAAACTTCTGAGACGCCTCTAGTGACCTCCACTCTCTTTAGATTGAGTTGTCAAGACATCTAGAAGACCTGTGCGCATAAACACAACTAGATGCCAAAGAGAGATGTGAATTGTGAGGATTTGCAGTTGAATGAATAATCCACTGAAGGACACAGATGGAGAACTCCCAACAAGTTGGTCTCACGGCAGAGGTGGATATTTAAAGAATAATGAAGAACACCGTAGGCTATCTTCTACAAGAAATTCCAACTAGATTTCTCCGGTTCACAGATCTTGATGCCAAATTTGGTTTCTCGTCAAACGTTGAGAAGCTTTTGAAGACACTTGGCCAGACCAAACTTTGCCAGCAATTTCTAGATCTTGAAGACTTCTGTTGTTCAGACTTTGATAGAACATAGCTGTACAACGAAATATGTGACTTTAAAATGCTTCTTTCACACGTCACGACTCGGCACTAAAGACGGCACTGAAACTCGTGTCTTTTATTGTCAGTTATGGAGAAGATGTGCTTTCTAATTAAGAGTTGCCCTTACCGGTCCTTTTCACTACAGCAATATCAGTTGCCAGCTGTGGACGTTCATTTGGCAATCTGAAAATAATCCCGTTCTATCTGAGAGTATCTATGGGGCAAGATCGACTCTCTGATTTGGCCTTGTTAAGCATAGGGAAAGGAAAACTAGAAAATATTGACTTTCAACGTGCTATAGACCAGTTTGCCGTGTTCAAGGCCAGAAAAAGCACCTTAGCTAAAGCTGTGATAGCTACCTTTACCTGTAATACAGTTAACAAAACTTCCTCTACTCGATATGCCTGCTAGCGTGCGTCCTTCGCATTTCTTCTGCGGTGGAGCTATTTTGCAGCAATTCTCGACAAGGGGAGGGGTGCCATTTGTAGCTTTGTCTCCGGGCGCCGAAAGGTCTCACTACGCCTCTGCTCTGAGGTATGGGAAAATTGACTGGCATCGTGCTACGCTATCGTTAGCACGTCCGCTCGCATTGAAGCCGCTTTTGGCCAGCCCTAGGAGGCTCGCGTTCTTTTGGTGTGGCGTCACGGCGGCTGCGAGATCTAGTGCGCTTGAGAATTTCGCTGAGTTTGCTCGGAAGGTTTAGTCTGAGCTGCTGCACGCTTTCGCGACATTGCTCGGTGGGACAGAAAATGCTCGCCGTCTGGCGTTTGTGGTTCTGGGTTTCAACCTCAACGCTCCGCGAAATATTTAGCCTGCCTCGCTGAGAGGCTTCACTGCCGCCTGCGTGCTCCACCGCGTCGCAAGCGCCATCTCAGGCGGTCGGGATACTTTTCGACGCCGAATGACGCGTTCATGCCCAACTCCGAGACGCGTTTCGACGGATTGGTGCTGCGCGCGTTGTTTAGGAGACGTCATTTAGAACTGCGTGAGTGGTGCAACCTGATGACGCCTTGTGAAGAAACGGCATGTATCTAGTGTTCGGTATTGGGTCCGCTTTGTACCTTCGTCCTCGAAAAGCCTCGTCGCTTTTGGTTGACTGCGCAAGACAGGAGTTCATGTCAGTCAAAATGATGGCTAGAGAGTAAACGTTCGTCTCAGTTGGTGCAGTCAGCTTCTCTTTAAAGAAAGCAGACTAACGGATGCCTGTGTTACTAAATATATATTCATTTGTATAATTATAATCGGGTAACTTCATGCCTTCTAGCAGCTTGTGTCTATCTATTGTTTTGTTGGTTGACGGTTGGAAGGGTTCCTAGAAAGCAGAGAAAACCTCAAGCAAATTTTTTCTTAGATAATTATGGCTATCAATGTGTGCCAACTTTCTCTCTAATATCCCTTCTGATTACGAAAGGCTGGTCGAAAGGCTTGGCGATTGTTTGAACGTGCCCTGCAGCTCTGCTTTCCGGAAACAAAACATTAACTCATCTGTTCTGCATGAGTCTTAGGAATACTAGCTCTTATAGAAACCTACTTTCAAGTTTTCTATCTCAGTTCAGAAACCGTGCTTCTTTGACCTTGACACATCGAGTTACATTTTGTGAGAGCCTGCTTCGCCACTAGCAAAACGTTTTTCCATCAGCCTGTCTTTTTGCTTTTAAAGTTTCATATATTGACCATATCTATTCTGAGTAAATTAAAATTTGTAAAATGCGCTCGTTTTTCTATTTCGAAATTTTTGTTTGCACAAAAAATAATGGCTACTTAAGTCCTCATAGTGTCCTGAACTGAATTTTTTACTTTAAAGGATCATTAATTGTTTTTAGGTTGCGCATGTTCCCCACTAAGCTTCCTGTATGTTCTGCATAGTTTAGCAAGTAATTATGTGTGCTAGTTATGAAGCAGCTGTTTTAAAAAAATTCCATGGTTTTGGGACAATGGCCGAGACGAAGACTTCGATCTTCCATTGCGGAGTTAGGTCAAACTTAGGTCAACTCTTTATTGCACCAAAACACCTTTCCTGTTGCGACCGTTACTTGTACCAAGTTTAATCTCGACTATTCAATTTCTTTTGGTTTTTTATACTATTTATGTATCTGATGGAAATAAATCCAAGCCCCGTGGGGGATAACTGCACATTTCCATTCATTACCCCGTGATTTTACGAAGCTGCACTCTATTTCCCCGTGTTTGCTGTCGGCAGCATTGCGAAGCTGGCTAAAAACTAAATGAATACTTGATTGTGTGCTGTATTATTTCCAGCCTGGTCTGAGTGAAATGATGCTGCTGAGGAAATCGCCACTTAAGTAAACGGTTTAGGAGTCGCTTTCACAACCTCACCGATAATGAGAGAGACACAGAGAGAGGGAGAAAGGGAGAGAAAAGGAGAGAGAGAGAGAGAGAGAGAGAGAGAGAGAGAGAGAGAGAGAGAGAGAGAGAGAGAGAGAGAGAGCTTCAGCAGCGACGTCGCCATTTCGTGTTCCGCGTAGCAATTCAATTCACTGAAGCTGACAGTGGCTTCGCTACTCTCCTGCTGCCGACTATGGCTCATCCTTCCCAGCAGTCTTGAGCTGATACTTCCACGCTACTCACTACCTCAACTGCTCACCTGACTCTGCTATGCTTACCCTTCTCTTTGTTGCGTGAGATGAAGTCTGTTGGCTACCAAAAGCCGCTTAGGCTGTGAGTGCGCTATACGAAACTCTCCCGCATAACACCCACACTGTCTTTGTGGCTTTGTGGAGTTACAGACGGAGATACTGTACATTACATTCGCTCGTTCCGCTATGCGGCCAGTCGCTCGCCACGCCCACCTAATCGGGTGCTGCTTCAAAAAATACGCGCAGCTTCCACGGGCGGAGCCGCGGCGGCATTGCGAGCATTACCAGCATGGCGAGCCGAGCTCAAGCGGCGCGGCTCCGCATAGCGCAGGCCGGCGCCCGCAGCGAGTATCGCGAATGTCGCTCGCGAGCGGCCGCATCGCTAGTCTCGCTGACCTCGGCTCCATCGATCTCCCACTACCTGCGCAGCGGCCCCCGCGGCGGCGGCGCGTTTGGGCTGTCGTGTCACCGAGCGCCATTGGACGTTCGCCTAGCTCGCCATTCAAATGGGGAGCGCCTGTCAGTCGACAATGGGAGGACGGGCGCCGCTGCGAGGCAACAGGAGTATCGACTGCGACGCCGCGAACATTTGGCCGGCGCTCGTGCCCGCACGCCCGCCCCGGCGCAACAATAGCGGCGGGCAATGTTTGCACTAGCAGCAGCCGCCACCGCAGCGATGGCCACCACAGCGGGCGGCCGCAAAGCGTCGCTGCAGAAGAAGGACGGACTTAGGCGATTTCGCGAGAACGCGAAGGACCTGAAGGAGGCGGCGCAGCCAGGCGACGGCTACTACTGCACGTCGCTCTGGTATCCGCGCCTCTCGGACGGCCCGCTCGAGGAGACCGTCTGCCTGGTCGCTTCCGACGGCACCACGCTGGTCGCTCGCCAGAGGCCGTCGTCGGAGCGCAGCGACTCGAGACGCAGCGCGGGCACGGCGGCGGCGGCGGCGCGGGACGATTCGGTACCCGGCGACGGCGGCGCCGCCGCCGACTCTCTGGGAAGCGGCGACGGCGGAAACTACGCGCCGCCGCCGCCGCACGTCAAGCACGAAAAGTAAGCTCGCGAGCGCTTTGTATTTCGGGCGTCCGAACGGATCTTTTCATCGAAACGGGCGCGGCGCGCGGGCCTGGACGAGCGACGGATGCGGAAACGGAGAGCTAGCTGCACGCTGGCGAACAGCACTCTCGGCCGGCGGAGAGTTGCGTTTCGCGTGGCGCAGCCAGCTTTTAGCCGCCCCTTCGGGTCTGACGGGTCGGTTGCGATCATTGCGACGAATCCCTCTCGAAGCAGCAGCGACTATCGGCGCTGTGGCCATCGCCGTCGGCAGAGAGGCTCAAGGCCCGAGGAGAACGGCGACCACCGCCAGGAGTTCGTAGCGATCTCCGCTGACGAGGCGAATCGTGCTTTGCACTGGCGGCGGCGGCTGAGGTCGTGGTCGAAGGGACGGCGCTCGCCCGTGCAGCCTAGTGTCCCTAGCGAGGCCAGCGACGATCCGTCGCGACGCGACGCTCGTTCTTAGCGCGTACTTTCGATCGTTGCTCACCTCGACGCCAGCACCCCGAGAGCGCTCAGCGGACGCAGCGCTGCTCGGCGTCCCACCCGGCGCTCGCTGCCCACTCGAGGCTACGCCTGAGCATTGCTTCCGCACTTGCGCAAGCAACTCTCTACCACGTGATTTGGCGTGCAAATGAAATAGCGGGGTCAATGCTCGGACAGCTAGGACCGCTGCAGGTTCGAGCTGAAGAGCGGACGAGCTAAACGCAGCGGTTGAGCACAAGGTTCGCGTCCTTGCTCCTCGTGGATCCAGGAGAAATGCTGATTATTAGAGAAATGAGAATACAACGGCATACGAATTTCTTGAAAATTCAACGCGGAGAATCTCAGTGGCAATCTAAAACAGCCGAAATTGGAATAATTTTCAATCCTTATTTGGCTGTTAACTATCCCTCCATCTAATGAAACGCGTGCGAACTTCTGTCGTTCGTTCTGTCTAGGACGACCATAACTTTTAGTCGCCTCTGCCGTCCAGGACAGAGGTTTCAACTTTCGCCAGCGGCCTGACTCTGCTGTCGGAGGTCGACTCAACTCGTTCGGGTGACTGGGCACAGTCTCTTGCCTCGCGAATATTGCGATATGCTTACTGATTATCTAAGTCAACTAACTATTATGAACCTACACGCAGTACACTTAAAAATCTTGTAAATCCCGTTCGTTCGCATCTTCCTTACATTCCGCCTCACGTTAATACACTGATAAAGGTAAACCCTCAATTTCTAGCATTTCATTTTAAATCCATGCAGTTGACCGGACTTTCAAAAAGCATTCATCTGATATTTAAACCAAATTCGTCGAAATTGTGTAGGTAGTTCTAACGCGAAATACATCGACGCGACACCTTGCTTAGATTAATATATTCTCAATTGGGTCGGAATAGAAGCTGTTGAAAGTTTTTGTGGGCGCTGTTGCAGACAATACTTGTGCCGTTTTCGTGTTCAATTAAGTGGGGGTTCATCACAGCGGTTCCCCTATTTTCGTTAACCTCATCAACTATTCAATAATAATAATAATAACGATACACTTGATAAAACGCCCTCAGAGAACTTAATCTCTTTCTAGGCGCAAATAGGCACTTTAAACTTGCTGCAAAGGAAACACGATCGAGCGGTGAGTGGTGTCACGCTAGCTAAACAACAAGAATAACATTGTTAGAGGGTGACGTGCATGACAGGGTCAGGGTCAGCATGCAAGTGTGGTTAGCGGCAGCATGCAGTGTCAGCACACATACGCACACAAAGCACGAATCACACGGACCCACTAAATGCTATCACAAATAGGTGCGTTTTTAATTTCTTTTTAAATATGGTCAAGTCAGGGGATGTCGTGACGGAAGGCGGGATTGAGCTCCAGGCTTTGGGTACATACGAACTAAAGGCACGGTCTCCAAAAAATTTGATGTGTATACGAGGTATAGATAGACAATTATATTCCGAAGGGCGGGGTGGTACGATGCTTAGCCTGGTGGGGGAGTAGATCTGATAGGTAGGCTGGAGCCAAAGAATGAAGTGGATTGTTCTGAAGGTTTTCTTAGCTTAATCCATACCCTTGACAGTCATAAGCACAGTGCACAGGCTAATCTGCACCGAAGCGTGCATTCTTCACATTAAATTCATTTGGTCAGTCACAGGCCATAACTCAAAAGAACCCACACCGTCGGCTTTCGGACCAATCCGGTGCACGGAGCTGAGGGAATTCGAGTGCCGAACGCATGTCGCCCGTCGAGGCCGCGGCTTTAGTAAGTCGGCGAGCTAACGTGGCCTACGCTTCGAAAAAAAGGTGAACGGCTCATTTTCGTGCTCCATTGCTTCGCTGCGGTTATTCGGCTGGTTTCTTTTCGAACCCGACGGCGTGAGCTTACGGTCCGATGGTACTGGGAGGGGCGGTGTCGCTAGATCATCTGCGCTGCACCACATACACCAATGCGCATGCGGGGTGCTGAGCGTCTCCCGGCAACGCCGGGGTTAGCGGCGGTAGGCTCCACGCCGCGCCTACGGACTTAGGCTCCCGGCGCGTGCCTAATAATACAAAATATGCCTCCAAAGGCACCTAGGAAAACTGATTCAGCAGTGAGAGTTAATTCCGCGAATGCAAAGCAGTATGAGTAAGTATAAGCGGCTGATCTGGCTTCTTAACGATAGCTAGTACTGACGATACAATCGTTGCCCGCGGGCGAGTTAGCTGATTTCAGGGGTCGAGCGCAGCTGCATGTGTACAGCCATTGGCTCTAAGTAATATAGCTCGAAGACATTCAGAGCATCCAGCTTATTCGCAATTGCTCTCCGGCACCCGCGTTATGTCTCTCGAATGCCCGAGAAATAGGCACCTTATAAGTACGCCCCCTAAAACCTAGATCGCCTCAAATCACACTGGGTTCACACTGGGTATTATATACTGCAGATGGCCTTTTCATTTGTTTTATGGCAAAGTAAATTTGTTTGTATTAAAATCCATCAGTGTAGAACATGCACTCGGATGGGGGTTCTAGCGCAACTGAAACCTTCATGCTCGGCAGACGCATAGCAATGAAACTTCTTCGACACTACTGCTTGCAGAGCTTCGCTACTTGCCCAGGCGAAAAAGATACAAGTCTGGCCGGAATGGAGCGACGTCGACATCAACGCAGAGAAATGGGTAGGTCTGTCTTCATCGCGGTCACGCTGGATCGTGTCTAGTTCTGGATCGAGCACAACATGCAAATCTTCGCAACAAATCTTGTCTGGATCTAAGAGAGAGTCAGCCAGATCATTCCCCGTCATATTATACCTTTTCCTCGTGGGTGCCTACACACTTACACACGCAATCACACACACACACACACAAACACACACACACACACACACACACACACACACGCGCGCGCGCGCACACACACACACCCACACACACACGCATGCACACACACACACACACACACACGCATGCACACACACACACACACACACACACACACACACACACACGCATAAACACACATCCGCATTGTCATAAAAGTTAGTGCTATGCATTCAGGCTTCAGCTGAGCATCTGCAAGTAAATGTAGGTCATTCTCTTTGTTTTTGTCCTAAGTTCGTATTAATAATCATTGTTGAGTCCAGTGGCAATATTTGTAGAGGCTATGACATCACCGTTCCCATCTTCATTATTAAGTTAAATGCACTCTTTTTGGATGGCCATAATTCTATACCAGCTTACTTTGCATCTGCTGCAGCATGGGTGCCATTCATATAGTGTTTTCAAGACTATGTCCTTTGTAAGAATCCTGATAGCAGATTGCACCACAATATGAATCCGATGTAGTTTTGCCTGGCTATGTAAATCAGTTTGTATATGTCTTCTGTGTGGTAACACTTCCTTAAACAATCAGAAAGAACCCCACCGGGAGTTTTCTAGCATTTCTGGTGCAAACAACACTGTAAATAACTTGTTGGATCTCACAATGTGCAGTACCACATTTAGCATGCCCAGCTGGTTTGGTCTAGCAGTTAACGTGCTCGCCCCGATCAAGGTGTGGCTGAGGTCGTGGGCTCGAGCCCCGAGGCATATGTGAAGCGCCTGAATAGAGAGATTAAGTTCTCTTGGGGTGCTATACAAATGAATTATATTTTAGCATAACTTTACTGAGCACCTGCTTCTCTGTTTAACCAATCACACTAGATAACAAGACACGAATGCACAAAAACTACTCTGTAGATGTACACGTTTTACTGGCAGGTGCTAGTGTATTGTAAACAAAGAGAGTGGCAGCAAGAAGTTGCTTGCTCACTTGCCTACATAGCAATGCCTTGCACCCAAGTCTCAAGCTTAGGATCAGCTGCACTAACCCTACGTGCACGGCTTACAGTGTGCTGTAATTTAAGCCCCCTCTCGTTCTGTACTACCCACATCTACTCCTGATTCTGCCATCGTGAAAGGCAAATATTTAAGATTTAAACCAGGAAGCATCTACATTCCAAGGTAATCTCCACAGTGGTTAAGGTTATCTCTTGGCATTTACTAGGTGCATTAGTAGTAGTAATTAATACAGTAATAATAAGACGTTTGTATAGTACCCCAAAAGAACCAAATCTCTGTGTAGGCGCTTTGTTTGTTGCTAAGAAAGCAATAATGACACGTTTATATACCACCCTAAGATGTTAGGGACTTTAAATAGCTGAATGGAGGCATATCAACAGATTTGGTATAATAACACGCACAACAATTTCAGTTCGTGCAAGCCCCTACTGGGATGCAGGGAGCCACTGGGCCTGGCCCATCTAGACAAGACTCGAAAGGCCACCTGAAACATAACTTCAGCCCTGCCAGCCGGGTACAGATGCTGTTGAGTATCCGACCTCATCTAGAATTCCTGTTTTATTTGTACGATCGATGCTGGATTATCTTTGGTTGATCATGTGCAACATAAGCCTTATGTTACATAGGATGTCGATTTGTATTTTGGCATGGTACTGAGTCTTTCATCCTGCAGATTGGCAAGGTTACGTGTGGCCTCAGGTCAGCCGTAGATCAAACCGTGGTATTGCAAAACAAATTTCTGAAAGGCATATAGTGGAGATAATACGGTAGACAAAGCATCCGGGAACATTTATCGAGTCGAATACACCCTCGATCTGAATAGCCATCGAGCTGGCTTGACAGTGATGACAGGGCCCACCGGTCAACTGCTGCTGTTGAACGTTGACCGGCACCATTCGTTCCGTTTTCTGGTACTCTTCTTCAGATCGGGATGAATACTGAGCATGAGCACTGTGATTATTAAGTATGGTGTTCACCTTTGTCTGGTTTCATCTTATCCTTAGTGTGTTCTGCAGAGTGTGGCATCGTATTCTCTTTGGTCCCGGCTTGTCGTCGGTAAACTACCATCGCTTATGATGGTTACCTCTGGCCAAGTCATCGTAGGGTGCTTCGTTAGCACATGTAGGGAAGCACATGAATTAGAAGTGATTGAGAAGAACGATCGGTCTTTCTGATAAGACTCTGGGATGGTTCAACCATGCTTGGTCGATCGTCTCCAGTTCACGTCGTGTGGCAGTCAGATTTCATCCAGCAGCCACTCACTTGTGGAATTCCACTCACGGGTCTGTACTCTGTCTGTTACTGTCATCCATTTACGTAGAGCCTCCATATAAGGTAATTCAGGCCCATGACATTGCTTGCAACTTCAATGCAGACGACGTCAGCTTAGCTTTTAATTAAAGCCATCAGAGCCAACCGCAAAGATCGATAAACTGAACGCCTCCCTTGACGACATCCAGTCCTGAGGCGTTGACCGATTCCTTAAACTGAAGCACTTTAAAATTGAACTCATAGGAAACGGGAGGATACGGCTGTAATAATTGACTTTGCTTTCCTAATAGGAGATGTCGTGGTGCGACTGTGAATCATTGAGTGCTCCTGAGGGGTGTCCCTTTGGACGGCTGCTTCGAGTTAGAAAGTTTATGCAGTAGGTGCATCAAATTCCAGTCATAAATTCGATCACAAATTAGGGACTCCTTACACCAGTGGCTGGCTAAAGAACTTACAAGCTTCTCGACACAACGTCTAGACTAGTCTACTGTAACTCAGTATTGGTAGGGCTGCCAAAGAAACCATTATTCCTCCACAGCTGTTGATGAATGTGGTTGCTTGCCTGGTCTTTAAATGCAAGAGACTTAATGACTCCCTGGCTAAAGTAGATGCCCGTTAATTAACAGGATGCAGAAAAAAATTCGTACTTTGACCTACGGTACATGGACTGCTATGTGTTATGCACTCCGAACCTAGCCAAACTGCTGCACCAGTTTCAGCCTCCTGTGCCCACGGGTCTACTCCGGACAATAAATTAGCCGTCCTCCGTGGGCCCGAGATTGTGCATCTCGCTTCTGTAATTCTAGCGCAAAGACATTTCCCGGCCGCCCACTAGAGCTCGTGTCCTTTCCAATGATCCTGAGCCGCTGCATCCGTGCTTGCTACGTCACTTCCTCGACTATCCTCCCGATTGCTGCTATGCTTCTTGCTTTCTCTTTGTTAAGTGAGATGACGTGTGGTGGATACCGTATGGCCACCAGAAGCTTTTTAGGCTTTTAAAGTCGTGCTGTAGAAAGCTTTCCCGAGTGCAGCCGGTTGCATGGGTAACGAGGTAAACACACCAGCTCATGTATCAGCTGACGCGGCCTTGCGGCTAGCTCATGTAGCAGCTGATGAGGCCTTGTGGTCATATGCGGGATCACGGAGGAGATGGCCACGTCGCATCTGTCTTTTGTCAAGTCACTCTCCGCTGCCGCCGCCGGTCCAGTTACGTGCAGGCTGTGTGCCACCTGACTTGAGCAGCGCTGCTTGTCTTTGCCAGGGCGTGCTGGCAGCAGCCAAGGTAACGTAGCCGATAGACGTGAGAATCTTTTTTTTTCTATCTACTTTTTTTTGGAGCTAGCCTCGGTGTACTTTATTAGTCCGATAAGGGCTCTTCGGCCGGCACTCCTCGGTCTGATGCGGCCAGCTTGTCTTTGCCGTCTGCCCGCTGCCGCCGCTGCGCTTCGTCGGAACGACGGCCCACCAGCGGGCATGCCTGCCGTGCCTGAACTAGCAGCAGTGCGCTCTTGCTTCGTCGTGCTGCTCTGCTAACACCTAGGTCGGCTTGAGCCACTTCTTTCGGTGTCTGCCCACGTGCTGTGGTCGCGGGGCTCGCGGTACTTTTGCTACTGAAGCAGCATTTGAATTGCATTGCATCGGCTAGCCGTTGGTTGTTTTTGTGTTTAACAAGTGGCCTTGCTCCACCATCGTCTCGCTTTGGTGCCTCCGAGAGACAGACTTCTTAATGCGCTTGTTATGACTTATTTCTGTTAGCCCTTGTTCAGTCGGACATGGGCTACCTAGGCATCCAGGCTTGTGCCTAGCAATCGTCACGTGTGCCTAGCGATTGTCACGATCGCCAGCATTGGCTTTAACACATGTTTCCCGAGTTTAGCATCGTCCTGTTTAGCTGCAGCTTATCGCCGTAAACGCCAAAGCTTTTTAGATGCTGCCACTTGCTTTTAAAATGCCGGCTTTGCACTGCTTCGTTTGCCTGCCGTTGCCAACTTTGTATGAACGGTTTGAACATATTTGCATTGCATTTATTGTGCCACATGACCAAGTAGATCACACCACGGGGCATCGATGAGCCCCGACCTTTAACTGGTGACCTTGCTGCTTGTGATGTTTCTACCCAGTGGCAGCTGGCCACCTTGTGTTTTGTTGGTCGTACGTTAGCCCAGAGGTTGAAGGGCAAGGCGTTGCTACGCACTTGTCGTTGGATTCATCGCTCTAGCCCGGCTCTAGCCCCGTACTGTCCACCATCACGGACCACTGCTGTCGACTACTGGGAGCGACATGCAGCTACGAAGGCAGCTCACACTTCCTTTTGCGGTTATGCTCGGTTATCTCTTCGGGGATTTATTTGTTACCTGCATAATGTTATGTTACCACTTACCTGCATAATGAAAACTGGTTACAAGTGGTGCCAGGTGGTTGACTGGCCTTTTAAGCCACCAAGAAAAAGTGCAAAGCAGAGTTTGAACGACAGCCCGAGGCTAGGGATGGATCTGCTGTTGGTTATTGGTTAAAATAATAATAATAATACATTTGTTATAGCACCCTCGGAGAACTCAATCTCTTTCTATGCACGTTACAATTGCTGTAAAGTAAACATGATCACATGGTTAGCGGTAGCATGCTCAATGAACAACAAGCATAGCATGATTAGGGGTGACATGCACCTGGTCAGCATGCAAATATGGTTAGTGACAGCATGCTCAGTGGCAGCACGAATAAGCACACACAGGACGAATCACAGGGACTCACTAAATGCTTTGGTAAATAGATGCGTTTTTAGTTCTTTTAGGTATGGTCAATTCAGGGGATGTCGTGATGCAAATCGGGAGTGAGTTCCATGCTTTGGGAGCATACGAACTAAAGGCATGGTCTCCAAAGGATTTGAGGTTCGTACAAGGTATAGGTAAATGATTAGATTCCAAAAAGCAGGTGGTACGATGCTTAGCCTGGTGGTGAGTAGATCTGGTAGGTAGGCTGGAGCCAAAGAACGAAGGGACCTAAAAGTGAGTGACTAATCCTTGAAGTCGATGCATTGTTTGACTGGGAACCAGTGCAGGCTGGCGAGAAGTGGTATGCTGTGGCAATATTGTGGTTATCATCTCATCGACTGTTGGTTGATATAACGGACTAGCATTGTAAGATCATGCTAGTGATAGAGGATGCCAGTGGAACTAATACAAAATCATCTTCGCGTACATCTCTTAATGTCCGGCGGCAGCACCAGCTGCTGCTGTGCAGGTGCCCTGACTCATCGTCTTGTGCATGACATGGTCAACTATGGTAGGCCGACCTCCACCGAATCTCCACCGGATCCCGTGCATGTGTATTTGTGCGTGCGGGCATGTGTGTGCGCGCGAGCTCGCAGTCGTGTGTGTGTGTGTGTGTGTCTGTCTGTGTCTGTGAGTGTGTCTGTGTGTGTGTGTGTGTGTATATCTGTGTGTGTATATGTCTGTGTGTGCCTGCGCACGCACGGATGATCCATGTTTGTGCAGCACAGCACCGGTCTGCTTGGCTGGCTCGCCCTGGTCTGCTTAGCTGGCCTGAATTAAGCTGCTGAATTAACTCGAGTCACTTTAGTCCCTTCGATGCTATGAACGCTGCAGGCGTTGGCGATTTTCTCAAACGTTGCCAGCTGGTTCTTTACACAAATGCGTAATGCTTCGTAATATATGAGTCGAAGCGGTTTTACTATTGACGATCCCCGATTGCAGACCGAACCATGTCTAACAAGTCATCATCGCGGCTTTTTAAAAGTTCACCTCTAGCACGGCCCCACATTTGCAGCTGATGCTGATGCTCTCATTGGCAGCTGTGTTCCTGCAGTAGCTGTTTGAACAGTTTTGCATGAGAGCGAGTACAGCTCGTCTTGCTTTGTTTTCTGCTGTCTATTCTCTGTACTCGAGAGCTTGGCTGGCTGGCAGGTAGGAGTTGGTAGCAGTGGCCAGCCATAGCCAGTGCCGTACATGTATACATCAAGCACTAGTTTGTAATACATGTGGAATGTGCTACATTGCCCGGGGCGTCGCCTGCTTTCGATTGCTTCGTGCCTGCAAAACAGCATGTAAGGATTCAATCCTGTCGTCGATTTCTTCTGAAAGACGACTTAGTTTGGATACCGAAGACAGCAAGTTTTAAGCAGCCAATGCTATTACTGTAGGATGCTGTTCACAAGGGCAAAGAGAAGGAGAAAGGAAAGTCGCCGGTGGTATGGAGGCTGAGCCGCGCGCCTCGGGAGCAGCAAAGCCGCTGCCGCGCTCATCCTGCTGTCCGACCCTCTGCCAGTTGCCGGCGAGTCCTTAGTCCGACCTTCGACCATTCTTTTGCTTATTTAGGTCACCCATTTTTTCGACGATCCCGATGGCAAGATAGAGCTGCCATCGTCGTTGCATGTCACTCACTGGAAAAGGCCTCAGGACTTCATTGTCGACAAGGTGGGCCACACATGCCTGTCGATAGTGACTGCCCCTGCGGCTGCCTGTGTAGATATCGAAGGTTGTCACCACTTCACCCACTTTACTCGTTTCAGGCCCCGACCATTGTCGATCTCGAAGAGAAACAGAACCTGATTGACCTGTGCATACCGCAAAATGAGTGCGCCTTTGAGAGTGAGGTGAGTCTGTCGTTTAATTTAAATTAGGTGATGCAGCTGGTGATGGAGTGTTCTGTTTCGGTTCATACTCTAACTGCAGAATGCACAGCCACCGTGAGCACATGTGTATTGATGGGTGGAGAAACGGTGCCGGTTGGCTTGCGACTTCTATTTCATCTATTTCTATTTCGTCGAGCCAACCCACTTTTTTCTAGTGCATGCTCACACGACCGGTTTCTTTCTATTGATAGTAGCTGTAATACACGGCTATTCATTCAGGTGCTCGCTGCTGCTAGTTGCTGCCAGATGCTGCTGCTCCTCCTTGCCTTGTTTGGAGCTCTAGAGGGTGGGCTGGGGGTGGGGCGCTCTTTCATGCCTCGGCGATCGAGCTTGGCCACGAGAGCAGGGATCACTTCGGCACCCTGACACCAGTAGTCACTTGCCGTATGATCTGTGACCCCTTCGAAGCAGCCGTGCACGTCGGAGCTTCTTTCGCTCACTTGCCGTAGCTCATTCGTCACATCGTCAGTGAGATCATGGCTCTGTGGACCATGCAAGAGACCAAGGTGCCAGTCGAACCGGGCTCTGAAGCGCAAATAAATGGCCTAACCGAGGAGACGGTACACGTGTGGAAGCCGTGGGAGCACATTTACGCCATCAACAAAGTCGGAAAGGGCCCGAATATACCGGCTTACAATCCGCATGGAAAGTATGCTCTCAAGCTTTGGTGGATGGTAAGCCGGTCTTGCCAAGCGAAAGCCGATGATGGCTTGGCTATTTGCCGAGTGGCTCCCCCCAACAGCAAGCTCATTTTGCTTGCTCAGCCTGCCCTCCCCGCTCTTAGCCTGTTGTCCTGGAAGCATACTCTTGACTGCTTCCCCGATGTCATGCTCTTGCCATGGGCCTGTGCCGGGAAGTCTGATCGCAGTGTCGTCGTTTCTAATTTTGTAGGGTTGTTGGAGGAAGATAATCGTTGACGACTTGCTGCCTTTCAACGAGGAGGATAAACTTCTGCTTCCTATGACATCACTGGGACACGAAATCTGGCCGATGATTCTGTGCAAGGGTATCATAAAGATCGCCTCTCTCGAGTAAGCTATGCCCCTAACGGTTGCCAACAAATGCCGCCTAGCCATGGCGACCGAATTTGCCCCATTACAGCTTCCTTGTTCTTGCAGTCGCCTGCAGTGCATCAATTAGCTGGACGATTCGACATGGCATGCATACGCTGCAGGGCAGACTGATAGCGGGTTTGCACAGTTTGACTTGAAGGGTATGCTCCTGAACATTCTTGCTTCCGCCCCCTCGGGCAGAGCAGCAGTGCAGGCTTGGATCAGCTGCAGGGAAGCGGCTGTGCCTAGCTGCGGCTAGAGTGGCTCGTTCTTGCTTGGTGAGCCGTAATGGCTCACTAGGTAAGGTGGTTGCTTTTCACGACCTCGACCCCAAGGTCGTGGGTTCGAATCCTGTGGTGAGCGATCCTTTATCGCCACTGCAAGCGTTGGTGATAAACGTCAAGGCTCTTCTGTTGCTACACAAAAAGAGGCTGTTAAATCAGCTGGTATTTTTTATTGTATTTTCTTGCAGCTACAATGGAGGCAGCCTGAGCAGCGAGTTCGGCGAGTTCAGTGCTGTCCACTGCCTGACTGGCTGGATGCCTGAAGTGATACCTCTGCAGTAAGCTTCCGCTGCTGCTGCTGCTAGCGCTCGCCTGCGGCGGAGGCGCACGCTCCCTCGTCATCCCGCACGGGCAGGGCTTGCTTTCTTTGTCTCAGCCGCTCGTTCTCCGACAGTTGATGTCAAGTGCTGCTTTGCCACGGGGGGGGGGCCTGTGGCCCCTATGATGAGGTGCTCTCGCTTAGCGATCGCGGGTCGTGGTCGTGAGTCGTGCAGCAGGCAACTCGTTAGCGTCTGCTCCGAGCAGCGGGACATCGTTGAACATTGTTGCAGCATCTTCTGCTGCTAGATAGATGAGACTGCTGATTCGGCTGATCTTTTCACTCTCACGAAGCGTCTCTTTGGCCTTGCTAGAATCAGCATTAGTTACCGTTTTCTACTGCTGTCGTTCCACACAAAAGCTCACTCACTTTTGTCAAACCTAGTGAAGCGCTATTCTGAAAAAGGGAATTCACTCTCATGTCATTTCCACTAAGGAGTGAAACTTGAACCTATTCTTGTTACTTTGTACTTATGGAACAAAGTGAATGAGTGAAAATATTCATTTATAAATATGAATATGCACTTTCAAATACATCATGTATATTTAATAATAGTCGTAATAATAATACATTTGATAAAGCACCCTCAGAGAACTCAATCTCTTTCAAGGCACTTTACAGTTATATGCTGAACTGGTTTGGTCCAGCGGTTAAGGTGCTCGGCCCCCCCCCCCCGATCAAGGTCTGGCTGAGGTCGTGGGCTCGAGCCCGGAGGCACATGTGAAGCGCCTGAATAGAGATTATGTTCTCTTGGGGCGCTATACAAATGAATTATATATATATGTGTGTGTGTGTGTGTGTGTGTGTGTGTATAAAGTGTTGCACAGATTCATAATATACGTAGATATACCAGCAAGTCTGTTTATGTATCTATTCACAATGGTGGGTCACAATGTGCCGATCAAAGAGACAGGTTTGACACATACTCGGCACTATGCATGCTAGACAGTACTGGGTTGAAGCCGTGCTTGCAGATCAACAGTTCCACGTGTAGTGAACTGGTGGCCGTACCTTGACATAGCAACAATGGTCACCCATCGCTGATGCATGGCAGATGACTTACGGTCAGTATTGCTACGTCAATAGGTCCGGTCACTACGATGAAATCTGGTCACTACTGCGGCAGGTCACTTCAAATTTCAAGCTTCCCGATCTCATTCCTGAAAAGCCTGCCGACTCAGATGCTGCAAAAGCAGAAAGCGCAGCTCCGGTAAATGGGCATCGCCAGCAGCTGTGTAATGCTTGCGCATTCCTATCGCACAGACTGCTTCCTAATTTTCATCAGATAGATAACACAAGATGCGCAGTAGGTGACATGTGCAAGCTGTTTGACGTTTCAAGGAGAGCTGCTTGTGAGTGCAACTAAGCGCCGTAGCTGCACCTACTGCCGCTGCTAGCATATGCCCAGCTTTGCTTCGAGAGTTGTTGCTCTTGCACACGAGGCGGCCGGTGCCTATCTATGCAGCATAGCAGGAGGTGTGAAGTCAGTGTAGCAGGAGGTGCGAAGTCAACTTGTCTGCGAGTGGGCAATGAAGGTTCATTGTTTGTGTATCGGCTGGCTGCGTGCATCAATTCGCAGGAGTCGGTGGCCGTCGATGAAGCAGCAGAGCAGCAAGCCAAGGAGAAGGAGAAAGGTGCTGCCCGTTCCGAGAAAGGCGAGAAAACGGTCAAGACGGCCAAGGACAAGGGAAGTAAGGATGCCAAAAGTGACAAGAAAGACAAAGATAAAGACAAGGACAAGCACAGTGTGTACACCGCAACCCGCCGGTTCTTTCTATCATCCGTGTGTGTGTGTGTGTGTGTCGTCAAGCGGCCACGGTGGAATTGGCCTGCCTGCCCGCTGCTTATGCTGCTGCCAAGTGTGACCTGGCATTGGTGCACTATTTTGGTGGGCGTGTCAGTGTTTCGCCCTCACCATTAGTCTCCCTTCGTCAAGCTACAAGCTGGTAAACATATACTATGTATGCACATGCACTATTAGAATAGTTCTCACTGTTGCTATTATTTTTGGCAGAGGAGGCCAAGGTTCCCGACGAGCTGCCGATCCCAGAGAAGCCCGAGTTTGCCGTATTTGCCAGCTTCTCACATCCGACTCGCTTTCCGCCGAGGGCTTGTGAGCTCGAGGAGATGGCCAACTCGTCGGAGCAATTCCGTAAGAACAATATGTCGCACATGTATCCGCACCCGGTTTGGGTGCGCCAGTCACGTGACTGCCCCCTGGAAAGACCGCCGCCACCGACACCGGTGCCGGCATGGAAGCTCATTCGGCCAAAGAAGAAAAAGGAGCCACACGTCACGGACGAGCCACACCCTGCAGCTCCCGAGACCGTCAAGCCCATACGCTGCCTGCAGATCACCTCCCCCTTTGTTGGCTACAAGGTCAGCCGGCTCTCTGTTCAGGCAACCGGGTGAGTGTCTTGAATTTCATCTTGTGGCTGTCTCGTGGCTTTTCACATCTCGGAAAGGCTGTGCTGTCAGCCATAGGCAAGCATAAGTAAGTAAGTCTTTGAAAGTGCATGACACATGCACTCGCAGGCAACAATGTCCCTGCAAGCACAGATACACACATACACACACACACACACACACACACACACACACACACACTCTCCTCGAGCTCACACACGCACACAGACACGTGCATTCGAATGCAAGCACATGTTTAGACACATCTTAGACCGGTGATGAGGGCTTGTTCTTCCAAGGAGCACAGGTCGTGCGCAGAGAACTCAGTATTACCCTCTGCAAGCAGCAGAAAGCTACCAAGGCTCTTCTGCCGTTATATAAGCGAGGCTGCTAGGTCAGATGCTGTTACCTGTTTTTGCTCGATTAGTGTCATGTGATTGTGACTGCATTGCATAACTTCACCGCTGCAATTAGTGGTTCATTCACGGTAGTACTTAATACTTTATCTTGTCCTGATTACTTAAAGCTGCCTATGTCTGTGAGTGGCCCTAACAAGGTGTTATGGAAAATTGTGCAGCTGCTGACATACGATTTGACCTATTGTGTCTAAGCTTGTTAAGAAAAATACTCACACACTGACTAATGTATGGAACAATAGAGCAGTATAAGACAAATGCTTCAAAGGAAATTGGTACAAGGAGAAGTAGAGGAGGGAGAGAGAGAAGAGAGAGAGAGAGAGAGAGAGAGAGAGAGAGAGAGAGAGAGAGAGAAGAGGGAGAGCATCATGCATTAGAGCCAGAAGTAGGTGTTCGGCATAGTTTCAACCAGGTAGTGCGGCACATACACACACACACACACCTGCAAGCAAAAGCACTGTCAGAAAATCGATATCCTATAATATCCAGTTTAAAGAATGCAACTGCTACAGGGCTGCTGAAGCTGATTTCGACCACTGGTAGTATGCAAAGCTACAGTTGTTCTCATCTCACTCCTTCCTGTTTTACTGAGCACCACACTCTCATGCTATGCAAGACCGTGCCTTAGAGGCTCTAAATTAATAAATAATTATATATTTGTATGTGCACCTGTCATAACTAAAGCCTGCCACTTACTGTGTTATACACAGGTAGCCCCCCCCCCCACTTATTACCAATGGCCCTCTTTCCCCCAACATCATATCGTTGTGCAGCCCAGCTGGCTGGTTGTATCGTGCGCCTCCAGCATGCAAGATGGTATTAACCTTTTTATTTTTTTTAATTGCCAACATTTTCTTCTAGAATATTGCATTTAATATTTGATCAAACTTGTGCCTCTTTATAATTGAAAACACAAGCATGGTACATTTAGGTTCTTGTGAAGGGACAGTCTGGACTTGCTCCGGGCGGCTGCCTCCAGAGAAGAGCGTGAAGGTGTTTGCTTCTTTTCTTGGGGTGCTGCATCTCCTCCATGTCTCGGTTGCCTTGTGTTCACCAGCCGCGCTATATTTTGCTCATGCCATGAGCAAAATATAGCGCGGCTGAAAGAAATGGGGAGCATGGGAAATGGACTGGAGAGCTGCCGCTGAGGCAGAAACTGGCAGCAGCGTATACTTGAATTCCGCACGGCTGCAAGAGAGAAGGAAAATCTGCCAACGATAAGGTCAGAAAGACACGAGCGAAGGCAAGGAAGGGAAGGGCAGCTGAGAGTGAGGACGAGGCCTTTTTTTTTTCTTCGGGCACAGACCGCTGCTTGCCGGCGAGCAGTTGCATTTTTTGTACAAACCGTGACAAACAGCATAGGTGCTAGCAATACTGTACACATGTAAAGTGCCTAAAAAAAGAGATTGAGTTCTCTGAGGGTGCTTTATTAAGTCTATTACTATTATTATTGTCATATAAAACGAAGACGTTTTGTATCCCCTCTGGGTCTTGACCCACGGGCAAAGTGGCCGCTCTTCACGGCTAAGGTCGTGGGTTTGAGTCCTGCAGTGGATGATCCGTTATTGATTGACCACTGCAAGCAGTGGTGATAATCGTTATGGTTCTTCTACCACTGTGTACATGAGGCAGTTGGATCAGCTAACCTTTATTTAACTTTCGTATCGTCCTGCATATGCCGTGCATGTGGTAAAAGCTGAAACCACGTGACTCGGCAAGTGGCTCTCCAGCAGTTCCTCGAGTCGCACTGTGTGACACGAGCATTTGCACTCGTCTTTGCAGGCCCAAGTCCAAGGAGAGAGGTGGCAGCGGCTCGCAGCTCGGCGGGGTAATCAGCGAAGGTGACGAGGGTACAACTGGCCCGACCGAAACACCCCGGCTTGGCGGAAGTGGTGCCGGCAGCGGCCACAGCGCTCAGGACCAGAACCCAGGCGCTGGCAGCAGGGTGGACGCCGTGGTGAGTGTGTGGCTCGCCATCAAAATGCTCGGCCCGTGGCGTCTAAAGCAAAAAAGTAGAACGGCAAAATAGAGAGACAGCGACAGTGGGACTTGGCAGCGTATGGCACCAGTAAAGCCCTCCGGGCATCTACTTTTCACCTCCCTTCTACCAAGGATACAGACTTGGCTGTGGAGCTCAGGCCGCAGCACCGAAGGCGTCCATGTGCCATAGCTACTGCCTAATTCCGGCAGCTGCCCCCCCCCAAGCAGCTTCCGGCAAAGGGTCGCACCCTCTGGCTCACTGCTGTGGTCGGCATGTAACCGGCTACATTCAACTCCGGCCAGCTGCTGCAAAACAAAGCGGTAGCCCAACTCCAGTGTAGCCTTGCACTATCCGCCTGCCTAGGCGGTGTCCTGCCGACGACCCCCCCCCCCCACCACCACCAGGTCCGAAGCATGGCTGCCGCACTTCCATGCCAGACCTAGCCCTAACTAGAAGGATTCCTGAAGCACAGACCGTTGCATGGCCCTTCAGCTGATGCGAGCCTGTGCGCAAGAGTCCGGAAGCGTTCCAAAGCGAAGCGCCGGCAAGGGGCGGGAGTGCCCCATGCCGACCCTAGCCGAGGATGCCTTCGAGGGTGCTGGCTCCACCGCTCCTCCGCAGCTGCTGCCACCACTCTGTGCTGCCAGAGATGCCATAGGAAGTTTGCGTCGAATGAAGGTATCACGGATCATTTACAGTCTGCTTCCTTATGAGAGGCTGGCGTCCCCCCACCCACCAAACGCTCCCAGAGTCTCACTCTCGGGATCTGGTTGCGCCGCCTCTCATGCAGCTGCCGAAGGTGCCTGCCGAGCTGTGCGGTGCAACTCCTGGCTGCTGCTCGTGTACAGCAGAGGCACGCCCAGCCGTCACCGTGCAGCCGGCTGAAGTCGTCTCCGCTCTGACTCAGTGCCCCGGTTCGGCAGCGCATATCCTCAGGCTCGAGTAGCTTTCGGGGCTGCGAGAATTCTTGTCAATCAGCCGCCGCTCAGTTGGTTGACAAGTTTTTCATCTCAAGCCGTCTCGCCTGCTTACAGAGTTGTCTGCGGAGGCTTCGAGAGATATGATCGCAGCTGCTGCTGCTGCTGCTAGCATGGAACAATAGATGCCGACGACATCTTCTCCATTTCGTTTTAAATGTTTCTTCATCTGCCCGTGGCCATTTGCTTAGTTGCCTGCCGTCTTTCCACCCTCTCGAGGATTGTTTGCACATCGACTCGCCTCGTCCAAGAGTTGTTGCACGGCTGCCCTGTGCAAGCGTTGGTGCTTGCCTCCTCTTTTGCTGTTTGTTCTTTGCTGTCAGACGATCTCCCTTTCTACGACCCCCCCCCTAATACCACCCCTACCCGGTTGGGAAGGAAAAAGGTGGGCCGCCAGAGTAGAGCCTACAGTCAGTGTGACTTCATGATCAACTTGCGGTGATCGACACAGCCCCCCCATCGGGTGGCTGATTCGACACGAGCCACTTAGCTGCATTTCCTGCTTGCAACGACGCGGATCTTGCCACCTTTTTACCGTGAATTTACAGGTCGAAGGGAAACCACAGAGCGGAAAAGCCGCCCCCGGCAGCGCTGCCGCAAAGCTGGCCAAAGGAAAACCTCAGCCTGCCAAGAAGGAGGAGCCGGTGAGTGGGCACATGGTGCTCGTCGAGCGCTGTCACACTCCGGTCAGGAGGGCAGATGGGCAGGCAGCGGCGCACACTGTGCGTGTGCGTGCACCGCATGCAGCATCAGCCGAAGGCTACTCCACAGTAGAGTACATAGTAGGTGCTATATTGCGGTTTGACAGGGGAGTTCGACTGGGTCTGCAGTACTCTTCAATCTGCAGCAGAACTTCTCACAGGGTGGGTTGCGGTGGGTGTGACCTCGGGGAGCTGGTCTGCATAATAGTAATGCACCGGTAGATGCACCTGTCGGCGTTGCAGATTCCCTGCAGGTCCTTGCTACAGCCCAGTGAGGCATTCTATCACGCAGCCCGAATTATAGTAACAGCGAAGTGAAGGTGAGTGAATTTAATAGACTCGTTAATAGGGCAGCACAAGAGCCTGACTTATGGAGGTGGCCCACGGGCGGTGAACATGTGCCTTTTCTTTCAACCTCTGCTTCCCTACCATGCCATCACGGATGTGGATGTCACAGCCTAGAAGCATGCCGAAAGGGTCTTGGTTAATGTATTGATAATGTTAATTTATGTTAGTTAATTTAATTGAATTAATAAATATATATTCATCTAAAATCGGGCAGTGGGTAGGTAGCTTCTGGTGTCAGAGATCGCGAGCATGAAAGACATACAAAACTGGTGAGGCACGCGGATTGATAGATTGATGGATGGATGGATTGTTTGATGGGTGGGTGGGTGGATTGGTGGATGTATGTATGGAAAGATAGAAGGATTTATATATGAATGTACACACTTACAGTGTTCCTTGATGAAAGTCGGAGCCGGTCCCTCAGGTGGTGGATGCTAAAGAAATCAGAATCGAAGCAATCATTTCGAGTAAAAAAAGCTGTATGTGAGGGGCTTTCATTTCCCTTCACTTGGGATGCAAAAGATTGGCCAAATCCTGATATTGCCCGAACCTGGCAGATGTTAGTTATCACTTTTTGCCATTGAGATTGGGACCACAGTGATGACCAGGTACAGCTGAAATTCAGCTATTAATCGACCTGCTGTTAACCGGAAAGACTAGGGGAGAGAGAGAGAGTGAGAGAGTGAGTGAGTGAGAGAGAGACAGACAGGCAGAGACAGGGAGAGAAGAGTAAAAGAGGGTTGACCGGATAGAGAGAGGGCTGCCAGGAAGCTTCAATGTCTGGTTCTACTATAGCTGGCATTGCAAATGACGCATGCTTACATGCAGCCATCTTATATGGATTTTCAAAAATTCAGCATAGTGTCGTACCCGTTTTGCAAATTCGGATATCTGCAAGTCAGGCAAGTCATCAGCACGACCAGTAAATGAGTATACTGCAATGACATTAATGCCTTGATTTATAGCGGTAGTATGCAACTGCTGTACTCGATGTACTGGTGGCTTCCATGCCCAGCGTGACTTCTGCTTGCAGCAGGCACCGGCAGCGCAACCACCGGGACCGATCAAGAAAGCCGGCGTGACACCGGCTCAGCAAGCAGCCGGTGGGGCTGCTGCTGCTGCTTCGAAAGATCAGAAGAGAGGAAAAGATGTACGTGTCGACTCAGCAAAAACCTCCAAGTCCGAAAGAAGTAAGCCAAGTGGGGCTGCTGCAGCGCAGCAGTTTCTTGCTTGTCGATGCCTCGTTACTAGGAGTTCAGATAGACTGCATTCCGTGCTATGATAATAATATTTATAACAATAATAGTACATTTGCATAGCTCCCTCAGAGAACTTAATATCTTCCTAAGCACTTTGCTTAGGCTGTCAAGGAAGTGTGATCGAATGGTTAGTGACAATCCCTAGCCTGCTCAACCGACCACACACTTTCAGACACTGCAACTGGGAACTAACGATCAACAAGGACGGTCGGATGAGTAACCTCAGAGCTGAAGTAGCTGTTGTAGCCGTGCCCATAGGCAGGATTTCATCGAAGGATGCTGCATCTTCAAAGGGGATCAGTCAACTTTGACTTTGCCCTGGCCAGCTAGAGCCTGGGTAGCCAATCGCAGATGGCGAGTGGCACTCCTGCTTCCATGCTCCCTGGAGCATGCTGCTTCTTAAGGGGCCGTAGCCTGTTTGCCTTCTTCGATCTGCCATAGATAGCCCAAATGAGCCATTGGTGCCTCGGCCGAGGAGCCATCTAGCACCATTTACAGTGGTTCGATAAGGATCACGTAATAGGAAGTGCATGGGATCGGCTTTTGCTGCCCTTTCTGCATAGGTGCAGCTGTAGGTAATGCTCTCAAAGCAGTATGCCCTGAAAGAAAGTCAAATTCACGGCATCAACATAACGATCTTTGCCTTAAAAGTCACGTCCCTTGGTCTAATCTCGCGGGTTAGTCGCTCGCACACCACGAACCAGGTCACGGCGTGTTTGAGTCGTGCAGCAGGCAGCTAGCTATTGCCCAGCGCAAGCGGAACTGATAGCTCCCGTCCAGGCTCTTCTATCAGTACATACAGTATATGATGCCATTGAATCGGCCGACCTCGACCCCAGTTATTTCAGCATGCGTTCTGGTCGCGCTGCTGTCATTACCCTGTGCTGCCTTGTGCGGCCGTATGAGGCATTTTTATTACTGGAAGCACAGCAACAGAGAAATCCCAGAATCCTGAACCTGGGTGAATTTTTGTGATTCTGCTGGGGCTAGGGCAGTTCCAACTTGGACCGTACAGCAATTCTCTATCGATCGACTCCTGGCAGAAACAGTAAACAGATGCTTCTGGTGACTGCCAGGAGCACCAAAATTTAGACCGCTAGCTCGTGAAGATCCAAGCCTAAAACTGAGACCGTGTGGAAAAGCGAGCGGTAAAAAGCGCTGCTCCCAAAAGTCTAAAGACCCTCGTGAGACAATTTCATCACGCACGATCCGTGCCTCGACCCCAACCCCGGCCAGCCGCTTTATCAAACATGTCGTAGATGTGATGTCCTCGTGCCAAGATGCGTGGGTCTTAGTTACCGGATTCTTTGTCGGCCGGTGCACTTTGCATGATCCCAGAATGGCATTCCCTTGACAGCGATGACCTGGTAGTGCTGCCCTGCAAGCACTTTCCCAATCCAGCTAGATCCTATGTGTGCTGCATTTCAAATCGGCATGCCGCTCCTATTAACTTCCGACATGTTGCAGACAGCAAAGCACCGGACCAAGGTCCGGCAGGTCAGCAAGAGTCCGGCAGCAGCGCCACCCTGCGAGGCGCCGCTGGCAGCGATGAGCAGGGTGATCAGAACGATGCCGCAGCTGTTGCTGCCGCAGCGGCTTCGGATGCAGAGTACTTGTTCGGTAAAAAAGATGAGCCAAAAGAAATGTGGATGGATTTTGCCCTCTTTGCCCAGTGTTTCAAGTGAGATGCTGTGCCGCGGCACTGTTCTGCTTGCGGTTCGATTACTTCTGCATAAGCTAAGCAAGGCAGTAGTGAATGTGAAATAAAAAAGCTGCATGCAGCCGAATTCCTGTTGCATTGCAGGAATCTGTATGTGTACCACAAGCCACACACCTACCCCCACAAAGCGACGCAGCTAGACATGAAGGTGAGCCCGCAGTGCAACGGCGAGCGCTTTAGGCATGCAAGAATGTATGCTGCTATGACCATCGATGTTTGGTGTCGTGGATGTGTGTGTGTGTGTGTGTGTGTGTGTACATGCATGTACATATCTGTTTATGCATTTTTATCTGCATGTATGTATGTACTTGGACATCTACAGGTATGTACATGTATATATCTACATATTCAAGCGAATGCATGCATGAATGTACGTTGCTATGTACATATGTATATATGTATGCAGGCATATATGGGTGGCAGTTTGCTAGCTTGCTTATGGCAACTGCTCTTATTCGAATGATGGTGACATGTTAGGATTTTGGCTTACAAGATTGCCATGGTCGCCTAACATAGTAGTACTACGTCCATCTTGAAACGGGCTTATTTTTGGTGCTGCGGTAGCCCGAGTGGACTAGCTGCCACTCCGATGTATTTTGGTTGTTGTCTAAGTGCAGTAATGAGCGAGCATCCACGTGCCCACTCTGAGCAGTCAAACAAGACCATCTTTGACATTGGTGTCTTATGACGTCAGTGTAGCACAGCTGGCTGTCCCGATGTGAGAGTATATATATATATATATATATATATATATATATATATATATATATATATATATATATATATATATATATATATAATTTAATTTGTATAGCGCCCCAAGAGAACTTAATCTCTATTCAGGCGCTTCAAATATGCCTCCGGGCTCGAGCCCACGACCTCAGCTAGACCTTGGTCGGGGGCGAGCACCTTAACCACTGGACCAAACCAGCTCGGCTGAGACAGCTGAGTCAATGAGCCGGCCGCTGCCAGGCGATGCGACGTCATGCTGCTTGCACCGGGAGGTTCCTGCAAATAAATAAATAAATCCTAGCTGATTAAACAGCCTCTTTTTGTATAGCGACAGAAGAGCGTTTACTGCCATCACCACCACTTGCAGTGGCGATATAGAATCGCCCACCGCAGGAATCGAACCCACGACCTCGGTCCCGAGGTCGTGAAAGCAACCGCCTTACCTAGTGTGCCATCACGGCTCACCATGTACACGAGTGCTGTCGTGTACCACTGAAGCCCTCCCACATCACGAAAAGCTGCAGGAGGGGTGACAGCAGCAGCTGCATCGTTTTGCCACCTTTGCTTCAGGGTGCCGTGCAGAATCCTGCCGCCGTGAAACTGGACAAGAGGTCCGGCGCCCAGCATCAGATCTTGTACAACGACCAGGCGCCCAGCTTCCTGTGTAAGTCGTGCCGGCCTAGCAGCAACGCGTCTGGCTGGGCGCTCAGCACCGCCGTGCAGATGCTGGCTGGGCGCCGACGCTAGAGGGAGCACCCCGGTGGGTGTGCATTGCTCATGGTCCTGCCTGTTGTCGGCTCGCCACCCGACAGCGGGCAGGAGCGAGCATGTGCTCTTGCATCGACCGCTGTGCTGAATGCAGATTTGGCACACTTGCAGTCGTGGACAGCCTGAAGCCCATCGAGGTGGTGGCCTGCTTCACCTCGTTCTCGAGGTGGCCGGACGCGATGCAGCAGCAGCAGCAGCAGACCTCCGTGCCACCTGGCATGCAGTCGCATGCTAGCGTCCGGGCAAAAGACGGCCGCCAGCCAGATAGGGACGGCGCTCCTAAAGACGGCTCGAGTGACAACAACGCCGGTAGCAGCACGATCGAGCGTAAGTAGAAGTACTGCATAGCACCGATGTGTGCTGCTGTGCAGGCCTTCCACCGAAAGCTGTGCCTGCTGCATGCAAGCTGTGGCGCCTACTCGTCGGAGCAAGCTTTACACCACTTGCTGCTACTTGCAAGCTGCTTCTCCGGCTTCGCCATGGCAGGCAGCAGCAACCTCCGATATCTTCCATGATGCAATTTAGCTGCCGCCGCTGCATGGCAAGCGGTGGATACCACATGCTGCTGGGCTGTAGTCGTTGCCCATTGTTCTCTGTTGTGCTTCCTGCTGCTTTGAGGGCTGCGGTCCTCTTGAGAATGCCAAAATCTAGTTTACATTTACTACTGCCTCTTGCCGCTTGCTGCTGCCGCCGCCCTCTGCTGCTGCCGCCGCCCTCTGCTGCTGCCGCCGCCCTCTGCTGCTGCCGCCGCCCTCTGCTGCTGCCGCCGCCCGCTGCTGCTGCCGCCGCCCTCTGCTGCTGCCGCCGCCCTCTGCTGCTGCCGCCGCCCTCTGCTGCTGCCGCCGCCCTCTGCTGCTGCCGCCGCCCTCTGCTGCTGCCGCCGCCGCCCTCTGCTGCTGCCGCCGCCCTCTGCTGCTGCCGCCGCCCTCTGCTGCTGCCGCCGCCCTCTGCTGCTGCCGCCGCGCTCCTCTGCTTCTGCGGCCGCCCTCTGCTGCTGCTGCCGCCCGCCCTCTGCTGCTGCCGCCGCCCTCTGCTGCTGCCGCGCCGCCCTCTGCTGCTGCCGCCGCCCTCTGCTGCTGCCGCCGCCCTCTGCCCTGCCGCCGCCCTCTGCTGCTGCCGCCGCCCTCTGCTGCTGCCGCCGCCCTCTGCTGCTGCCGCCGCCCTCTGCTGCTGCCGCCGCCCTCTGCTGCTGCCGCCGCCCTCTGCTGCTGCCGCCGCCCTCTGCTGCTGCCGCCGCCCTCTGCTGCTGCCGCCGCCCTCTGCTGCTGCCGCCGCCCTCTGCTGCTGCCGCCGCCCTCTGCTGCTGCCGCCGCCCTCTGCTGCTGCCTGTCACTTCTGCAAGGCTGCTGCATGGCTGCTATTGCTGCCGCTTGCTGCAGCTATCGCTTGCTGCCGTTGCACTCTCCGAGTCTCTGTCTGCAGTGTGGTTGTCAATAGATGTCACTGCCTTTCCCAACAGCTTCACGCCTCCACCATTTTGTTCTTTCACCTCAAATGGCTGCTGGTTCACAGCCATTTCATCGTTTGTCTTTTCAAGCATGGGCAGCCAATGCCGAAAAGGAGAAGATACCTGTACAGCCGGGAACGCTGCTGGCCGAGCCATACTCGTGGAAGAACATTGCCATCAGTCAGCCGATCCTTCGCATAAAGACGACTGCGACAAGGTCGGCCGTTCTGGTTCTGCCTGCTGGGTGAGTGACTGCACCTTGAGTTTCATTGCGTGCCTTTTTTCGGCCATCGATGCCGAGACTGGCGCATGTACGAAGGCTCACCCATGCTGCGTGTGCATGCGCAGCCGATTCGACTATTCCCCCTCCCCTCCACCTTCGTCATGCGTCCAGCATCTCGTTTTCTCTCTGATGCAGCTACTCTCTCTTCTCAGTCGGCTTTCCAATGATTGCTGATAGTTGGCTTCCAGGTATCCGAAAGCGTTTAGTAGCAAAAAGAGACCCGAGCTGTGCTTCGAGCTCTGTCAGATTGTAAAGCAAGAATATCGTTGTGATGCATTTATTATTTGCGATTTATGTTTGGCTGTGCATCTTCGTCTTTACAGGCGGCACGTCCTTCGTTTTAACATGTCAGCGCCCCTGGGATACTTTCTTCATCTATGTTCTACCATTCCCTTCGTTTTTGGCGATGAGGAAACCGTGATGCCTCACCTAACGAAGGTTAGCTTTCTTTGGCTTGCCTTGCTTTGGTTACTTGCTGCTGGTACGACTGTCATGTGCGAGCAATCCTAAAAAAAACATCTATTCCACATGTTGTAGTAAACCTTCTGCCTTCCCTTCTGAATGCAACGAATTGTGAAGGGACTATTTTTCAGAGGCTTCTCTTGCACCCTTTATAGGAAAGCTGCCGTTTTATCGACAACTGCACTCAAGTTATTTCCCTGCTGGGAAAGTGCATCGGTAGCTTCAGTAACACCGCAGCCTTCAAGGAGAGCTGGGAAGAGTTCACCAATTGCCACTGTCCTTACAAAAATGACAAGTCGATGTCCAAGCAGCATCATTTCAAGGTGTGTCTTGCTATTGCTTGAACGCTGTCGCCGGTCTTGGCAGCTGCCTCGACCTGTATGTGTGTGTAGCGTATGAATACACGAGTCATAGTCTGCCAGCCAGCCATCCTCAGAGCCAGAGCCTGTCTCAGCCTTGCGGTGCATGCTTTCAGGTCTTTGGTGAAGCCTTCTACACCACGATCCGTAAAGCACTGCCTGCCGAGCTTCTGAGTCCGGAAATGGCTTTTGCATTTAGAGCTCTCATGTTCGATGCAACTACTCCCAACATTCTTGGGCTTGCCGTCGGAAGTCGACCAGGTATGCTGTGCAGAATGACTTTGATTGTGTGGCCATGCTATTTTGCGTCTGTCGGAAAGTACTACTCTGCCAATGTTGGCAACTATGGCTGCGAATTCTTACTCTGCAGCTACAGGAGCCAGTGCAGCTCACCGCGGTTCGGCCAAGAAGCCTGAGAAAGACAAGAAGAGCACACGTAAGACCTTGCTTGCTATAGAACCGCTGCTCTATAGTTGCTCTCCAAGAGTCAGCACGACTGGTGGTTGTACTCATTACCGAAATATGGAAGCCCGCGGCGGCATTTTCTACATAGCTAGGTGTATGTTGAGCCGTGATGGTACACTACGTAAGGTGGTTGCTTTTCACGACCTCGGTCCAGAAGTCGTGGGTTTGCAGTGGGCGATTCTTTATCGCCCGGTGCAAGCGGTGGTGATAGCCGTAGAGGCTCTTCTGTCACTACACAAAAAGAGGCCGTTGAATCAGCTAGTATTTTTTCTCCAGTGTGTGCCGGAGTCAGCATGGAGCAACCGACGACTATCACTTGGAGAGAGGCTGCTTCTATAGCTGGAGACATTTGCATTTATAATCGATGATGCAGATGGTTTTGGCCGAATACGTTTTGGTCTGGTGTGCCATTGCCGGGATTTACCCGACCAGCTAACAGCTAGACCTTGGCCCACCACTGTACAATATTTGCTGCCAAGTTCGCATTACGATAATGCATTTTGTGCACCCCTTTCAAAGCTATTCAAGACTTTATTACCCTTGGTATTTTCTTCCAACTACTCGCAAAAGTGCTTGGCACAGCTCTCATAACGAGTTAATTAGCCAACTAGGTCTTGATGTAGTTAGTTAGTTGTGCAGTCATACATTCTTTGTCCAAAAAAGTGACTGACTCCAAAGACGACATAAAGCACACTTAACAGTGGTGCTCTCTCTGAAAGATGGACCACTCTGTAGCAGGCAGGATTCTAGTGAAAAAGCTTTGAGGTTGGATAAAGTTGCAAAAGGCTTGTAGTGAGTGCATTTTTCAGGCGAGGTCGAAAGTAAAGCGCTGCCGGACAAGTGGGTTGAACATGAGCCAACGCCGGAAGAGCACGTGGCTCAGGTGAAAATCGGAAAATGCTGGCGAGGCTACTATGTGAGGAAGATCGTTAAAGGCCGCACGCCGGGCACAGATGTGCAGGCCAAAGCGCTCGAGAGCCTCACCAAAGCTTGGACAGCCATCGAAGGCAGTGCCGAGCAAATTGGCTTGAATCTATTCAGGTAGGGCCGTCTCGGGCGATCGAGTGAAACCTTTTGCAATACTTTCGTAAGCTTGCACTGGCTGACCCTCTCACTGCCGAAGCCGCTGTGCGCAGCCATATATCGGCAGTGTGCCTTTGCTGGCTTACTGCAGGCATCTGTTCAAGACCGACCCTGAGATCATGCCAAAGTATCCATTCTATCAGGACGAGTGGAACAAGATCTCGTACGCAGACTACGCCGGCAATTTTGCCGACCAGGCAGCCGGCGCATGGTTCGTCGTATTTCGAGAAGTATTCTACGTTCAGGATGAGGCTCTGTGCGTGCCCAAGCTCTACGTGCCACTCAGTACGTGCCTGCTCAGAGTGGTGGACAACGACACCGGCGTAGAAATTCCTCGAATCTTCCAGAAGGTCGCTCCATATGTCTATAGGAAAAACAAAAAAGGTCAGAGAGCACGACCGTGCTTTGCATCGTGCAAGGCTGCCGGCTCATTAACTCACTCGACATTGGCTCACGGGCCTACCCCGGAGGCATGCTGGGCCTCGGCACGTGGCTGGCGATAGCCTGCGGCCGCCTGCAAAAGTTTCCGTCGTCGCATTGCCGAGGCGATTTTCGCTGCAGGCAGCCCTCCTGGCAAGTCGATGAGATGCCCACGCGCATCAGCAATGTTCTAACTCGGCTCACGTTACAGGTTACACGTTTGTTGCTGAAGCGAGAAGCGTAGACGCGCCAGTCGCCGGCGGCAAGTGGAAGATGAGGCTCATCAGCTCCATGATGCAGCTGCCACTTCCGGCTCGGAACGAGGTGAACAGTGCATTTCACGTGAGGGAGATCCGCGACTACTACGTGCCCAGCGAGAGGAGCGTCATGCTCAGGTAGCGCTCTGGCAGCGCAGGCCCCCCACACGTTGCACCTGCTGCCGCGGCTCGAAGCTGGGTTGGTTGCAGCATGCACAGGCTTCTCATCGGCCGAGCGTGCTCTCGGCCGATGCTCGGCCACACCGACGCTCGAGCTGTAGCCTCTACGGGAGCTCGCACGCAGTGTTTGTCTCGTAGGTACTCCGTGAAGGTGCTCGGAGAGAATCACCTCGTGAGCTTGCAGCTGAGCACCTCGCGGCCGGACGTTTACATCAAGATACAGGTGCTCGACCGCGAAGAAGAGCTGGTGTCGGCAACCGGCAAAGGTCACGTGGTGCTCCCATCGTTCATCTTTCTCAAGGACCACTCGGGCGCCGACGCCGAGCCGGAGAAGAGGCCCGGCTCGAGAGGATGTGAGTGGACCACTCTTGCTTCGCCGTGGAGCTGCCTCTTTTTCGCACTCTCTGTCACACTTCCTCGATCCCGCAAGGCGAAACCCACGTGGTCGCCGACTCTGCACCCCTTGATTGATGCCTGCGTAAAGCCGTGATGCAAAACAAAGATGTTTATGCAAGCAGCAGACTTTTGCCTCCTTCCTGTGAGTCCTTCTCCCCCCCCCAAGGTTAGCAAGCACCATCTTAGCTCGTCGACTGTCTGCCGAGAAGCCTGAGGCTGCCATCTGCGCTGCTCTCGGGCATGCGGCATGGGCCGTGCTTTAGTTCGAGTATGTCTTCGCTATCGTGAGTGTGACTCGCGTCAGCTCTCGTGGCAACCTCATTGCATGAAGGAGCGATATACATGACAATCGCCAGGTCGCAAGGCGAGATCAGACACATGCACCACAGGCCTCACCTCATCTTGGCACGAGCTCGTGCTCACATCTTGTTCATTCATTACACGCTGAGTGCCCCGATCATGTGATCCTATGTAAATCCTTAGATCACGGAAAAAACGAAAGTCCGAATCACGTGAGAGTGATGTGGGGTACTCTGGCACTGGGGACTCTTCTTTCACGTAGCCGTGATGATTGTGATAAAAAAGATTGCTGAGCCGACGTTGCCTCCGACGACGAAGCTTGTCAGTTCTGCTCCTAAGGTCTGTCGTTACTGAGTGCAATATCTAACATGGGTCTCTTGTTTCTTTGTATTGGCAAGCTTGCCGACCCAGCCATACTTGGAAGGAGAAGGCAGCGATATGAATTGATGCCACACTGCTTGGTTCTGTGTGTGTGTGTGTGTGTGTGTGCTCGAGTGTGTGAAGGCTTTTCACTCCTTTGGGCCACTTCTCTTCCAGTCTCAGTGCCTGCTTTAGTCAAATAAATGATGGCACAGTGGCCCGTTTAATTTATAGGTCAAGGCTGATTTAACAGCCTCATTTGTATAGCTTCAGAAGAGCCTTAATGACTGTCACCACACTTGCAGTGGGCAATAAAGGGTTGCCCGCTGCAGGGGACTCGAACCCTCGGCTTGGGTCGTGAAGAGCGAGCACCTTACCACTAGGCTTAGACCCAGGAGCCGTGCAGACTGTCCAACCACGCAGAATGTCGCTGGCCCTTCGACTTCCCAGGTTTCCCTGGATTCTGAATTCGCCATATTGCCGCGTCTATCTGCTGCTCGAGCTGCCTCTTGAGCTGCAGCTTCGTTGCTTTCCCGAATCGATGATCTGCCCGACATTGCAGCGCCGGCCAGCCTCACTGGGGTGCTGCAGGCGCCTGCACGGATGATCCAACCTCGTTGTAGCTCTCAAGGGCGGCTCGAAGAGCAAGCCGACAAAGAGAAGTGGCTCGTCTGGACCATCGGTGAGTCGGCGATGTCGATGATGCCAACCTAGTTCTACCAGCACCAAGCAGCTCGAGGGCCGGCCGCCGGCCATTTGCTGCAAGCCACGGGGGGGGGGGGAGGCGGGAGGCAGCCGAGAGGGAGATGCCTCACTGCCTGATTCGCTATCGACAAAGCTAGGCAGCGACGTCTGCTTGAAATGTAACGCACTTGCCGCCCGCGCTCGGTTTCGCGAAGGGAAGCTCAGGCTGTGCTCTGCAATCTCAATCTCTCACTGCTCTGCAATCTCAGCCCTCGTGTCTTTCTTATGCACATTGTCGTACCGCATGAGCTCGTCCATGCAGAAATCGTGCACACTGTGCACTGAAATGAGAATGTCATCTCTAACCGATTTACATCCTACGTTTCCTTGTGGGCTTACGAAATTTTTCTTTTATTCTTATTATTATTATTATTATGGCACGTAGCAGCGCATTTTTTGTTCGCTCGGCTGATTGATTCACTACCCCCTTTTTTCGAAGCATCCTACTCTTTATAGCCAACTGTAACTGTGCTAAAAAATGCCCCGACCGTCCAGGCGGTGGCTTACCTGTCCACGCGGCTGCTTACCTGTCCAGGCGGCGGCTTACCTGTCCAGGCGGCGGCTTACCTGTCCAGGCGGCGGCTTACCTGTCCAGGCGGCGGCTTACCTGTCCAGGCGGCGGCTTACCTGTCCAGGCGGCGGCTTACCTGTCCAGGCGGCGGCTTACCTGTCCAGGCGGCGGCTTACCTGTCCAGGCGGCAGGTAGCTCGTGAGCGGTGCCACTGCCTAGTCTACACTCTCTCCAACTGAATAGCCGGATTTGCACCAGCCGTGAGATGACCACCTCGTGGTCAGATGGTCAATGCCTCATACGATGAGGAGCTCAGTTCCTAGTCAGCTTTTCACATTCATGACTCACACTCATGTAAAAACTCATACTGGAAATGATCTCGCCTCTCAACCGTTGCCTTTCGGAAGTTTCAGCTGAATTGCAGCATGTGTTCGGGGCAGCACCTTACAAGCTGGCTTGTCCGTTGCACTTTGCCACAATATTTATAATATATAATTATATTATATAATGTAACAATATTAACTTGATAATGTGTACTAAATTTTTATTATATATATACATATAAGCCCATATGGCTATCGGCTGGCCGTCTGATGCACCCACGGCACACGGCTGGATCAGCTCGGAACCGGGGTAGCCAAGCGCCTGCCGGCCTCCGTGTTTTAGTCTCGCCCACAGAGCAGGACTTCGGCCGGGGACGCCAACGATCTGCCAGACGATGACGAGTCGGTTCGGCCTCATAAGTACGTCATCCAGGCGGTCGTGATGCGAAGCAGCTGGCCACTCACACCGTCGCAGTGGGCCTTCGTCCAGGAGCTCAGGGAGCAGGAGAAGAACGAGATGCGCCGTGAGTCCGTCGCTCAAGCTCAAGGGCACTCGGTCCTGTGCCCTTTCAGCGAAAAAAACTCGCTGTTCTCAGTGTTCTGAGCTTTTGCTTACAACTTCGGGGGGGGTTGACATAAACCCGGAGCTCGGAAGGTTAATGACCTGTGAAGTGACACATATGCGAACGAGGGCACACCGAAAGAAAACTAGACTACGAACCTTTCCACGAAATGTATTAAGGCCCCGAATTAGTGGACGTCCGAGGCAAACAGTGGTCACAGGCTTGTACAACGATCTCGTACAATGCACGCACGTGCCTGAGAGGGGAGAGAAGCATGTCCACTCAAGCTCGAAAACAGTAGATGAGAGAGCGATGCAGGCTGCCAAAAAGGTCACATGGCCCGTTGCCATTCACGAGTCAATCTGCCCAATCAGTGGCATAGAGCCAGGCTGCTGCTGCTGAGGTCTCATGTGTTCACGCGAAGATCGCCCATCGGGCAGGCGAAGGTCGTGAGTCTGGCTGAGGCAGGACACCGTGGGGGAAATATACTGAACACACAAGGCTCCCACTCCCCAGTCGCGTGTGAGCGGAAGCGACGACATTATGCCACATAATCAACAAAGCACGGAGGAAAGGGTAGCAGTCGACTGGGCCCGTTTCGGGCACGAGAGGCTTTCGACAGTCGCAATTGTCGACTGTGGAGCTATATTACACCGTTACGGAGCAACGATGCCGAACCTCTTTACCGGCTGCACTCTGCAGCCATTGCTCTTTGTTGAGATCGTGATGTGATTATGCCTACCCCACCCTACGACAGTGCCGTGCCTAAATGTTGGTGTCTGCTGGTACTAGGCTGGAGGTCCCTCCCGACCTTGACCAATCGGAGCGAAGCGTTCCTACTGCTAGGCATTAGCAGCAACGCTAACAAATCGGAGCGCAGCTTTCTGGGTCACAGACGACAGGAAGCTCCGGTTAGATGAAAATCTGTCAAAGAGTTGATGATTAAACGTTGTTGAGTTCGGTTGTGTTCCGAGTGCTCCAAGTCTTTTGCTGTTAAGAAATACATTAACGCTCACGACATCTTTATTCATGCCACATCAAGGATCGTAGCATCGGGACGTAGCCTCAACTCTGACGGAAGTAGCCTACTGAAGCATGCCAGAGTGCATTCGGGTGGCAAGCAAACCTTCGGTGAGCTCCCGGCGACAGGTGGCTTTAGCCCCAGGTCTCTGCCTTCGATAGGGTCGCGAGTGACTTCGTCGCCCGTCGTCCTGCCTCGGCTGCCTTGCTCTAGGTCCCTGAGCACCACGTGACATGCTGACAAATTCGCTCCCTGGCACTGCAGCGCTCGTCCGTCGTCACCGGGCCTTTTCGAGACCCGTGGTGGCCACCTCGCTTCAGTGGTCAAACCAAAGGAGCGAGAGCCATCGCCGTCGAGTCAGGCGAGCAAGGATCCGAAGGCTGCCAACAGCAACGCAGCAAAGCCCAAGGCGGCCGCAAAAGGAGGCGCCAAGGGCGACAAGCAGGGCGCGGCCGCTGCCGCAGCTGCGCCCAAAGAGAAGACGTCCCGGCCGCCGTCGGTCATGTTCGACGCCGTGAAGCCGCACTGGATAATGCGCATCGTGAGCGACGCGAGCAACCAGGTAACCGAACGACCAATATCTCTGCAGGGCAACTTCCTGCAGGGGGCACCCCGGATGCAGGGGGCTAGGAGGGCGCCCAGCTGCTCGCACGGCCGTTGGGTAGGAGGGGGCAAGCTTGCCATCCGGAAGCGGCGTCTATGGAAAAAGCTATCGGAAAGAGAGCAGCCAGAGTCGATTTGCTTTCAGGACGACGTGGAGATTAAGAAGGACGCTGAACGGTACAACGAGATCAAGGCTCTGAAGAGAGCCTGGGAGGAGGCCGAGCCAGGAAGAGCTGCCAAGGTGAATAAAGGACACGCCCCTTCGACACGCCCCCACACCGCTGCCCCCATGCGACCACCACAGCGAGCCCACTGCAGCTAGACATTCTTTTCTTGCTGGGCGGCTTTCCCTTTTGCTCTCTTCATCCATCCATTCGTGTATCTAGCTCTATCTATATATCGATCAACTGGGATCTTAGCCCATAGGAGTGAGGTGCTAGCTCTTTATGACCTGGATCGTGAGTCCTGCAGCTGTCGATCTTGTATTGACCACTACAAGCAGCAGTGGTAGCTGTTCAGGCTCTTCTGCTGCTATATAAATGAGGCCCTTGAATTAGCTCACCTTCAACTTTAACTTTACCTATCTATCTATCCATATATCTGTCTATCTGTCTCTGTACATCTCCTGGCTCTCTTGTCTCTCAGCTGGTTTTCCCATCCTAGAAGTTGGAGCTGATGAGAGCAAAAACCCCAAGGGAGTTGTGCCTCCAATCTGTTCACAATGTCTGTTTGCAATTGCAGGCCGTCCAGTCGCGGCTGCGTTACCTGGCGACTCATGTGGTGAAAACGAACGAAGGCATTGCACCCGATTTGGACCAGCAGACGACGGCACTTGCTTCCCCTGAGAACGAGGTGGCAGCACTAGAGCAGACGCTGGCAGCTGCCGAGCTGACAGACGGCGGTGGCGTGTCTGCCTTGTTGCTCGAACCTCCACCTGCACCCAAACCCAAAGAAGTGCTGCCACCTCTAGATCTTAGCCCGTTCTTGGGGTGAGTGTGTGGTTTACTGGTTTACGTGGTTTCACTTACCTGTAAACTTACTTGTTCAAGACGAGGCAACAGATCCGATCGACCTGGAGGGGCGTGCCTGCAACAAACCGACTGGGCATGCCCCTTCTGCCCATCTGTAATTGCGTGCAGCTCAATGCAAGACAAGGTTCGGGGGCCCAGTCCTCGACTTACTGGCTACCGACAAACGTCCCAGTGTTACTTGGAAATTGGAAACCTAGCCCTCAAAACGGGCAACATTGCAAATATTTGGGCCTGTTTAGGCTTGGAGACCACGCCCAAGTTCGACTTTGCATTCGTGATATCGAGTCTTGACCTCTGTAACTCACTACTTGCAAGTCTTTCTGCTTGTGTTATAATGTGCCTATAGGTGATGATCAACTTTGTAGCTGGGCTTGTCTGTCGTGAATGTCACAGTTGCCATATTACACCATTTCGCACCGAACTGCAGCGGTTACCCATCAAGCAGCTTAGCGACTTCAAGGTTTTGTCACTTACTTTTAATCCCTTCATTCTCTTGCTCCAGCCCAGCTATCGAAAATGCTTCCTAATCAGGCTAGGTAGGCATTATGTCCACCCTCTTCTTCCTTAAATCGTTTGGCTATACCTCGGACGAATCTCAAATTCTTTACAGACCGTGCCTTAGCTTGTATGCTCCCAAAGCCTGGAACTCACTCGAAACTGAGGCCATGAAATCCCCTGACTTGACGACGTTTAAAAAGAAGCTTAAAATGCACGTCTCTTGCAGCATTTGCTGGATACACAGCCCTGTGTGTCCTTTGTTTGCAGCCGTGATGGCCCACTAGGTAAGGTGGATTTTCGCGACCTCGGTCCCGAGGTCGTGGGTTCTAATCCAGCTGTGTCGAGGCTGTATTGCCACTGCAAGCACTGGTGATAGCCGTAATGGCTCTTATATCGCTATAGAAAAGAGGCTGTTGAATCAGCTAGCATGTATATGCTGACACTGTGCCTGCGCTCACTAATCAATTGACATCCTTCCTTTGTAGCAGATGTAAAGTGCCTACAAAGAGATTGAGATCTCTCGGGGTGCTATATAAAAAAGGCCATTATTATTATAATTAATTCTGGGTGTACCTCTGGGTCCTTTCGATTTGCAGGCAACTGCAGACAAATGTCAGCTGAGAGTGTATGTGGATATATGTTACTGATGTGTATGAATTGTATACAACCTCCAGCTGGTCCCATTCGGTTGCATGTGGCTGACAGGTTTTGCAGTGCTGAGTTGGGGAAAACCTTCGGGAGAATAATGAGTGTTCGTAGTCGAATCACCCCCAAACTTGTGACCTTAGTCATCAATTGATACAGTTAGGTGTGGGGCCAGTTGCCGACGGGAAGGAGATCGCAGTGGTCGGAGTGAAGACCGGGCAAGTAGACGGACCTTATACTCCTGGAGGTAAGGAGGTCGAAGGCACAGACATGTAGTATCTCGGAGGGTTCTCTAGCAGCCGACCAATTAGAAGAAGACTACAACAACTGTATGGATGCTCGCTTGTGTGACGTCATCAGCATATGGAACTGTAACAGTTTGGGTTAAAAATATATATTGCTGTGAAAAGCGGGCATTATAAATCATTAGATACGATAAATTGGTGGACATAAGGGTGGGCTGCCAAAAGCCAGCTGCACATTTGATGAGGTCTGGTCGGCTTTTCTACTCAAAGTTTTGTGTTGAAAATTCCGTGTTAAAGAAGGCCCGTCATACCATACATGTCCATCTTACATTGTGCCGAAGTTACTACCTATGTTTTACAATTGCGATTGCTAGCAACCTTTCGTTTGTGCTTCTCTTTCGTCCTCTTGTCACTGCCTTCGACTGTTTTAATCCCAGTTTCAAGTTTTAGTTCCTTGCGAATAGATGAGATCACTTACCTGTTTAATGAAGAGGGTGCACTATTTCTTCCATTTATTTTCCCGGCACTTGGGAAACTTAATGATCTCCAGTTCTGAAAGCTCTCCGGGTGCCTGGTCAGGGTGAATGCTGGATGATATCACAACCCCCCCCCCCCCCCCCCGATAACGAGGCTCGTTCTGACTAAAAAAAGTCGGATCTGCGAGCGAGGAGCGGCCATTTTGAAGTTATTTCGAAGCTTTTCGTGGAACTGCCAGTCCTGGAGCTGATAACGCTGTGCTGCTCAAGGCTGCACATGAACTACATTTCTGCATTCCATCGTGCGGCAGTCACTGCATGTGAAAACTCGCACTTACATTTTCAATCGCACTTTATTTCTTGCTTTTCTCGCGTCCTTCTCAAACTGCCTTCGACTGCTATGGCAACTATAAAAATAGCGTTAGTTCCTCGAGAGTAGATGGGCGCATGCATACGTGTCTACGTGTAGGGGCTATACTATTACTACTATTTTACTTCCACCCGGGAAGCTTTACGACATCTGGATCTGAGATCTCTTCCAATGCTAGGTAAGAAGGACTTACCCATCATCCGATAGCGACGTTAGTTCAACTCCAAACAGTTCGGACAGTGTTAAAACATATACTTCAAAGTTTGTCGAACTCGAGACAGGTTCGCGGACTACTTGATTTTGAACGTTTGCTATCCTTGAAACAGTCTAACCATGGCCAGCATTAAAAATAATAATAATATTAATCATACATTTGTATTGCGAACTTGGAGAACTGAATCTCTATCTGGATACACTTGACAGATGCTGCATAGAAAGCATTACCAAATATTTGGTAGTACTTTCAAGTGAGTAATTAGAAATAACTGTAGGCTGACACTGCTTCATCAAATCGCTTGCTTACTTAGCAGCTAGTATCTCGCCTTTCGTTCGCTCCCATCGTGGACTGAGCAGCGATTGATTACCTTCTCAGTGTACACCGCGCCTACACATCCCGAGCAGACTGTGCGCGTTTGTTTTCCGTAGGAAAATTTCGGACACTCCTCGTTACCTCGACTCGATTGAGATTGATAGGCAGGCTGAAATAAGGCAAAAAGAATTTCAAAAATACCGTCAATTTCGAGACGCCGTGGAGAGATGGCGCGAAGAAGACCGACAAGAGAGGAACTGCACGAAAGTGCAGCAACTTGACAAATTTGAACGCATGCAGGTACGAACGAAGTTTGCACTTCTGTGATCTCGCTTGAAGCAGGCTGCACGGGATATATGCTGTCCGTGATATACTGTATTTCTATTAAGTTCAGTCCTTAAGTAATTTGCACTACCTTTTTGTGAACCTTCTCCTGCATCTCATCCGTAGCCGGTAAAAGGGTAAAAGGATAGGATGGGTGAGTAAAATAGGGTATAAGATATGAAGGGCAAGATAATGATCAGAGAGAAGAGAAGGCTAGCGCGTTAGAGACACACAGAGAGAGAAGAGAGACAGACAGATAGACGACAGAGAGGCAGGCAGACAGAGAGAGACAGAGAGAGAAGAGAGACAGACAGACGACAGAGACAGGCAGAGAGAGACAGAGAGAGAAAGAGAGAGAGAGGGAGGGAGGAAGGGAAAAGGTAGTAAAATGGTGGGATGTCACTGGGTGACTGTGTCCCTGAAAAAAGAGGATCGCATAGCGAGAAATTAAAATCACCAGTACTGATTGATGTGTCCAATCTTCGAGTGAAAGGCGCTCGACGCCCTTGCTTCTAAAGAATTTCCAGGCCGCGATTTTGAAGCCGCTTGCTTGACGCGTTTTCTTGAGCTCGGCGCCACTGTTTCTGTTGATTTTGATGTGGCCCGCTCTTGCGAGACGTGCCACACGCCACTGGACACGGTAGAATGCACCGCACTGCAGGCCGTGCTCGACGAAAAGAGAGCCGAGGTGAACAAGCCCCGAGAAGCCATCAGACAGCAGTACCTGGAAGCCGAGCGCAAGCACCTCGAAGAGCTGGCTGCCGCGGAAGCTGCGCTGAAGGCGGAGCAAGAGAAGAGCTTGCCTTCGCCCAAGGGCAGGCGGAGCGCAAAGAAAAGCCCCAGGGGCGCGCCAGCGCCTCCTGCCAAGTCGGGCAAGAAAAAGTAGAAATCCGCTCGGACGGACACGCTCGGTCTGTCCACTGACCTTGGGTGACCTTCACACTGCTTTGTGAGCTGCCTCGATTAGGCGCTTGTGTAAGACTGCAGCGCCAGATTGTATGGCAGACTTTTCTGCTAATTTCACGCGTTCAAATTGACGTAACGCATAGGCTCATAATGATGTTGAGATAAACGAATTAAACTTCCAGTTAACGAGGTGAAATGCTCAGAGAGTTTACTCGCCATTTCGTCAATGCGTGCTGACACTGTGCATGCTGCCACTAACCACATTTGCATGCTGACCCTGTGCATGTCACCCCTAACCATGTTATTCATTTCGTTTGTTTTTTTCAAGCATGATTTTACTTACCATTCAATTGCATTTCACTTTACAGCAGATGTAAAGCGCCTAGAGAGAGATTGGGTTCTCTGAGGGCGCTTTATCAAGTGAATTATTATTATTATTATTATTGTCAATCAGCGGTGCTGCTGACGTACGACAGTCGAAATCGACGTTAAGTTAATGTTAATAATGTTAATCGACGTTAAATTAAGTGTTATGATAATACGCGTATGTAAGTATGCGATCGTATGTGCGTATGTATGCGATCGTATGTACGTGTGTATGCGATCCCGCTTTGGCCCGACGGTTTGTTAAGCTTACAAAGCACCATGACCAAGTGTGTCCCGCAAAACCTCAGGTCTTTAGCCAGGGGTAGGGTGCTCCCACTTCACGACCCAGGTCGTGCGTTTGAGTACTGCAATAGGCAATCCTTTACTTCCGCCTGGAATTCATGGTGATGGTCCCTAAGGCTCTTCGGCAGCTATATAAATTATAACAATAATAACACATTTGTATTATTATTAATTCCCTCGGAGAACTTAATCTCTTTATTGGCGTTTTACATATGTGTGAAGTGTAGTTCGATTGCATGCGGGCTGGTACCGCTCCATTCCTAAACAGCTGTTGGAAGCATCATCGAGAGGGGCCTGTGCACAGCTGCGGTCTGCGTCTAAGGCCAATAACCCACTGGGGAACAGATGGTGGATTCACCATCGGGGTCGGCCAAGGCTCAGCGTGAGTCGAGGAGAGGGGACTAGAGTGGGATAGAGGGGTGAGTGAAGTCGTGCTCCCTCTGCTCTGTGAGTAGTAGAATAAATTGTTGGCGTTGTTCATCGGCTGGCTCTCTGATGTGCGAACCAAACTACATGAAGGAAGTATGATCGAATGGTTAGTGGCAGCATGCTCAATGACAACAAGCATAACATGGTTAGGGGTAACATTCGCAGGGTCAGTATGCAAATATGGTTGGAGGCAGCATGCATAGCGTTTTTAACTTCTTTTTAAATGTCAGTAAGTCAGGGGATCTCGTAACGTCGGTCGGAAGTGAATTCCACGTGTAGTTCGTATGTACGTGTGTATGTATGTTTTGTATGCCAGCTCCTGACTTGTGACCTTAAGGTCAAGGGGCGTGTAGTTCGTATGTACGCGTCTATGCATGTATTGTATGCCGGCTCCTCTGATGAGCCTGTGATGTGGCGTGGACACAGGCCGGTAACCCGCTGGTGGCCAGATGGTGGATTCACCATCTGGGTCGGCCGGTGCACACCTGCGGTCGCCTGTGATGTGGTATGGACACAGCCCGGTAACTCCCTGGTGGGGAGATGGTGGACTGGAGAGTGGAGGAGTGGGGAGTCGAGCGAGAGTAGGAGCCGAAGGGAGCCGTGGGCTCTTCGGCTCCGTGCGTTGGTAATAAACTGTCGGTGTTGGACATCGGCTGGCTCTGCTGTGCGAACAAACTACCCCACACTTTGAGAGCATACGAACTTAAGGCACGGTCTCCAAAGGATTTCAGGTTCGTGCGAGGTGTCGCTAAACGATTTGATCCAGAAAAGTTGGTGGCACGATGCCTAGCCTGGTGGGGGAGTAGCTATGATAGGTAGGCTGGAGCCACCGAATGAAAGGGCCTAAGAGTGAGTGGCAGAACCTTGATTCGCTGGTTGATTGGGAGCCAGTGCAGGTCGGCTAGAAGTGGTATGTGGCAACTGCGACCCTCACGACAGACAAGCGTAGCTGCAGATTTGTGCACCAACTGTAAGTGCACGATCGCACGCGGCGGTAGACCAGAAAGCAATGAGTTGCCCAAGTCAAGATAGGATGTTACAAATGCATTGACCATTTTCGATGTAGTATCTTTGTCTAAGCAAGACCGAATTTTAGCAATGTTATGTAGCTGAAAGTAGGCAGACTGGACTGTGGAGCTGATGCGGTCGTCTTATGAAAGGTCACTTTGAAACAGGACACCTAGATTTCTCACAGATGCAACCGGAGGTAAGCTAGAAGAGCCAATTTCGAGGTTTAAGTTTTCTAATTCCCGAATCACTCTCGGTTCGCCCGTAGCTAATAAGTTGGTTTTAATCTTCATTCAATTTAAGAAACTGTGCTGCCATCCATGAAAGGTTGTCATGTATACATGCAGCAATGTAGTTCGACGTGCTGGAGAGTTGAGAGGGATCAAAGCTATGGTACAACCGGATGCCGTCTGCTTAGAAGTGGAAACCTGGGAGGAGCAATCGAATCTCCAAGTCCGGGAGGCTTGCGTGGCGATGCTCATTCAGCAGCTACGTAGATGACATACTTTTACGGTGCAGACAGCAATTCTCTTGAATGGGATTGACAAGGCTGCTCGGCCGGCGAACACTCAGCCCGCGTTCAAGGTCAGTTTCCTGAAGCAAGCACCTCGCGTTCGTCGTATTCGTCTCCAGCGGTCGTGCCTTAGCAAGCCGTTGGCGTGCAGCATCTTTAGGCTTTTCAAATCGGGCACACTTCTTTCAGACGAGCTTACCTCAAAAGAGTCGTCCGAGCTGGGTTTTAAGGCAGAGCATCTGCGGTTCTAGCGAGATGTGAAATAACGACCTTATAGAAGGGCCAAAGAGCCCCCAGTTTGCACGGCGAGCCATCAGCTAGCAGCTTTCTATAGGCACTCGCCAGGGCGAGGCTATTCATTTGCTTAGACTTAATCACGTGAGCAGAATCCACAGCAGGGAAGACAGCCTTTCTGGGACCGGCCTCCAAACGATAGATATCTGGCTCTTTCTGGGTGATGTTCAAATGAGGCTAACGGCCCTTCGTGGCAGGGATTTAGACTCTCCCAAAACTGGGTATACCATTTTTGGTATAACCATTATTTTTTACAGAGGACCCGGAGTGCCGTTCCACTCGGCGAACCTTCTGCACACCGAAACAGCGTCTGCTTCCAGACAAAGCTACCGCTTCTTCTTAAAAAAAAGCTCAAGCATTTTTATGTAGGAAGAGTTAATTAGGCCTGCAGGCCGGCGAATCGACGTGGTCTGTCGCCACAGGTGGCAGAGAGTTCACCGGACGTTGGAGGTCAGGACATTGAGCTTTTCAGACGTCCCACAGCTGCTCCTCTTCATCGCTGCACTTCCGAGACGGACCCTTAGTCCGATGGAGGAGGTTAACGCTTATATGAGAAGTTATCAGTAAAAGACCTTTTCTAATAATCAGTCGGGGGGGGGCTCTCTTCTTGCCCAGTGAACGACCCGATAGCTATGCCTAACCGAAAGATTCGGCCGGCTAAACCAGCTCTACCATCTCTGCTTACACGATGCTCATCTGTCAGTCGTCCCGGGTCATTTGCACTGTCACGTCACGACCAACCAGCTGCTGCTAAGAGCTAGCTAGCTAACTAAGCTAACTAGCTAGCTAAGGAGAACTATCAGTCGCTGAAAAAGCCGTATTAGACTGTGCAGCAGTAACAGCAGTCTCTCCGTCGGTTTGCATAGCGAAGAGCTCGTTACACGCCCACCTGCCGACGACGGTAGAACACGTCGGCGACGAAATTGCTCTTTAATGTCGAGTCGCAGTGGTTTATATTATGACTATAATAAGGAGACATATAGGACCATAACGAGGCATCGCTTCTGCGGTCACTGACAGCTGCCCGTGTTGCGCTGTCGCCGACGCATTTCGATTTAAGCATTGTTCACTTGGAAAAACATGGATGGGTACGTTACATTATAGTTAATCCGCTGGCAGCTGGCACGTAAAAAATTGCAGCCACACACACACACACACGCGCACGCACACATATATAGATATATGTGTGCGGGTGTGTATGGGTGTGTATACACAAACATATACACACGAAAAGGAAGATCAGCGAGCGAGCGAAGACGCATCTGCAATCCCAATCGTAGTGTGGCACTAATCCACTACCACAGAGCGCACGCGAAACGGTTTGAGCTCAGCCTGCACTGGTCGCACTTGGGCCAACTGGCTGGGAAGCTGAGAACTGCTAGCTGCGCGAGCAGATGAGGTGATTGGTGCTCAGCCGAACGCCAGCGTTAACTCTGACCCGCCGGGCAGGAGCTAGCGTAGAGCGAGCCAGCAGAACTGCAGCAGCACCAGCATTGAAAGGTACGGCACATGAGCAGGACAGGCGACCAAAGTAAACACAATTCCATAATGTCAAGCAAAGTAGCATCAGATGCACTGCATCTGTGCTCAGCGGTAGAGGCGCTCAAACTGCTGCTGCCTCGGTGACTGGACGTGCAGAGCACGTGATGTCGGGGCGGGCAGGCAGGGCACCCGCCGATCTTGCTGAGGTATGGCAGTGAGCCCAAGCTCGTCAGGCACAGTCGCTCTCTGAGCGAGGATGGGTGGATGGGTTGGTGGGTGGTTGGGGCTCAGTGTTCAGCAAGGCCTCAGATGCTCCAGCTGGATCTCGAGCGCGATTCGCTGCTCCATCACCTCCTGCAGCTCCTGATTGAGCTCACCGTTCAGGCGCGACAGCATCGTGTTTCTCTCCCGAAGTCGCTTGATGGAGCTAGCAATCTCCTTTTTGCCTCTGCAAGCATCAAGACCTGGCAGCGACCCCAGTGCTTCTCCCAGCGCACGCGCCTCGGCAACGCGACTCGTCTCGGCAAATGACTCGTTTTAAAGAAAGGCTCCCTGCTGCTTGGGCAGCTGCTGCTGGCGGCCCTAAGCCACCGGTTGGCGTGAAGAGCAGGATGCTGGCATGCTGGGACTGCCTGTTAATCGCTGAATAGCCAAGCGCCAGTTGCTGAGATAGCGGGATGGCAAGCTTCGAGACAGCATAGACGAGTTTAAAATTTCGAAGAGACAATGGCTGTTGTTGTTTTGGCGAATAAGAAGACAAAACAGTGCAGTGGTCTTTGATAAAGCAATGCGTTCATGATCTTTGACATCCTATGAGCTTTGAATTTTAGTTGTTACAAAAACAATGCTGAAAATGCTGACTTACAAGGGCATGTAGTTGCAAACAGAATCAGAGCACCCATAGCTCGCTTTACATAGTTTACTCCAACGATTTCGAGTTGAATCATTTTGTAACTTATTTGTCCTCATGTCTATGAGGTCATCACAAATGTCTCATCGCAAGGTCTATATCACAAATGCATATGTCGGCAAGGAAAAAGTTCCCCTATCCTTGTTTCCCCATTAAGGAAGCCTGAGCAGTAGTAACTTTTATGAGTTCTGCAGGGCATCCAGCTGTCTGCAAAATTCTGCCAGAAGATAAATGACAAGGCTTTCTCACTCTCGGTTCAATCCTGCATAAGCACATCCTCTGACATAGGAAAGTGTGCATGACTGTCTGCCTCCAACCTCCTCTTCCACAGTGGCAGTTTGGCCAGGAAAAGCCTCCAGTGCTTCAGCAGCATCCACATGTGGTGACTGGGCTTTCTTTTCTTTCTCAGAAAAGTAAAATTCTCGGAGTTCAATCAAAATGGCTTAATGACTTGTGGATTTCATATCTTAAAATTGCTCCGATTAAACATCATGAACCAAAACTTGAGAATGCATTTGTAACACGTCTGCCAAATGAAGGGCAAAAACAACAACAGTTTGGTTTTGAGTGATTTTTCAGACATTACTACGGTATAATGTAAAGTCACAGAAATAATGATTTGCTTTGTGGACGGACAAAGCAACACATCTCCGATGGTAATGGGACTCACAACAGATGCCAAGGTAACAAATAGAATAAGCATCGATTAAATTACAAGAAAAATAACCAGTGTTGAATTTATGGAATAACTTGTCTGACACTGTTGCTAAGCAGGCCCTTAAATCACTTACAGCATGCGGGTTCCCAAAGGAGTTCAGCACAAGCTTGCATCTTTTGTAAAAGGTCGGGCTGAGATATGAGAGATGGATAGAACTCAAAACATAAAGCAGTCATTCATTTTCCACAGTCACTTTTACCATCTGTGACATTGCAACCATCGCCTGATTATATCATCGTGCTGCTTGGCTGGGAGTTTTCGTAATGCCGAGCTGGTTTGGCCCAGTGGTTAAGGTGCTTGCCTCGATTAAGGTCTTGCCGAGGTCGTGGGCTTGAGGCCCGTGGCATATGTGAAGCGCCTGAATAGAGATTGAGTTCTCTCAGGGTGCTACACAAATGAATTATATTTATATTTATTTAAAATCTGCATTTCTGCTGAGCTTTTGATTACCATCCGAGCCAACAGGCTTCGTTGGAGAAAGTTGCAATCAGTGTAATCACAACAATGTGATGCAAATCGTAGGCCATCTTCCGTTTCTCCAACCATTCATCCCCATAGCTGCAAGCATTACCTTGTCGCCACACAAATGGAATGGGGTCGTGCTACACTATCCGAACCCAGAAGACGTGGGCACATAAAACATCCACCTACACACGAGTATGCACACTCACACATCATTGCGCACAGACTTCTTCTAGATGCAAGAGCTCGGTATCCAGAGAATAGGCTGCGAGTAGCTTACCTAGTGCTTAGCTGCTCCCGGTGCCTCTCCATCGGCTCGTAGCGACTCCACGAGTGAATGACTGGTCCGTCACAGCCGTTCTCATCATTGCTGCTATTTAGAAGTGGTTTTTCTTCACTCTGAAATGTTGGCAACAGTTGCTACGATTTCTTGGAATGCAACAGGCACTGCAGTAAGGAGTGCCAGTAGTCGCTCATCAAGCGCATTAGGCCAGGTGCAATACGGTACATCGAGCCATAAGTAACTCATGGACACCAAGCAACACTGCCACGATGGTATAATGACTAGAAGGAGGAGGACCTCTCTAAGATTGCAACCTGATACCATCCGATGCTCATATACACAAGTTAGGCAGGCTTGTGCAGAAGGCCAGATTATCAGTGATGCTAGTACAATTTTTCTACAGCAGTCGTCGATTGTGGCTAGGATCAAGGCGCGTAATGACGCGAATACATTGGGAGAACGCTAGATAAAACGTTTTTGAAACCTAGTTCCCCGAAACCCAGCTCCCCACTGTCCAATCTGACATGGGATTATTTTGGAAGTTTGCAAAGCAAAAGCAGCAAGGCCACAAATAACCAATGCCAACAGCTCAAAAAACTATGCATTGCTATATTAACGGCATTCTTGTAAATGACGACAGGGTCGGCACAGTGCTCAAGTGTGATCTCACTTGCAAACCCCATCCGGGGTGGCAACTGTGATTCAAAAGTGACAATAAGTACAGAACTTCAAAGGGCCCTTTTGTTCCACAATAGTCAGACAAGGCACTGAAGGTGTCACTTGATAACATAAGCCAGTTTGCAACTAGTTTCGAGAGGCCAACCCAGGCTTTGGATTCGCTCTCTAAAAGTGAGTGGGAGACTAGGTCGAGCGATACCCTGAAGCATTTCTACTCATGGCTATATGCAAGCTGGCTGAGTAACTACCGCCACCTTTGATGAGTCCATTAATTTTTTTCCTTTCAAATTTTAACATACAGAACCCCAATGCAAGAAGGGAAACGATGCAGTCATGTAGTGTTCTTGTAGGCAGTGCCGGGCGAGACCCCAGCATTCCAGAGATCAGCATGGCTATTGACTGGAAGACACAAAAAACCTGAACCACAAAAAATGATACACGCAAACCGGAAGAATACACAATGATAAGCATAGTGCAATAACAGTAAGAAATAAATGAACGAGAATGACTTCTGTCACAAGTCTATACCTGTGCACGAATCACCAGGCCACCATCACCTTGATTTGAAGATGGTGTGTCAGGTACAAACTCAGAGAAATCAGCAAAATCGACCAGCGAAGCAGTGGCATCTCCATCGGGAAAGCGGGCAACGTCGTGTTCAGGAGTTGGTAGTGGTTTGTTTCGAGGTGGTACGATGGGTGGATTTGTAGCTACAATTAGCATAAAAAACCGATTTCCAATTATGCAGAGTAGAGCACATAACTCTTAATGTCATCCACAAGAATGACATTTTTTCATCCGAAATAAGGCTCAGATTTTTACGAAACAACAGTGTTACGTGTGCATTTATGTAAAATCAAACGTAAAAGTATTTGGACGGCCTAGATTAGCTCGATAAGCAGCTTCTCCTAAGCCCCCCCCCGACTAAACCAGAGTCGGGATGTGGGTTCTGTCTGTTGGATTGGATATCCAATTTTACGAATTGCAACGATGATGATGCAAGTTTTGAACAGTATACCAGAAATGAGCTAAAACTCCTTTTAACTCAATTGAAAACGACTGATTTTGGCCAGAACATAGCATCGAGAAAAGATCTGTCCATCAGCTCATGCCGGAACCATTTGGGTGTGCATGACCAGTAATTGTAAAGCTAACCCAATGAAAACTATTTATTTCCCATAGAAAAGTTCACGGGTCATGCCGAAGTTCACCGAATTGCCAAGCTTCGTGAAGGGTAAAATTACGACCTGGTACGAGGCTGAAAACTCGTACCGTCAAATTGCTACTACTCTAACAATACCGAAGACATACAGTTGTGTACAACGTGAGAAAGCTGGTGAAGAAGGAAGCTGGTGAACAGTGCTGAATGCAGAATGCAACCGAGTAGGCATCAGCCATGGCCGATGCCGCAGCCGTCCAAATACTTTTGCACTTGAGTATGTCTCTTTATGTAACTCCACAAAGGCCCAAAAACTACGTGGGTGCTACACGGGAGAGTTTTCTATAGTGCACGCACAGCCTAAGCAGCTTTCAATGTGTACTCTAGCCAAGAGACTTCATCCCGCGCATCAAAGAGAAAGTGAGAAGCATAAATAAATCATGAGGGCAGTCGAGGAAGTAAGCAGCGTAGAAGTAGCAGAGCAGAACTGCTGAAAAAATGTGCCACAGTCGGCAGCAGCAGCAGCAGCAGCAGCAAAGCAAGTGCCTTTTTAACTTCAATCTAAATTTACATCAATGGTTACCGGATCATCAGCACTGATCGTTGACTGCCATTGGATGACAGCAGTTATAGCCCGATGGGCCCTGAGCTACGGAATAACGAGATATATATATAAAATATATATATATATATAGTATATATATATATATATATATATATATATATATATATAATTATATATATATATATATATATATATATATATATATATATATTATAGTGCCTAAGGAGCAGAAGCATAAGGAAACTGTACAACACATTTACTACATTTCATGCAGTCCACCAAAGCAATGCTGAAGTAACAAAAAAGAAACAGCACGATCGGCACCGACGAATTAACAGACCGAGAAGCAGATACTGTGAATTAAGGAACCGGCAGCAAATAGCAGAAGAAACACATTATTTCCTCTAAAAAGACAACCTGAGCAGCACATTGCCAACAGCACCCAGTAATAAGCTTGCGCGAAGGCATGATCCTGCCAAAGTGAGCCACATGTAATGTAATGTATCTCTGTCTGTAACTCCACAAAGTCATAAGGACTATGTGGGTGCTACACGGGAGAGTTTTGAATAGCGCACTCACAGCCTGAGCAGCTTTCGGTACGCATTCGGTAGTCAACAGACTTCGTCGCACGCAACAAAGAGAAAGTGGTAAGCATAGTCAGGAGAGCAGTTGAGGAAGTGAGTAGCATGGAAGTAGCAGCTCAGGACCGCTGAAAAGGATAAGCCATAGTGGGCAGCAGGAGAGTAGTTGTCGCCATATAAGAATCAAATAGTGCGAAGGCATGATCCTGCCAAAGTGAGCCATAGCAGGAACCAAGCACCTCGGACAGACCTACTTATCACTGCATCAGGCAATCTGTTGCCGAACAATAGGTATTTCAAGCACACACAACCTAAACACAAAGGCTCCAAACTATCGCAACTAGCAAAACATACAAGCACACAATACACGCCGAAATCAAGAGCGACAAAAAAACGCTTCGTCATGCGACACAGCAGCCGGCATTCCGAAAGAAGTAGGCCAATGGCTGATAGAAGTGTCAAGTCACATGCGGCTACAAGCACTGACAGCAAACCCATGACTTCCTTCCAGCAGACTGACCCTCCTGTGCCCCAGGACCCTGGTTGCTGCCCATGCGTGTTTAGACCAACGGCAAAACTGAGGAGGATTCGTCAATTGCTTTTACTTATTACAATAGTAATACTACTACTACTACTAATAATAATAATACAGCATTTGCATGTCACTGTAGAAGAACTAAATCTCTCCCTAGTCATTTTAAATTTGATGAAAAGGAAATACGTGGGATGAGGCAAGTAAGACATGATCGGGGCACATTATAGAGGAGCAAGCAACAGGAAGTAAATTCGCCTCACCACTACAATAGCAGCTGATTGGTTCGGAAGCAGTCTGTAACACCAATTAACATAAAAGCGTCAAAGGCTGATCAGCACCAAGTTTACCCTATATGGAGACAGGCTCTAAATCAAGGCAAAATTAGCAGCGTATCTTACAAACGACAAGGACCGCGGCTCATAAGCGTCTTCCAGCAAAAGCTGCACAAAAGGAGACAGATGCTGTATGTGACAAACAACTACTTTATCCAACCTGTACAAGACATGCACAACACAGCAGCGCAGAAAAGGTAACGATGACTCACTGTGCACTATTGCAGCACCGCGGCAGCATGGCACACCAGACAATTTACCTAGGCCTTGAACAACCAACCATCAAAACGACAAAGTTTGCACGATCGCGACACGAATAGGTGAGCAGCTGCTGCAAGCCTCTACTCGGCCAAGTCAAGCAAAAGCAAGCAGACACCATACCCGATATAGCAGGGGGTACAACTAGAGCTGCTGCCTGCTGCTGCCCGAGGGGGGCTGCAGCTGGCGGAGGCTGAAGAAATGGCAGTGGCTCCTGAGAGGTGATGGCTCCACCAGGCACTGAAAAGAAACAGGAGGAAAGCTTCCGAGCAAGTGAAAGCAGAAAAGTGTACGTGCACGCACGAGTGCAGCCACCCGCCGCCGCCCCCTGCTTCGCGGACGCAAAAGGGCTTCCAAAGAAATAAGCAGAAGGCAATGGCAAATGGAACAATCTCAGGAAAATACCCGATTGAGTTTTCTTAGCAGGAGTAGGCCTTGGCCGCCCCTGCAAGGGAGGATACAGCTTGGCTGGCGTGTAGCCCTGGTCTAAGCCGACGGCGGCAGCAGCTGCATCCTGTGCCCTCGTCTCGGTGTTAGATCGCTGCCTGCCCACGACCGGATGCGGCACGGGCTCGTCGTGCTCGAAGGGCACGGGATCTGCAGAGAAGCCCAAGAGCGGCGCTCCGAACGAGGTCCAATTGCAAGGCCTCAGGCGTCAGGAGCAAAAGATCGAGCGACTCGGCTTCACTGCAGAGGAGGTCACAGGTCAGTTCTAGCCCCACTGCTTCGCACGAGCAGAGGCTCACTCACCCGAGTTAGTGCGCGCCTTCTCTGCATCCAGAGAACTGACAGTGTAGCTGCTGTTGTTGGGCGACATTTTAACCGGAACCGGGTGCACGATGTCCTAGAAGGAAAAACGCCGTCCTTGGCATCGCAGCCCGCCTACGGGAGGGGGTGGTGGTGGGACAAGGCGCTGACGAGAGCAAGCAACAAGTGCATGTTCGAGTCAGAGCGTCGAGTCGCAGTTGCTGCTTGGCTCAGCTAGATCTTGACAGCAGCAATCTCTCGGCGAGCCCCTCTGCGAGCACGATTGACGAGCACACGCGGAAAGCTGGGAGAGCTGAGCGTCGTTGCGTACATACAGCGTGCATGAATTTCGTGAAGCATAGACCGCTCCCAGCATCACAGAGCATTCGCAGGGAAGGGACGCCACTTTTCCGGATCTCATGCAGGTGAATGACCGGCTGAATGGCCGGAAGATGCAGCTAGTAGCAAGTGAGCAGCAGCGAGTAGATTATGACCATCGTCATCGATCGTTCTTATATCCATTCAAGTTATGCAAGAGGTGGCAGAAGGGCACTCGAGAACTTGCAAGACACGGACATCGAGCGAACAGGCGAACAGCATGGTGGACAGTTAGCTTGTCGGACGAGACAGGGCGAATCTCGGTATGGGCATCCGATAGGTAGGGTGCACTGTCTGGACAGCTGAGACGAGCTCGTGCGGCTAAGCGAGGAAGACGCAAGGAGAACTCTCGCTCAGCCGTGACAGCAGCAGCAGCAGCAGCAGCACGCCAGGCAGGCTGCGGCGTGGCTAGGGTCGCGGGCCATGCTGTTAGGGTAGCAGCCAACCACTGTTAGGGTAGCGGCCAACAACTGTTAGGGTGGCGGCCAACAACTAGCTGCGTGTGAGAGAAGGCTAAGAAATAATCTTGACAGCCAAACGTCCACAGCAAGCTTACAGGGTCTGAGACAGGCTGTGCATCGAAGCTGACTAATTTGGTGCTTAGGGGTGAAGAAAGATCCTCTGGTGGTGATGCAGGCATAAATGCCCACTACAACGACCGAAAAACGGTGCTCTCACATAAAGGCGGTAAAACTATTCATGTGGTACACATAAAATTGTACTAAAGGAAGCAAAGAGGAGAGAGAGAGAGAGATAGAGATGAGAGAGAGAAAGAGAGAATGAGAGAGAGAGAGAGAGGGAGGGAGAGAGAGAGAGAGAGGGAGAGAGAAAGAGAGAGAAAGAGAGAGGATGAGAGGAGGAGATAGAGGGAGGGAGAGAGAGGATGAGAGGAGGAGAGAGATAGAGGGAGGGAGAGAGAGAATAAGAGAGAGAAGGAGAGCAAAAATAGCCAAATGCACCACAAAGACTCGGAGCATTTGTTTAAAAAAGGAAGATCAGGACAAAATGTCAGGACTCACACAGGCAAGCTTAATTGCTCTTCATAGCTATGCAAGTCATGCTCTTTGCGTCTGCTCGAGCACACCGCTGCCTGCTCACTTCCCTGCACCTAACGCGGCTGTGTGGCAACACATCAGCCGAGACGCTCCGGCAAAGTACATGCACAAGTCCACGAAGACCACAACGGTGTATTTCCAATGCAGTGCAAGTGCATTGGCAGCATTCCGCTAGGCTGGCCACTAAATATTCATCAAAGGACTCGGCCATAAATCCAAATCAAGCAACGGTCACTCAAGCAAGGGTAGCAAATCCATACACCGGAAATTGCTTGGCCAGGACTATAGACGGCCCAGATATGAACAATAAGCTACAGGTTTCATGAGAAAAAACTGCACTGTCTTACTCAAAGAGGCAATAGGCTGTGACATGCATATAGGCAATAGGCTGCGACAATAGGCAATGCATTGGCTGTGACATTACAATCCGTTGCAAAAAATCTTAGCACCCCTCAGTCCTCACTATTCTCACTAAATAGTCCTTTGAAGCTCTACAGGGATATCTGAGAAGTGTTCACCTGATGGGCCTTTAAGTTTATCAGGCTCGATTTACAGGACACTCCGACCGTGTAGCCCTAGCTATGACACAGTCTATGACCCAACCGTTGTGCTCCCGATAGGCACGGTCGACCATGCGCAGTATGTAAAGTGCCTAGAAAGAGATTAGATTCTCTGGGGGTGCTAAACAAATGTATTATTATCACTATTATTATGTTGGGTACCCGGTGATGGTGCATCGCCATTCGACCGGCAACACATGCCGAACACCGGGTGGACTCAACCTAAGATTGATTGCAAAGGTCCAGAACACGTGACCCTAGCCGCCGGAACAGCCAGATAAGGCACGTAGCTCTGCGCTAGCAGTAAATAAAAAAATAAAAATGTAATTCATTTGTATAGCGCCCTCTGAGAACTCTCTATTCAGGCCCTTCACATGTGCCACGGGGCTCGAGCCCACGACCTGGGGTCGTCAAATACATTCACCTAGACCTTAGTCAAGGCGAGCACCTTAACCACTGGGCTAAACCAGCAAAGAGTATTCCTAGCACGACCAGCAGCAGCTGCATAAACTTCTAAATTGCCCTGCATTCGTGCACATGCACTCGAAAGAAGACACCACAAGCATGCGTGCACGAACAGCAAACCGATAAACTGGCGAATCAACTGACGCAGTTGCGCGAGGAAGAGCTGGAAAGGACGCGAGTCCACAGCCGCCTTGTTCGGGACGTGCCGCCGCTGCCAGCCCCATCCACGACGAGCGCGGTCTCTCGGCAGTCTGAAGAAATGTCGAAGAAGCAGCAAGTGGCGACGATGACGACGACGACGAACCTGATTGTTTGGAGGCGTCGAAGGGGTGACTCGCTTGATGGTGCTTCCCGGCGGCAGATCGAGCACAAACGGCTCGTCGCTGGCGGGCACGTACGGCACAAGAGACGGCGGCAGCTGCGCAGGCAGCTCCACGTCGTTCCGTCGCAGCACGACCAGGTGCATGGCGGTGCAGAACTCCTCCAGCGACAGGGCGCCGTCGCGATTGACGTCCGACAGCTGCCAGATCTTGGACAGCTCTCGCGTCGGCAGCTTGGATTTCTCGAAGAACTCTTTAGCCGTGGTGCCTGAAGAGAGTGAGAGCCGGCCGAAGCCGAAGCGACGCCGGAGCGTGGAGCGGTGCACTCGCAGCAGCGCCTGATCGCACGGCTGCACAGCGCAAAGAAAAGCCGCCAGCCTGGCGATCGTAACTAGTCTCCGCACACTCGAGCTGAGCGAATGGAAGCACGTGGCGCAAGCTCGCGCCCGCACACGCGCACACACACGCGACAAAGCATTACGGATAGAGACATGGGCGTGGCACTGCTGCACACAGAAGGTGGCCGCTACTTGAGGCGTGGCCACACGTGCGACTAAATTTCTTGAAGCTGCCAAGGAAACGATGCCAACCAACGTAACCACAAGTTTCGGTAAGCAGCACCAACAGAGAAACAAAAGCACTCAGCGATGAAATGATCTCACTGATACTCTAATGTCACAATATCGGAGAAGCCCACGGAGTCTCCATTTAAAGATAGAGCAAACGGGCCAGAGAGATATTAGAACATTAGCCTGTGGACTTTCGCTTTGTTTTGCACCCAGCGAAAAGGCTGTAATGTCTGTAGTTACGCCGTATCTTGATTTGCCTCCAATCTCGTCCGTGGGTCGGAGAATCGCTTGTTTTTTGGTCGCTGCAGCAAGTGCAGTGACCACCCCAATACTTGTGCGTGCTAATGCGTGCGCAAGCACCTTATTACAGGCTATTAGTCGGCTTTGGCGAATGCGCTTACGAGGAGGCCGCTGCTGAAATGATGCTCTTCGCAAAATACATAAAACAAAGCAACTGATGCAAGTATGCTGGCGTCTTTTCTGCTGGCGACTTGCTGCTGCCTTTCCAGCTAGGCATCTGTTGCACAGCTACTCCTTTACTGCCTATTTCCTCAATTGCACGCCCAATTTAGCTAGACCAAGGGCTACAGAATATGCAATAGGAAGCCCTATAGGCTTTGAGGTAACTACAGAAAGCACCTGGATGTATGGACCGCTTCGTGCCCGTGCCTTCTCCAAGTCAAGGGAGGAGATGGATATTTCATTATCCTACCATCCTTACGAGTAAGTGATCTTGTCCAATGCTGACCAGCTGAGTGCGTCTTGAAAACTCCACTTTAACGACAGAACGGCTCTCATTCTTACCCCAAAGGTAAGGCACTCGCACTTCACGACCCAGGTCGTGAAGTGCGAGTCTGCCGGCAGCAGGTAATTCTGTATTGCCCGCTGCAAAGAGAGGGCGCTAGCTGCTGCGACTCGCTCCTCTTCTGCCACTTTATATATGAAGCTGTTGAATCGGCCAACGACAACAAAAATTTCCAGAAGCGTACCGATTGCTAAGCAACCGACGACTTGCGGATCTGAAGGCAGGCTGCCGTGAAAATGCAGAGCACCAAGAACTAGGATTAGTCGTAAGAGCTGCACACAAAAACCGCTCAACGAGATTCACAAGCGGGAGGGAATGTGCTGCAGCCCCCCCCCCTCAGCACAGAAGCAAGGACCTCGAAAAAGAGAAGTGAGCAGCTGGGATGACAAAAGTCACGTGGAAGTCACTTGGAGGTCACGTGGGAGTAACGTGGAAGTCGGAAGCGGCTGAGCGGTACACCTACACCGCACAGCTGCTTACCAATTATCGCTGCATTCAGATCGGGTTGCATTGTCTTGAATTGTTTTATGTAGTACTCCTTTTGTTCATCGTTGATGCTCCATATGTCGTCCATACTTTCTGCTTCGGAGGTGGCGTATTCGGAGCTCACGGAAGAGGTCTCAATGGCGGCAGAGCTAAGCCCGCCTCTCAAAAAGCCATTGTCCGAAATCGCGTTGGCTACAGCCACGAACGGAGACGCGCCGTGCACAGACGTCGAACAACTTGTGCACAAATGGTTGCGAAATGGCTGCTGCGGTGGCCAGAGGAGATAGCAATAGCGAAGAACAGACACGTATAGCAGATGTCAGGTGAACCAGTCGAGGCGAGCACCATACGTATCGTGAGCTGCAAAGTGGCTGCGGTCACGGCCAAAATATGCACCGTGCAAGGCAGCTTGGCACATTGCAATGTAAGAGAGCGGCCGGTGACAAAGTGCCTCCCAAAAAATTAGTGCTATCAATTGATTACCTGAAGTGGCTGGATTCAATTCTCCGTCGAAAGACGCCCACCCGAGGTCACCGTCGGCAGAGTTCACGTGTGGCTACAGTGACAGACGGACAACTCGTTGCACTACCACCCAGCAGCAATTGCATGAACATTAGCTACACAGGCTTCGTAACGACCATCCTTTTTGAGAAATTAGCATTTTGATGAGAAATGAGGTCGTTTATTCACTCCAATAGCGTTTACTGAGAATACCAGGCGATATTGCAATATCAAGCAATACAGTGTACGTTAAATCTTCATAAAATCTACTTAAATTAGTTGTGTACACTTGATTTGCCAGGCAAACACTTACTAAAACCGTGCAAAGCTCTATTTACCAGCCCTTAAAAGAAGAATATGGTGCATACAAATTTTTCGAAACAGCTGAGAGAGCCTACTGACACATCGCTGAGTTTACAGAACGCCAAACTCGGCTTCAAAAAGCTCTCACTCAAAGAGCATATCGACCAAGGTTCTGTCACTCACTTGTAAGTCCCTTCATTCTCTAGCTCCTGCCTAATTATCAGAACTACTCTCTCACCAGGCTAGGCATCGTACCACCAACTTTTCTGAATCAAATCGTTTAGCTACACCTTGTAGTACGAACCTCAACTCTTTTAGAGACCGTGCCTTAAGTTCGTATGCTCCCAAACCTGGAACTCATTCCTGACTGAAATCACGACATTTCCTGACTTGGCAATCAAAAAAAAGCTACAATGCACCTATTTGTCAAGCACTTTGTAGGTCCTTGTGATTCGTCTTTTGTGTGCTTATGAGTGCTGACACTGTGCATTCTGCTATTTTTTCACGATGACCTTGTGCATGAAACAAAATTAAAATATAATTCATTTGCATAGCGCCCTAAGAGAACTTAATCTCTATTCAGGCGCTTCACATATGCCACGGGCTCGAGCCAACGACCTCGGCATGTCACCTCTAACCATGTTATCCTTGTTGACATTGTGCATGCTATTACTAACCACATGGTCATGCTTCCTTTAAAGCATATGCAAAGTGCCTACAAAGAGATCAAGTTCTCCGAGGGCGCTATACAAATGCATTATTATTTTTATTACTATTAAATCAGGCCATGCCAATGGCCCAGCTTCAGCTGGGCAATGCTAGAAGCAACGGCCTCGGGTTATGCGAGGTTAGGCTATATAAATAACTAAGCACACCTGACCGGAGAGAACTTCTACCCTTATGAGCCGACAATGAGCAGGAAATATCCTCCGAGAGGAACACCACAGGACGCCTCGGCGAGGCTGCCTCGACCTGACCCTCATTCGCTGCTAGCAGCACAGCAGGTTTGGCAGACAGCTGCTGCTGCTCTCCTTCCGCTAGAGTTCTAGGGTCACCGGCTACCGGCCCAGAGAAGTCAGGTCTGTAAAGGATGCTCCTAATAGTTCGGGGGGGGAGGAGCCGGCAGCTGGGTCACAGTGCATCGCCAGAGGCAAGTTGCTGCTGGCTCGAATCCCATAGATATGTAGCAGCCACTGTTGTGGCTCAGTGTACAAATGAGTTGCACAATTTCTTGGCTACCCAATGGCAAGGCCGTTGCAAGTCCGACAGACTACAACGAGCACACGCTATACGAGATATGGGGGGGGGGGCAAAAAATATTTTTGGAAAAAAGCTCTTAATGCAGTACAGAAGGCAACTTGGCTTATCTGTTTCCGGCTACTGGGGGTTCACAAAGTGGCAGTGCTAAGAGGAGGCAACCATTAATCAATGCACGCCTGGCGGCCGACAGAATGTGCCAAGAAGTTCCACAAAAATCTGCAGTGCTAGTCAGTAAACAAAATACATATTAGGTAAGCTAGTTTTACTCGCACAAGTTTATGCGACACATTGCAAATGGGACACCGGTTGGAGAACATCAAGCAGCGTTCAGAGAAGAGAGAAACTAGCACTGCAGTAAACCCAGGAAGTTATGTGCCAAGCAAATGTCGTAAAAGCAGCAGCTACCATGAGTAAGAAATGGTTGCCTGATATTTCACGTCTGTGCAGTTATATCACACATATAATAAGAGTGATAGCAAAACATTTGTATAGCTCCCTCGTGAGAATTTAGTCTCTTTATAGGCATTTAACATATGAAGTAAAAAGGAAAAGTGAACACGTGGTCTCGCCACACCCCCTAAATGTCCCGAGTGCCACCAGCACATGCTTTACACACTGGTAACGTGCAGTTCATGTCTACGGGGCACGGATATTGAGATCAAATAGCCTTCATTAAAACCTTTCTTGCTACGATTCTTTAACATGTGGCCACGCAAACGATGCATCAAGCTCTTCTGCGGCCTAGCGACATCACCGCTGAGGCATCTCGTGTAAACGGCTTTCCACCTGAGTGTTCAGGTGGCACGGCATACATGGTTTGTCATCAAACTGGCTATTTAAAAAAATGCAAACACGGCTATACCGACAGCCAGGTTTCTGTACAGCATTGTCAGAAGCCTGGCGGACATCTCGCTGCAAAACCTGACTCGCTTACCTGCTGCAAGTTATTTGTCAGGACGTTCGGTGCACTCTGTGTGTTGAGCACGGGGTGAACGATGTACGGCAACACGTTCGGAAGCACCGCTGACGTCTGCGGCCCTTCCTGGAAGCCGGCCATGCCGGAGGCCGTTCGTATGTGGCCCTTGACCCGAGGTGGTGGTATCACACCGGGCGGCAGCGCCACGTGCTGCGACGGCAGACCCATGAGGGCAAGCCTGGGTGGACGATTCAGCAGTCAGCAAATGCCCTTTGAACCCCACCGTAGGTGAGCGGCTAGCTAGCTATACAAGTGCCAGCAACTCAACGGCAGCATTGGTACAGAGGTGCCTGCTGGGCTTCGGTGAGAGAGGCCGGAAAAAGCAACTTCCACGGCCAACAACGTCACGTCTCCCGACATGGCAAGGGGGAAAAGCGACACGATCAAGCGATATTTATTTGGATCGCAGCAGGAACGCCACAAGGTGGTAGCAAAGAGCTGCAGGGAAAGCTAGGCAGGATAACGTGGCATCGAGAGCTTAAAGAGTAGGCACTTCAAGCGAAATTGGGAGCCTATGCCGACAGCCGAGGTCCCCAGCCACGAATGGTGCATGCCCTTGTGGCAAGCAGATAAGACAAGGTATAGTAGTAATTAAAGCACCAAAAAGTACCAGATCTGGTCACTGTCGCTTACCTTTCATTGGCCATGGCAGGCTTCGTCAGATCTGAGACGTCACTGCTGGCCAAATCACCCACCAAGCCAAAATACGGCATAGGAGTAGGAATGCCTGCATAAAAAAGTAATTGCAAACAATAGGATTAAACAAGCTAAGAAAAGGTCTGAACAACCACACCCTAAAGAAGTGGCACAACTTTGAAACACTACTAAAACCAGAACCAGAATCCAGGACAAGGCATAATGTTGCATGATGTCATCCCGTTACAATCTGCTATGTACACACGGCCCGGCTAACTCTACTTCCGTTGGCTCACTTCTGCTAGGCTCCTGCAGTGATGATGTGGGGCTCATTTGGGATACACATGATACTAGTACAGGTAGGTCAGGGCATGCGAGTATTCTTCTGCTATATATGGGTATGGCAATGTACAACAGCCTTCATGCAGGACTTTGATTTCTGAATCGTAACAGCTCTCAACTGCTAGGGTGCGTCTGCATAAATATTTTAGTAATTAAAATTATGCCAGTGTGCTTCGGCAAAATGCACAAATCATTACATTCTGGAGGCCAGAAAAGGAAGCATGGCCGCTGATTTGACCACTATGGCTTGGCCCAGCGTGTAAGGTGCTCGCCCCGACTAAGGAAGCATGGCCGCTGATTTGACCACTATGGCTTGGCCCAGCGTGTAAGGTGCTCGCCCCGACTAAGGAAGCATGGCCGCTGATTTGACCACTATGGCTTGGCCCAGTGTGTAAGGTGCTCGCCCCGACTAAGGTCTGGCCTAGGTTGTGGGCTCAACCCCGTGGCATACGTGAAACGCCTGAATAGAGATTAAGTTCTCTTAGGGCGCTATGCAAATGAATTATACTTATGCTTATTTATTTATTGTATTTATTTATTCAGGAAGTAACATGGCAACAACTTTCATCATAACTGCTGCTTTTAGGACACTAGTCCTAACGATGCACTACAATCCTCAAGAGGCACTCGAGGTGCAACAGCTACAGTGGACTAACTACGAAAGGAAGTCGAGTTCTTACCTAAGCCTATATACTCACAGGACTTGGGTTGATTCTCACGATGTGTGGATTTTTCGGACTAGCACTGTAAATCAGGCAGCTGAAACAGCTAATCCTAACTTATTGCTAATAGACAGATCGATTCAGCGCATTGCACGGCACAAGCACCCGGCATAGAATCTTGATGCACACGTAGCCAAAGTAACCCAGACCGTGCATTTACAGCCCTTAAATAGGTGGATAGCAGCTTCTTACAAGTCAAATTCTTACTTGCAAGTCTCTGAGGTAATGTTATCCAGTATGTACTGCAGCAGCTCTTTGGGAGTCGTAGTAAGCACAGAATCATACATCAGACAGCACTTTAGCCTATCTCAAATTTGTTCTATGGGATTTAGGTAAGGCAACTGAGTAGGGCAACTTAAGACTCTGACTGCTGCATTAACATGAAACTGTTGGAAGATCTTGCTTTGCATCACTATCCCACTGGCAAATGTAACGGTTCACCAGAAGAGCTCTCTATAGCACTTGGAATCCCAAATATTTTTTTACGAAATCGATGCACCACAGACGCTCGTCCAAAAGTCAGTAAACACGATGCAGAATTAGGACAACATAAGAGCAGAGGCAACCCCAAGCTGTGACACTTCCACGATCGAATTTCACTGTAAGCTAGAGACAGTTAAGGTGGTACATCTGATCTTTAGATTACTTACCAATGCTCTTCATTTGCGGTTAGCAAAAAGTTTGAATTTTGAATCATCGACCCTAAAAAATCAACTCTAGCTGTCTGCCATGTGGTGGGGCGGCTCCGTCTGAGATTATCTCTTCTTTGACGTTCGGTAAGCAAAGACTTGCATTTGGCGAGCCTTCTCAATATGCCATGCCAGGCAAACCTCTGGTGCACTACCTCTAGGCTTTTGACGGCAAGGGTGAGGTCACCAGCCACAGAGACGGCTGCAGGAGAGATGCTTTCCATCGCCATCGAAGGGCTAGCACCTTCAAGTGAAAGTCGTTCTGCTGGATCGTCTTGGCCGACCCGAGCACGCTCTACCAGCCACACTGTCATACGCTTTAAGCTTTCAAAGATTGTTACTCATCGCTTTAAACTGATTTTAAGAATCCACACCACTTCTCGGTTGCTTAGGCCCATTTTACGCAATCCTTCAAAGTGCTTTCGAGCACTGACCTCCTTTTGCCTTGTTGGACATGCTGCCAAAAAGAGCCGAAAAAAGCCTGCCCCCCCCCCCCGTCGGTGGGTAGGGAAAACCCATGCCCATAGCGACTGCGCAGACATGAGAGAATTTGCACCGCAGCAAACTGCTAAAATTGCAAACTTGTTGTTCTTTAGAAGTGCAATGTTTAACTACCCAAACTCCACAGCAAACACGAGACTTTTTGCAGTTTTAGCACACGAGATGCACTAAACTACAAGCAACAGCTGATTTACTGATTTGAATGCTACGGTTTACCAAGTCGGGGATGGGGAGCTACACTTGGATCTCGTGCTACATGTGACCGATTCGTGCATTTGTATACAGGTGGAACAAGACTTTAGAGAATGAGCTTATAAGTGAGCAGCACTCAGCACCCGTACATGGTGCTGTGGTGCAGCTGGCCCAACTAAGGCCGGCCCCGCCCCCAGCTTCCATCCTTGGGTAGCCGCAGGTCCTTCCCCCATCCCTGAAGAAAGCTGTTGCATGCCTTGCTAAAGAACCGAAGGATCTGCACCATCAGCCAACCACAGCTTCCGCCAGGCCACACATTATATATCCTATTGAGTAACAGACTGGTGATTTATCCACTAAAGTCAGGCCGGCAGGTGCTGAGGGTGAGAGGTGGCCGCTTGCATGAACAAGGTTGGAAACCAACGAATGCAAACTCACCAGACGCCAAAATATCTGGCGATGGTGGATATCCTGCTTGAGCAACAGCAACTAGTTTAAGAGCAATATAGAACTGACTTCTGCCACAATAGCCAAGCCTCGATGCTCCACAAAGGTCAAGTATCTGCAAAAAACCAACAAAACAGTTGAGCAATAATAACAACTTGCAGTTTCTGCAAAAAACAACAAAAATTAAAGTAATATGAACAATTCACTTAGTCGAGACATTATATATATAACATGTATAATATCAATAAACACAAGCATGTAATGCACTGTATAGAAATTAAGACGGGAAATCTATGTGTGAATTGCATGTCCTGTGCTATCCATACTTAACCATAAGTGTGTCTGCAAAGTATTCCATGTATTTTCCTTCCAGAAAATAATAATAACAAATTTATATAGCACCAACAGAGATCTTTCTAGTCACTTTACATATACTGTAAAAGAAGCATGATCGAATAGTTGGTGATAATAAAATAAATAAATATTTCATTTATATAGCGCCCCAAGAGAACTTGAACTCTATACAGGCGCTTCACATATGCCTCGGGGCTCGAACCCATCCATATGTCAAAAAGCATAACATGGTCAGAGGTAACATGCACAGCATCAACATGTAAGTATGGTTAGTGGTAGCATGCACAATATTAGCACAGCATAAGCACACAAAGGACAGATTAAAAGGACCCGGCAAATGCTGAGAGAAACAGGTGCCTTTTTTTAGCTTCTTTGTAAATGTCAAGTCACAGGAGAACATGAACTAATAGCACGGTCTCAAAAGATTTGAGGTTTGTACGAGGTATAGCTAGACGATTTGAGTCTGAAAAGCAGGTGGTACGATGCCTAGCCTGGTGGGGGAGTACTTCTGATAAGTAGGCTGGAGCCAGAGAATGAAGGGAATTAAAAAGTGAGTGATAAAACATTGAAATCGATGCTCAGCTTGATTGGGAGCCAGTGCTGGTCGGTGTGAAGTGGACTGACGTGGCAACTGCAAAGATCACGAATGACACACCTAGCTGCAGAGTTTTCCGCCAACTATAAGCTCACGATTGCACGCAGCATGCAATGAGTTACAGATCTCGTTGACTCAGGGTGCACTAAGCATGCTTTGGGACATGTGAGATGCCTAATACACCTGAGTTCCGATAGGTGATGCGGTCTCACCAATGGTCAAACTAGTGTAGCCTTCCTAACAAGGGCACGGCTAAGAGTTCGCCCTTCAGGGCTAAACCCCGACCTTGTGTAGCTTGGCACTTTTGAAACCGCCTGGTAAGACACTTTCGGGGCCCCCCCCCAATATTGTTATTTCTCATTTTGGAGGGCTCGAAGCTCTAACCCACCTCAGGTATGCCAACGAGAGCCTCTGCAGACTCATCTATTCAAAATAAAACAAATGTAAACCACATTTGTAAAGCAGGTGGCATCACTTGACAGGCTTCTTGCAGACCAGTCTCATATGAATACCCCTTTAATGCATCTAAAAATACGATCGCCCCCTTAAAAAAAATGATAGCTCGATCCCGAGCTAGCATTCCAAAGGTGTGCTACCCTGTCAACCTCCTTGGCCCCATCTAAAATAAAGAAGAAGTTGTAGCAACCCGCCCACCCACAACCCATCCCAAAAAACGCCCCGAAGCTGTGTGCTGCCAGGGCAGAGGAAGACCGGCGGTGCCCTTTCCCCTCCTGCTTCCCCCTCCCCCAGGAAGGAGCTACTGGCAGCTTCTGAAAGGGGAGGCTTTGCAGCAAAGAGCTTATTCTCGGCAATGGGGGGGGCCTTCAAAGGCTGCAGCTCTGGCTGGGGCAGTCCAGCCTAGCACCTTTCAGACAGACCCTCGGCAGGGCTCAGGTGCTCCCCCACCCAGACCCGACACTACCTTTGCCTCGTAGGATTAAGATTCACATTCAGCCTACACAGTCACAGTCCACAGCTCACAGGTGGTTCGGCCAACATGGCCACCACAGTTTAGCCTCAAAGGCAGACCCCCGCATTTAGCACCCTAACCCGGACCCTCAAAGTAAAGCAAACATACTAGCACATTTGAGCACCATATGAAATATTTTTCTGTATCTGACGGCCAGGTAGAAAAACCACATGGGACCCCTCGAAGTCAGCTGGAAAACATTCAAAGCATCGAGCCAACCATATATCGCGAATCAAATGAGAAAGGACCACCTGCCTCAAGACCAGCAGAAGCTGACTCGGTCAACTTCTGCTGACAGCTGTGGCAAAGCAGCTCACGGCTCAACAGCAGCAGCAGTGCATGAGCAGTCTCGACAGCATCAGCAGGTCAGCGACCACCAAAAATCAATCGCACAGTATAGCACAGGAAATCTGGGAGCTTGGTCAAGTGCCACTTCCTCAGCGAAAATTCCCCTTTTAAGCCAAAATCCATTTCCGGTGGCCCAAATTCACTTCCTAACTCAATTCAATGTCATGGGGTCCACATTCAATATTATTATTATTATTATTATTCAACAACTAGTGTGAGAGCTTTGGCTCAGAATTGTGCATTTCAGAGGAGCGAGCAGGAAATCTTGTATGAGACTATAGGTCTTGCGAATAAAATACTTCGGGGGGGGCAGAGACATAGCGAATTCAACCTCGAAGAATTTGTTGGCACCCTGTTAGGACAGGCCCAGCGCTGAGGGCGGCATGTCGTTGCACACCGAAGGCCAATCTTCTGAAGGTCGCAATGCAGCCGTCGTGGCGGTGCTTCGTCAAGGGCTCACGGGTCAATCTCAACTTTGCCTTTACTCCCCGGCGCCTGATAATCCTATTACCATAGCCAGGGCTGCTTCTGGTGTGCCTAAAATAGGGCCTCTCGTCGAACGTCTGGTCGAGTCATCTGCCACTGCCGCCTTTCAAATGAAGAAGACTGCTCTTGACCCTACGATTGGTCGCTCGTTCCCGACTAAAGTGGGAGTCGGCCTTCCGCCAAAGCTTAGCCAAGCAGGAGACCGATTCTCAGCTCCGCACGCCTTCAGTCGATCTCGGACAGCATCGCCAGCCTTGTGGAGAATATGCACCATAGACGGAAATGAGACCGAGAGGAAATCGACACTGCAAATCCGGCTCGAGGCAGACGCCGCCTTCTTCGAGCTCGAAGTCGATTTGGCACATTTTTACAACACGGAGAGCCGGGCATCCGCTGAGAGCTCATTGTGCTAAGCCTGGCTCTTTGCACCCTCATTGATTCATACACAGCCGGGCCAGGGTCAGGCAGCATCAGTAGGTATCCGGCCGGTCCTGCTGGAGCACGGAGGGAGACAGACGGCTTGCTCATTCTGCCGAGAGCAGGGTGCAGGGGCACCGCAGTAGAGATGCAGTCGACAGCAAAGCATTAGATTTATACCTGACGGTGATAAGAGCTTCAAACAAATACGACATTCGTAGTAAATTCAGAGGGTTTGCCCTATTGCACACGTCACACTTTGCATTCCTATTTCCGTGAAGCGCACCCTGGTGCGATGTTGGACTCGATATCGTACGCACAAGCCGGTTCGCTCCCACGGGCTGCATTGCATAATCTCAAGCTCGGTGTTTTGTACATTGTCACACCGAGGTCGCGAAAGCCGGCGCTTGGCCTTGCCAAGCCCAACAACTTACCAACCGAGCGACCGGTGCTAATGGTGCTGTTAGTCAGCCATTGGGAGCTGCAATGGACAGGCAACCGAAACTGCTGGCTGTCAGGCTGGCTCGGGATTGGCAGACCTCATCGGCTTCGGTCATAGTCAAAGTCACACCAGCGATTGCCAAGGTCCTGTGATGGAAGCCATTTTAGTGCTTGCCACTCTCGGCCACTGCTCGCTCTTTGTGCAACTGGCTGTCATATTGCAGGCAATATAAAGCCCAGCAAAGCCACCCTGCTCTGGCCCATAGGGTTAGCTAGGGTGCTTGCCTTTACGCACCAGGGTCAAGGGTTCGAACCCTGCTGCATATGTGAAACGCCCGGATAGAGAGTAAGTTCTCTTAAGCTTCGATACAAATGAATTATCTATTTTAAAGCTATGGTGCACCAGGTTCATACCAATCACAGTCATCGGATAGGTCACGTTTCAAATATGCACAACTCACTCGTGGAGATGTGCTGTTTTTCACTCGGCAGTCTGTGATGCAGTTAAGATAACATATCAAAGCAGACAATAGCCTTAGATTACAAAGAACCACACACGTAGTTAATGCATAGGGATAATTAGGTAGAATTCAAGCATCAATATGAAATCAAACAAAATTAAAAGACCCTGGTATATTATCAACACCTAATTAATGACAGCATTTCAATCAGCAAGAGTATTTCTGATTAGAAAATCGATTAGGCATGTACGCTTGTCTACTGTCGAAGATGGAAACATGTGTTTGCCCCCACACGCACTCGGGCATCATATACTTATTAAAAATGGTAAGTGTAACCAAAAAGTGATCGAACTGTTTTGCGAGGTACAGCTTCATGTGTGAGCAATAAGTGAAACTTAGGTATGCTAAATCAGCCAGATCATGACAACTAAAGATTAAAAGTGGTTCCAGAATGATTAGCATTAGGAACAGGACGTTTAAAAATTAATGCTTTACAAAGTATAACTCGGCATCCCGAGTGAAGGTTGGTAATGTGTACTTTTTACTTCGAACTAGTGAGCTGCACGCTACGGCTGGTGTGGTACACATGCACACACATACCTACAGCTGCAGCTCTGGGATATAGAGCTCCATGCAAAGGACACGGACTCACTATTAAGATATGGCCAATCTTCATTGCTGTCTTGATTGCTGTCACGATATGCTTACCGTCGCCACACCAGCACGTGTCGATGCAGCAATCTACGACTTGTCAGCCGTGCTTCGAGGCGCTAGTTCAATCAGAATGACAGTACTATAAAGACTGGGTCAAATCACATGAGCTGGGTGCTGTGGCCAAGGACAGGGACTACAGTAGGTAAATGGTAGTTCAAAAAGGCAAAGATAAACATCTGAACTCCGTGGTTTAGAACTGAAGCACACATTAGATGGGCACTAAATGTCAACCAACAGCTGGCACCAGTCATTCTCTTGTGGCCACGTCCACAGAAGCTGGCCGATGTGCCTGGCTGCTGCCGGCTCCAGTTCGACCAGTAATCAGGTCACCAAAATCATGTCCGACTAGCAGCTATCAGCTGCACTTCCCATGTCTTCATGTCCAGTATTTTTCGCGTCTCTTAAGAAAAACGACTGGTCCACAGCTGAGCAGCACATTGCATGACAAATCAGGCCGGCAGATGGCAGTTCACGAGGAACTGGGGAGAGGAGGGAAAGAAGTGGGAGAGGGTCTAAAGAGTCTGCTTGCTGCACACTGCACTGCATCTGCTCCGGTCTATTGCTAGAGGCAATGGCTTGCAATCCTCTGCCTTTGGACCACCGAATGCCACGAGCCACCGAATTAGGCCAGCTGCTGCCGTACCCTTTTAGCAGAGGCAAATCGAGTCATCTTGACTTGCCGGCAGTCTGCTGGGCCTGGCCTGGCAGGGCAGTGGTGCAAACCAGCCGCTGCCGATGTGAGAACCGGAAGGGGAGAAAACCGAAGAACTTGATTGGTCATTCCATTGAGGTACGTCTTGCCAAGACGACAACCTGGTGGTTCTTTCTTCTCTGAGTACAGAATGGCAATTGTATCCATTCCCCCCCCCCCCCGTAGATTTTGACACTTTTCAAGTCGCTCCAATTACAATTAGGTAGATAGTTCTACCCAAGATTTCTTAATAATAATAATAATAATAATTCACTTGATAAAGTGCCCTCAGAGAACTTAATCTCTCTCTAGGCGCTTTACATTTGCTGTAAAGTGAAATGCAATTGAATGGTAGTAAAATCATGCCTGAAAAACAAACGAAATGAATAATATGGTTAGGGGTGACATGCACAGGGTCAGCATGCAAATGAGGTTAGTGGCAGCATGCACAGTGTCAGCACGCATAAGCACATCAAGGACGAATCACAGGGACCCACTAAATGCTGTCCTAAATAGGTGTGTTTTAGGTTCCTTTTAAATGTGGTCAGGTCAGGGGATGTTCTGACACAGGTCGGGAGGGAGTTCCAGGCTTTGGGATGAACATATTCCGCACTTTTGCACAGCTCACGAAAGCACACATTAAGAATCAAGTGCACAGTAAGGGTCAAGTGCACATGTGCAGCACATGCGAGCATGGCGGAGCTTAGCACACACAAGAGATTCGCGCTCGAAGAGAACTCAACAATACCGAAGTGGTCTGCAACTGGGCTCGACTAACAGCTTTACCAGCTGCCAGCTCACCGTAGCCGCGTGACATAGCGGCTATAGCCAAGGCCATTCACAAACGGGGCCGGGCCAATATCATACGAGTCACTCAACGATTTCGCGATCCCCTAACATTACACCTCTCAGGGCTGTACTAGGCAATCAATAGAAATTTAGGACGGCTACGGCTGGTAATCGCACGGTTCGTCCAGCAAGACATAGAAAGTGTCGGCTCCTAATTCTGAATAGCCAAGTGAAGCCGGCGCACGCCCCCATTGCAGTCGCTACCGGAAATTCTTGCACTAAGCACCCAACAGAGAGGCAGAGACCGCCGACCGATCGCTGTGTGCAGCTCTACAGCATTATCAATTACGCGACGCGAAATCTCGGGCTTGTTGCAAGCAATCGAGGCACCGTTAGCAGCATCGCAGCGGCGCTGCACCGAGGGCTAACCTGAAGGAGGACGTCGTTTCCAATGCCCGACGACGCCAACAGCTCAAGCACGCGAGCTTTGTGGACCTTCGATATCTTTTCAATGTCGTAACTTTGAAAGAGCAGCTCATAGTGCTTCTGCTCCCGGTCGCTGAGCTTTATGGTATCCATCTTTAAGGGGTGTCAGGCTGCTTTCGGCATCGTACTGCTTGCTATTCACAGCGAACGTGCATAAGGATGCGGAATTGGGTGCTCAACTAGGTACCTTTGCATAGTGCATTAAAATTACAGTTATTGCTCATAGATACCATTTTTATATTTAATAATGCTTTAAATTATGGCAAGGGCTAATATTTGCATGTAGAATATTGCCTTATTGTCATCGCTGGACGGAAACAACCGCTGCGCCTCACATCCGCCATTTTGGCGGGAGTACCGGCGCGCTTAGTGGTCGACTACAGCGATAAGTGTGCGACGCCTTTTGCTAGCCAAGGTCATGACTGAGAAAGAAGGTAAAACACGAGATGCGTTGGTACCCTCGATTCATTATGTCTGTAATTCTTAGCGTGCGGCGCAATCTTCTCTTTGTGGCGAACCCGATGCTTTTTCGCGCTCGTCGGTCCTCCTGAGCCGGCGTCGGCACGCCTGAGTGACTATTACGCGCTTGGAGCGGCGCTGTGTTAGCTATTTGATAAGCGGCATGCTGAATTTCTTGCTATATCTGCGTCGAAGCTAGTGCGCTGAGCTTCCTGTTCTGTCCATAAGTCCTCCGGCGTAGTAGTTCGCTCTCTGTCGACAAGTCAACAGTCCTTCTGTTTAAGGACCGTGCTGCTGGCAGTTTTTCTAGTTTAAACGTTTAAGGCACAGTAGCTTCATTCTTGCAGTTCCATTCTTCCAGAGATCCTGTTCGTAGCTAATTTCTTAATCGCATCGGCTGGCGAACCACGCGAATCTAGGAACCGACTCATACTTGATTATCGCATAAGTTTGCGTCGCTTGCCGTGCTAGCGTTTTTCTCTACGAAGCTTTTAAATTTGCCAGTTCAATGTGTTTGCTTAACAGATGACCACGGAAATTTCTTAAATCTTCAGTAAAAAATGTTGTGGGCTAGTAAATACAGGAGACCCAAATACCTGGTTCTATGCTCAGTAATGGATCCCATGTTTGTCAATAATGCTGAAATAATAAATGTAGGGCATTTATATATACCATAAGCGAGCTGCATTTTTGGCACTTAACATATGCTCTAAAGGCTACGAGTCAATTGGACCCAGAACATTACTGTGAACGGACAAAGAGTACCCAAGGAATCTACGGTGTACCTCAGGGCTGTTTGCTTGGTCCGGCTCTTTTCACGATTTATGCTCACACTCTCTAGCCGATGAGATTGCCAGGCATAATGTATACTTTCACTTCTATGCAGACGACACTCAGTTGGTGTGCCGTGATGGCTAACTAGGTAAGGCGGTTGCTTCTGATGACCTCGTCGTGGGTTCGAATCCTTCGGTGGATGATCCTGTATTGCCACTGCAAGCTGTGGTTTTAGCCTTTAAGGCTCTTCGGTCGCTATAAAAGAGAGGCTGCTAAATCAGCTAGTTTTTGTTTACCTCTGCTTTGATTCCTCCAGCACATCAAGCTCTCAACTTCCGTCCTGCGTGTATTAATGACGTCCGAACTTGGATGGCAGCAAAAAAAATTAATTGATTTATGATTAAAACCAACTCAAGTTAAGGGCAAATTAAGTGCGATTCCGAAAATAAAAATCCTAATGCTCAAAATCGGCTGTCGGAATATCTGCACGAAATCTTGGTGATCTTTCATTAGACCACGTCAGGTCGACAGTCGAATTTGCCTATTTTCAGCTACTTATCCTTTTTCGAACTAGGGATTGTTTAGACAGGGATACTACACCAAAATTGGTCCATACATTTGTGGCATCCCACTTCGACTTCTGTAACTCACTTCTTGCTGGCCTACCAGCGTCTGCAATCAGGCACTTACAGCTTGTGCAAAACTCTGCAGCTGGGCTTGTCTGTCTTGAGTGTAGCAGTTGCCACATCACACCTTGTTCTAGCCGACCTGCAGTGGCTCCCAGTCAATCAGCGTATCGACGGTTCTGTCACTCACTTTTAGATCCCTTCATTGTTGGGCTCCAACCAACCTAGCCGAACTAATCATTCACATGGCCAGGCATCGTACCCCCTGCTTTTCTGAATTAAATCGTTTAGCTGCTCACGAAGGCTATAACTCTCTTCCGACTGACATCGCGACGTCCCTTAACTCGACGTTTAAAAAGAAGCTAAAACATCCGATCCTCGCAGCATCTGGGTCCTTGTAATTTGAATTTGCCCTGTGTGTGCCTATGCGTACTGACCCTGTGCATGTCACCTTTAACTATGGTATGTTTGTTGACATTGCGCGTGCTACCACTAAACATTCGACATGCTTCCTTTACAGCATATGTCAAATGCCTAGAAAGAGATAGGGTTCTCCGATGGTGCTATATAAATGTATTATTATTAGTATTGTAAGTAATAATGTGCAGGTTAGTGTAATGTATTGTATCTCCGTCTGTAAACTCCACAAAGATTATGTGGGTATTGCACAGGAGAGTTTTGCATAGTGCACACTGCCTAAGCGACTTTCGGTACGCATTCGGTAGCCAACAGGCTGTGTCAGTATGTATAAGCATACAAAGGACAATTTCATAGCCCTGCAAATGTGAGGGACTGGCGAGTTTTTAGCTTCTTTTTGAATATCAAGTCAATGGTTGTCGGACTATAGGTCTCCAGCTTGAGGTTGATATCTGCCAGGCTTTGTGTAAATACTCCAGCCTGCAAATTTCAGGACGGGTGGCGTATCGTTCAGCAGTGGTGTCGAATTACAGGCATAGGCTTATGGCAGTAAGCATCATGCTGGAGAGTATACGAACTAAATAAATAAAAAAAAAGCCTCTTGTCGTATAGCGACAGAAGAGCCTTTACGGCTATCAACACCACTTTCAGTGCCGATAAAGGATCGCCCACCGCAGGATTCGACCTCGGAGCCGAGGTCGTGAAAAGCAACCGCCTTACCTAGTGAGCCATTATAGCTCTCCCTAAAGGCACTGTCTCCAAAAGAGTTTGAGGTTGGTGGTTAGAAGTTTGGGTGGTCTGCTGTCTAGCCTGATCAGGAGGTGATTCTGATAGGTATGAGTATAATTCACACTCGTTTCCGTTTGTTTTGTTTTTTTAATAAAAACGACATACACTGCAAGTCAATATTTGACACCCGTAGGAAGAATTACAAGAGCCAGTATCAAGCATGTAACTTTTCAAAGATCATCTGAAGTACCTCTGAAATATGGGGTAGCTCAGGGCTCCGTGCTAGGTCCGGTTCTTTTCACGGTTTATACTCTGCCTCTTGCTGATGTGATTGCCGAGCACAATCTAGGCTTTCACTTCTATGCCGATGACACTCAGTTGTACCTTTGCTTTGATCCCTCCCAGCCTTCGAGCACCTCAAATTCTCTAAACTCACTTGCTGCATGCATTGATGACATCCGCACATGGATGGCAGCAAATTTTCTAAAACTAAACGATGATAAAACTAACTTACTAGTTATGGGCAAACCCAGTGTGACCCAGAGATTGGAAAGGCTGACTCTCAAAATTGGCTGAGCCAGCATATCTCCAGTTGAATCAGCTCGAAATCTAGGTGTCATATTCCAAAGCGACCTCTCGTTAGACGACCATATCAGCTCCACAGTCAAATCCGCCTATTTTCAGCTTCATAACATTGCTAAAATTCGGGCTTGTTTAGATAAAGATACCACATCTAAGGAGATCCATGCATTCGTGACATCCCGTCTCGACTTCTGCAACTCACTGCTTACTGGCCTACCAGCATGTGCGATCAGGCGATTGCAGCTTGTGCAAAACTCTGCAGCTAGGCTTGTCTGTCGTGAGCGTCGCAGTTGCCACATTACTCCACTTCTCGCCGACCTGCACTGGCTACCAGTCAAGCAACAGATTGACTTCAAGGTTTTGTCGCTCACTTTTAGGTCTCTTCATTCTATGGCTCCAGCCTATCTGTCAGATGTACTACCCCATCAGGCCAAGCATCGTACCACCCGCTTTTCGGAATCTAACAGTCTAGAAATACCTCGTACAAACCTTAAATCCTTTGGAGACTGTGCATTTAGTTCATATGCTCCCAAAGCCTGGAACTCCCTCCCGACCTGTGTCAGAACATCCCCTGACCTGACCACATTTAAAAGGAACCTAAATACACCTATTTAGGACAGCATTTAGTGGGTCCCTGTGATTCGTCCTTGATGTGCTTGTGCGTGTTGACACTGTGCATGCTGCCACTAACCACATTTGCATGCTGACCCTGTGCATGTCACCCCTAACCATATTATTCATTTCGCTTGTTTTTCAAGCATGATTTTACTTACCATTCAATTGCATTTCACTTTGCAGCAAATGTAAAGCACCTAGAGAGAGATTAAGTTCTCTGAGGGCGCTTTATCAAGTGAATTATTATTATTCAAAAAAATGTCCACAAATTTAGGGTGCGTACTTGTACTCACTATAAAAATATGGTAGGTCATAGCATGAGAATGAAGGGACTCTAATTGAGTGACAAAGCCTTGGGGTCGAGAGGCTGCTCGACGGTTTGCCAGTGCTTGTTCGGTGGAAGTGGAATAAGCTTAACAGCCATGTATGTGGTAGTTGGACTCCCAACTTCGTGCTGTAGATGAGGCTGAGCCGATGCACAGTTAAAGGTGCAAGGTTTGTCTAATGCCGGGAGGCTGCATGTCGTTGCTATCTGGGAAGCAAGCCTCGCAAGGATGGGTCGATATAAAAATGGGCTGGGTGTGCTGCTAATTAGGCTGCAGCTACAAAGATCAAACTTGACCAAACCTCGTGTGCCACTCACTACCAGTTTTGCTGTGGGAGCTTTCGGCAAATTGGTTGTTACTTGTTTACTTGAGAATTAGCACTATAGCAATTATAGTTTTGTAGTCTTTTCACTAGTTTCTCCATTGTAAACACATTCTTAATTAAGAGTAATTCTGAATGTAGTTTGGTCAAAAATCTTCATCTGTTGGGACTGTGGAAGTTTCCGGGAGACAGGTACAGCCTTGAGAGGCACAGCACTGGTCAGGCTGCTTGATTCGGGTCCAAGTGAATCTGCGAAGTGCCTTGATGCAGTTATCAACCGTCAGCCCCTAGTGGGCATTAAGTTTGGTGCTGCTTGCACAAGTACAAGTCCTTGTGTGCTGCTGCTGCCGGTCAGTGCTTGAATTAGCCCGTGCTGCTATGCTACAGACCTCAAGGATTCAGAAACAGTTCTTCACGGTTGATAGTGAGCTCCATGGGTTGCTGCCTTCAGTCCCTTTGACCCGACTGCCACTATTCAATGGCTTCTACTTATGATCTGAGTTGACCAGCTAACTGCCAACAGCCTGTGGAACTAGGAAGCATTAACTGCACAATATTGTATATTCGGGAGTCGATGTTGGCAAGCAGTGCTAGGCATTGCAAAGTTACATGCTCAGTATCTGATTTAATTTGTCGTACCTTTTTTCATTGCTTGCTCTCTGGCAAGTTGCAAATTGTAATGATTAGGCTTGGCAACTCTCTAGTCTGCCCCTCAATCCTTCTACATCCCAGTAGGATAACGAGGCCAAAACCAAAGAGTCACTAATGTGCTTAGCAGTGGTTCACTACCCAAGGCTGCCTGCAGAATATCGATAGCTATCGACTAAGTTGCCGCTGTCTAGTTAGTATCACATGGTCTGTTCTCCCTATCTCCAACCTTAAAGCAAAGAGGGTAAGACCGGCTTCTGTTTTCTAAAAGAAATCCCCCTTAAAAGCCCATTTGGAACCAACATAACATTAATGTAATGACTCAATTACTGGCTACGATTGTTGCTAGGCTGGTAACCAGGGGTGTGGCTATAATGACTACTGTGGCCACACATATTGGTTTTATTAATGGATGCCAGTCTGCTAGATCAGAGGTCGGCACACCTTTCGGACAACTAGGCCATTTCAGGTGGTCAAGAAGGCAGTCTAAGCCAGAAGAAACTACGCCCACTCCGACCTGGACTGGGCGTGGTGGTCACGCCCACTTTATACTGCGAAACTAAATCAAGTACAATAACAAGTTATAGTGATAGTGATATTCTCGATGATGAAGGGGAATAAAACCGTGACAACTCAATTAGGCTACGGATCCATCAATAAATAACCAGTGGGCCGCTAGGCCCTGGATCTGGCCTACAGGCCAGAGTTTGCCGACCTCTGTACTAGATGATTGCTGGAGGTGGCTTCATGGGTTGGAACACTGTTTGCAATATGGAAAATGTGGGACTGTGACATTCTGTAGTGCTGGCAGCATCACATCAAGTCCAGTTTATTTCAATGTTGCCATGTGGTCACTTCCTCTCAGGTGTGCCTTTTGTCAGCTGGTCAGGGAATTTCGAGAAGAGAATGTTAGATTTGATGAGATGTGGGCAGATTCTATCCCCGGATGATGACTACAATAAATGTGTGAACAATTGAGCAACCTCGCGCGTGTGTGTGTGTGTATATATATATATATATATATATATGTGTGTGTGTGTATATATATATATATATATATATATATATATATATATATATATATATATATATAATGGCAACTTGCAGCCGGCAGTAAATCCTGCTGCACTATTCGAACCCACGGCCTGGATAGATAGAAGTCGTGAAGTGTGTGTCTTACCTCAAGACCAGGACGGAGGGGTGAAATGACTCGGGGTCAGGTTAGCTCTTAATACAGAGTTGCATCAGTGCAGTTGCAGATACATATATGTTGTCTTTTTGGCAGTTGGCCACAGCTGCTGTGGCAGCCACTCTGTTCGGACAAGATTTGCTGAAGTCGTGCACAGCATGCAAAAATATTTGTTGGTAACCCACAAACACATGCTGTGTGTTGTGGTTGCATTTACTGTGACCTTGCCTCTGTACTTGTCTCTTTGACCTGTATTTGCATAGACATCACAAGTGTCCGCTTTGTCTCTGTTGCTGTAGTATTTTATAGAGCTTGAAGTTTACTGACAAAATTCCCTGATAATGTCGGCCAAGCACCCTGTCTCAGCAGCCTGTCGATGTCGGTCCATAAATTTTCTACGGGTTTCAGATCCAGAAACTGTCAGTGCCTGTCATCGTTGTCAACATTGCAACGCTTATCTCTAAGCATCGGAGTGTTTGCACTTTGTAGTCCTACTTCCTTGGCTCCTTGAAAGTACACGTGTTGGTCCGTAATACCTTAGGTGTGATGCAGAGCCCCAAGACCTTTTTTGGGTAAAGCAGCCTCAACCATCACCAATTTGCCACCAAATTCCTCTGTAGTTTGGAGGCAGTTTTTTCAGTTTGCCGTGCCATGCTTTCCGGACCAAATGTAATTGTAAACTTGCTTTCTTCTGTCCACAATACAAAATTCCAGCCGTCTTCTTTCGTTGGGCATCGTCGTGAGCTTTGTGTAAAGCTGCATCTACATTGGCGGATGTGTGGAGTCGAGTCTCGTTTTCATGCCGTGGCTCGTACATTCCGCTCTTGCCTGGCAACGAGAGATCTCGGAAGTGTGCAAGTCGTGAAGCTTCGCGTTTGGCGGCTAATGGAAATTGAGGAAGAGGCTATCCAGGGATGCATACCTGCTGCTGCCTACTTATGTCGTTGCCTAAATATGCTTTCATACCACCCAAAGCAGCATCCGTGTTGCTTTTTTAGTCTAATCTCGATGGGTCGGTTATGTCAGAAGTCTACTATCTACAGCCAAGAAGTAGATCGCCGGGCAAATCCTCGAACCCGCCCATGAGACCTAGATCCTTCCCATCAGCCATTGTGCCCGATCACATGGCCCCAAGTTCTTGGATGTCATGACTACAAACGGCCAACCACGGGCAGCTTTAGCTGTCCGTGGTTGGCCAGATCTAGCTGCTCGACCGTCACTATCAGATATCGGTGCGTTTGTTGATATTTCAACAAACGGTGACTTCACTGATCCCAATTCGTCGTCCGACTTCACGATTGCTATGGTCTTTTTCATACAGCACTGCTAGCATCACCTAAACAAGGTGCAATGTTGTGCTTTGCCCCTGGTATTTCACCTATCCTCAGTATCTGAAGTTTCTGAGCCTTCACTACGACTTCAAGGTCTACCGACTAGCACAGTTACATCCGCTGACTTGATAATTAAAAAAAAAATAAAAGCTAAAACTCTTCTTATGCTCCTCAGCCTTTGCTTCGGCCATGCTAAATGTCCATGGCCTGCATATGCAGGCTGACACCGACTGTGCAAGTTATCACTAACCAATTAATGTGCAACCTTTCCAGGTGTAAAGTTGTATATAAAGAGTGCCTATCAAATTGTAGTTGTCAGGGTTCTATACAAATGTGGTTGTTGAATTATAATTATGACCGGGTGTCTATCATTACATGGTGCTATGATGCAACCAAGTGTGACTCAGAAACTATAAATTGGCTCAGCCAGCGTATCTTCTATAGCATCTGCCCAAAATTTAGTAGTCTTGTTGCAGACGGACCTTTCAATAGACGACCACATCAGCACCGCAGTCAGGTATACCTACTTTCAGCTAAAATTGCAAAATTTTGGGCTAGCTAGGACAGGGAGACAACATCAAAGTTGGTCTGTGTACTTGCAGTGTTCCATCTCGACTTCTACAACTCGCTGCTTGCAAGTTTTCCAGCCTTCAGGCACCTACAGTCGATGCACTTGTCTGTCATGAGCATCGTAGCTGCCACATCACACCACTTCTTTCGAACCTGAACTGGCTTCTAATCATGCAGCGTATCTACTTCAAGGTTCTGTGACTCACTTTCAGGTCCCTTCATTCTCCTGCTCCAGCCTACCTATCAGAACTGCTCTCAAGCCAGCCTAAGCATCGTACCAGCCACTTCTCTGTCGAAAATCGTCTAGCCATACCTCGAACCAGCCTCAAATCCTTTGGAGACCATGCCTTTAGTCAATATGCTCATAAGCCTGAAACTCACTTCCGACTGACGTCACGACATCCCCTTACTTAACGACATTTAAAAATAATCTAAAAACGCACTTGTTTCTCACTGCATTTGTTGGGTCTTTGTGACTTGTCCTTGATGTGCTTAAGCCTGCTGACACTGCACGTTACCTCTAACCATTTGAGCCATCTTCCTTTACAGCATCTGTAAAGTGCCTCGAAGAGATTAAGTTCTCTAAGGCTGCTATGGTATTAATATTATTATTCCCGTGGTGAATATATTTTCCCAACTTGACCTTCGTATGTGCAGTTGGTGATTAATAGTGTTTGGTGGTTTGATGTCAACTTTGTCTTCCAGCTCGAGATGCATTTTTTTATTGCAGGTGCCTACGATGATGCTGTCGAAGAGCGAGTCATTAATGAAGAGTACAAAATATGGAAAAAGAACACACCATTTTTGTATGACTTAGTGATGACACATGCCCTTGAATGGCCTAGCTTGACTGCACAGTGGCTACCTGATGTCATGAGGTAAGCATAGTTTTTAATAACAATCAGACGTAGTATCTCACATGCCTCACTGACAACTTGACATGGTTGATTTTCAGCCCTCACTTAAAAGTCAATAAATCAATTGTATTGGCGATTCAGTATAGTGGATTTTTGAATACCACCTATACCCAGCCATAGAGAATGAGGTGGCTAGTTGGCCGACCCGCCTCCTGAAACGACCCCTGGTAAGCTTTCCTTCGATTGGCTGTCCAATGTACTGTAATGTCTGTAACTCCACAAAGTCATAAAGACCACGTGGGGGTTACGCAGGAGAGTTTTGTATTGCGCACTCACAGCCTGAGCGGCTTTCGGCACGCATTCGGTAGTCAACCGACTTCGTCTCACGAAACAAAGAGAAAGTGGGAAGCATAGCAGAGTCAGGAGAGCAGTTGAGGTAGTGAGTAGCATGGAAGTAGCAGCTCAGGACCGCTGAAAAGGATGAGCCATAGTCGGCAGCAGAAGAGAAGTTGTTGCGTGAGAATTGTGGAAGCGAGTTCCACCGTGTATGACCTGCAGAGCTAAAGCTTCTGTCACCAACGGCCTTTAAGTGCAGGAATGGAACAGCTAATTTATTGTCCACACAGGACTTGAGGGCGCAAAGAGGCTGAAACGGGTGTAGCAGCTCAGCTAGGTACGAAGGAGCCAAGCCGTTGCAAGCCTTGTGGGTCAGCCAAGCCGTTGCAGGCCTTGTGGGTCAGCGTAAGAACTTGGTCCCAGTCTTTCGTAGGTTAATCTTGGCTTGACCTGATCCTGCCCATCCCTATGTTGCAGCTGTGTGTAAGCTTATTCGGTATAGCTTTCACGCCACTTTTGGCTGCTATGGGGACCGGCCAGCTGTGTAAGTGATTAGCTTTAAATCCTCCATCAACCTAGATTGCTTTTCAGAAAGATCGCAGATATAAATGTGCCGACATCCGGCAATCCATGCTGTAGGGGACCCAAAGCTGCTGTGGCTCAGTTTGCTGCTGCACCTTTGATAATATGGTTAACATTGTCGAGTAATGCCTTCCCACAGTCGTGCCAGTTAAAACTGATGTACACCACCGGGCACCATTGAAGGTGCATCGTCGCTGCCGATTTTGATTTTTCCTAATTCAGTTAGCTTGTGGTACATGTTTTTGACAAATAGATTATTAAAAAATGCTGGTCATTTTTCAAAAAATTACTCGAGCTTTAATAGTAAAATGCTCAGTGACTCGGTGGGGGTTGTGACTGCTACGTCGTTTTTCCTATGCATGGCACCAAAGAAAAATGCTCCAAAAAGTCACATAACGTAGTATCAGTCAAGCTGATGGTGAACCTTGGTAACCCTATGTTTTAGCCCTCTGGTAAGGTGGTTGTTTTCGGACGACTTGGGTCTTAAATCTGAGTCCTGTTATGGGTGATTCTTTATTGCGCACTGCCGGCAGTGGTGATAGCGTTTACGCTCTTCTGCCGCCATATAAACGAGGCTGATAAAGTAGCAAACCTTTAAACTTGTGTGACTAAATAGATGCAAGCAGTTGGAAGGACATGCAAATGACTGTCTAGTTCATAGAGTAATGAGTTCGATGTCAGCTGTTGTCCTTAATTGTGGTGACCGTGTGCTGCTTTTTCTCTAATTGATCAGCAGTACACAATTCTCCAGCATACTATCTTTTTGTAGTTTCGTACAATCCACGTATCTTGCATTTTTGTTATTTATCGTTTTATTTAGGCTTGATGGGAAAGACTACACCGTTCACCGGCTGATACTAGGTACACATACATCAGATGAACAGAATCATCTTCTTATCGCAAGTGTCCAACTGCCGAATGACTGTGCACAGTTTGATGCTTCATATTATGATTCCGACAAAGGCGGTATGTTCATACAGAGAGTTGTATCGCCTCCATCGAAGATGGTGCGATGCTTTTCCAGCCACGCTTGCATGACCATCTGTGATTACGTGCTTCGTATTTCTTCTATAGATAGGTAAAATTCTCACGGTTTATTGCCTGTTCACAAGCTTGCGATATTACTTTGTGATACTATTGTACGCCTCATTCCTTGACACTAATTGAGCAAAAGCAATGTTGCCTGCTGTCAGGTTCAGTGAATGTGTGGTGATAAAATCCTTGCCACAAATTTTCTCCCACTACCGGTCATCCTGTGATTACATTGGACTTGCATGTGCCTACTGTCAATGCCAGTCTCTCAGTTGAATCTTCCATAATGTACTTTATTTCCACCCATGCTTCTCTCTCTCTCTCTCTCTCTCTCTCTCTCTCTCTCTCTCTCTCTCTCTCTCTCTCTCTCTCTCTCTCTCTCTCTCTCTCTCTCTCTCTCTGCGTAGTTGTGCTAGAACCTCGGCTGTGTTGTTTCGTGCAGCTCATTTTACCTTTGCAGAGACCCACGTCCGGCCAGCATGCTGTGTGCTGTGCTGAGCTGTCCTCCCCATCATATGCACCTTTGTGTATGGCTCTAAGCTCAGCCACTGGAGGCGTTTAGTAGTGCATTTTCACAACATTTCGGCAACTTCAGCTGTATGCCGGTTACTCCTTTTTCATTTGTCTAGGTTTGCTTCAGCTGGTGAAAATAGCAATATCGTTCACGGCGATAAGGCAGATAGATAGCATTTCATTCTCGCTAACCTGATAGGCATCCCTATTGATGAGCTAACGGCTCGAAACGTTGAGCTGCAGTTATATTCGTTTTTTGTTATTGCTTTGCAAGCATGTTCTCATAATTAGCCTGTATAGTGACTTTTAAGTGCTGTTAGGTTTAGTAGCCTTGATTTTTGTTGCCATACCACATAACTCGTGTTGTCCTTGCAGTGTTGCATCGTCATAGTTGCTTCTTGTGTTATCTAGCTCTCACTTACTCGATATATACCTCTTGAACTCGGTTTGCTTTTGTAGCATGCAAGGTTGTGTGCGCCTTTTTTTAGAGTTTGGAGGCTTTGGCTCCGTCAGTGGCAAGATTGAGATAGAAATAAAAATTAACCACGAAGGTGAAGTGAACAGGGCACGATATATGCCGCAGAACCCGTGCATCATTGCAACCAAGACTCCATCCAGCGATGTCCTCGTGTTTGATTACACAAAGCATCCGTCAAAGCCAGGTAGAGAATATTTTCACACTCCTGGTAGTATTCGTTTGAGTTTGCTTTTCTGCATGTGAATCGTGTGATTGAAATAATAGCGCCGCCTGTGTTTTTCGCTTTTTTAACGGAAGAACGTATAAGTAACATCGCTGTGTAAGTATTTGTACTAGTTACTTCTGCTGTGGCAGAATACATAATTATAGATATACTTTTAGACTCCCAGATTATTACTGATGCTGTCACTAGGCTGATGCCTTCAAGTGACCTTCATTGACTCTAACCGCGAGAGAGAGAGAGAGAGAGAGAGAGAGAGAGAGAGAGAGAGAGAGAGAGAGGGGGAGAGAGGTAGCCGTCGGTGATTACTTATCTTTCTGCAAATTTCAAACCTGTAAGAATTTGAATGCAGCATTTTAAGTGAGATTACCGTACTTTTACTCGGTTCTTAAGTGATTTAGTCCTTTGTCCGTCCATTATTTTCCCTTATCAAAAGTGAGAATAGTACCAACCATATCACACTTGCATCATTGCCTTAGACATAGTGCTGGAGTCTGAACTCGTATGTATTGCCTGAGCTAGGAGTGATATGGCCTATCGTCGGTATGTTCATTCCTGTCGCACGGGGCAGTAAGACTATGTTGCCCCAAGTCTGCATGCACTCATTTTCTTGTTCATATTTGCATCTGACCGATCCGTATGCCACACCGAAGAAGTGCTTGCTAATTTGAGGGCTTGCTTTTAGTATACTCAGTGTAAGTGGCGTTAGTGTACAATCGTTTTACAGCATACATCTGCAAGTGAAGTTGAAAATCATGGGAACTATCGATGAACAATAAGTTTAGGAATGGCTCACACGAGCTTGATGTAGACATATCATTGGCGTATATATGTTGTTATTATGCTTTTCTTATTCATCATTACATTGCATTTGTCGTAGTGTTGAGCATGTTTTTGTTTTTGACTTTGTGTGCTCGTGCCACCAGGATGAAGCTTTGCATGCTTATGGATACGGCATGTATTTAGTGCATTCATTTTTGTATGATATGTTCATTTTGCTTGATCGTTGATACTGAGATCCGCTTAGTTCTGCACTTGGTTAGAACACGCGAGTAATTAATAGTGTTGTTGTCTTACTTTTTGCTTGGTAATACTTGTAAACTATTTTACTAAATTGGCATAGCAGTCATCTATGCAGATAGTTTCTGAAATAGGCCCGAAATTAGTCTGTAGACTTGTAGCAAGAAGTTTGTCTGTTTACTTGTATCAGATATGTATCTAACACAAACGCATGGCATTAATATGTTTGCCTAAAGTTCAGCGATTTAGAGGCCCGGATAACTTTCCACGTGATTTGTGTGAAAATCATCTGTTTGATGTTATTCTGTTTTTATTCGAAATTGCCATTTCGAATTCTTGGTGTCATTATTTACCACGAAGCCGTTTTTTCTCATCGCGTATCATTTTGATTGGTGAATCACGTTTTGTAGATCCCAATGGTGAGTGCAATCCCGAACTTCGCTTGAAAGGTCATCAAAAGGAAGGTTATGGATTGTCATGGAACCCGAATGTCAATGGCAATTTACTCAGTGCTTCCGATGATCATGTAAGCTCTCCGGTGTCAGTCGGTACTTTTGAACAAGATTAGCCGATAGTGGTTGACATTTTCCTTTGTTTGTTTTTTTTGTTTTTTTTAGACGATTTGCTTGTGGGACATTAATGCTGCTCCCAAGGAAGGCAGAAATATTGATGCCAACACTATATTTAATGGTCACACATCGGTCGTTGAGGACGTTGCCTGGCACATACTGCATGAAAGCATTTTTGGCTCTGTTGCTGACGACCAAAAGCTGATGATGTAAGAACAGGATGAGATGAAAGTTTTATGTGCAGTGTTCACAGTCATGTTTAGTTTTTTCTGGGGACATGGGTTTGTTGCTATTCTCGTCAACGTATGGCGTATCATTTGCTGATTACAGCTGATTTAGCGTTGAACTGCATGCATAACTTAACTAAACTGTTACCTTTATGTACTCCAGATGGGACACGAGATCGAATAATACACACAGGCCTAGCCATAGTGTTGATGCCCATACTGCTGAAGTGAACTGCCTATCATTCAATCCTTACTCGGAGTTCATTTTGGCCACTGGTTCAGCTGATAGAACTGTCGCTTTGTGGGACCTGAGGAATCTGAAGCTCAAGTTACATTCATTTGAATCTCATAAGGACGAAATATTCCAGGTATGTAGCCTTAGCTCGTCCGGGGTGTGCTTGCTGAGTTACTGGCATGTGAGGCTATTGCCCTGCTACTGATAGCCTGATTTTCAGTCTCGGGCATCTTCAGTCAGGCTCTTGAGTGGTGCGGTATCGTGCTACCCTGCAAGAGATGGCTGTATAGCTTGGTAAAACAGACCAGTTTGTTGTGAAATTGCAGTGTCAGCACTTAATTGCTAGCTAAGCTAAGTGAAAATCTTGGTTTATAGGAAATATGAAAGCATGCTGTTGTTTCATTATTGTATTTTCTTGTGATCGTGTATGCAGCTCGGGCATTTTTGTGGCTTGTCCCATACTATGACTACTTCTACTATGACATAGCGATGCAGGTCGCAGGCTGTGAGCTCTCGTAGCACCCTAAGAGAACTTAATCTATATCCAGACGCTTGGCAACATGCTTCGATGGAATCAATTCTCCCCCAGGGATTAGTGGCATGCTCAGTATCTGGCATGCAAAAGCATACAATTGTCCTGCTTAGGCCGGCAAGCTAAAGCAAACATCGACTAGTAAGTAGCATGCACTGAGTCTTGCATAGGTATGAATGCAAAGCTCACCTGAACAGCAACAAAAAGAGACAAGTTCTCATGGGCCAAAGAAAAGCTGACTGAGAGATTCGATTTGTCTTAATAATTGACTTGTCTTTTATTTTGTTTTTGTAGGTCCAGTGGTCACCGCACAATGAGACAATCCTGGCCTCAAGTGGAACCGATAGGCGTCTTCATGTGTGGGACTTGAGGTAGAGTGATGGTTTGGTCCAGTGGTTATTGTCTCCCCCCCCCCAGGTCTGGCTGAGGTCGTCGGCGCAAGCCCCGGTGCGTTTGTGAAGCGCCTGAATAGAGAGTACGTTCTCTTGGGGCGCTAAACAGATGGAGTGTGTGTGTGTGTGTGTGTGTGTGTGTGTGTGTGTGTGTGTGTGTGTGTGTGTGTGTGTGTGTGTGTGTGTGTGTGTGTGTGTGTGTGTGTGTGTGTGTGTGTGTGTGCTATTATCTTGCAACTTTCGTCGGCCATGTTCATGCTAAAGATGACTTCTTAGCTGCTCATCGGTTGAGTCCCTAGCCTCTCATCGCTCTTGACGGGCTATATCAAATCAGACCTCGTGCTTTTGTTTCACTTTTAGTAAAATAGGAGAGGAGCAGTCTGCTGAGGATGCCGACGATGGTCCTCCGGAGCTGCTGTTTATCCATGGAGGTCACACAGCCAAGATATCAGACTTCTCGTGGAATCCCAACGAGCCTTGGGTTGTCTGCTCAGTCTCCGAAGATAATATAATGCAAGTGTGGCAAATGGTAAGAGATAAGCAGTCGTCTGTCGTTTGCTGCTCGTGATTCGAATCTTCTTGCAGGTTATAACACCCTTCAGCGGTTGTCTCTTGGCATTTGCAGTATTGGCATGACCTGACAAAATGTCAATACTACAGGGTGCTAGCAAAGTAAAGCTTAACTAGCACCTCGTTTTGTAGCAAACGCATGCTGGCACTTAGTTTTACCTACTGGGCCTGTAAACATGCTTTATAAACTTGCTTAACGATTTCAAGCACGTTCAGAAGCAGCTGTGGTTTTCAACGGATTCCAAGTGTCATCCTCTCGAAAAATGCATCCCAGCGACTTTTTTGGCACTTCCTTCGGTAATAGAATAACTTGAGACATGCGGTTTTGTGCGTATGCTGATTTAAGCCAGATATGGTTTTGAGACTATACTAATATGTCCGCATATGGTGTTATGTCTTTTTTTTATATAAAAAGAGCTTTGGAACTATGTAAATACATGTGTCTTGGCTGGCACTTGAGACACCAGTGTCGGTCGAAATCACACAACTGAAGTTCAATTGAGTACTTGCCTTCTGCACACCGAACAAGTCCGTGCCTGGGGAACTGTTGACAGTAGTTAATTAATTGCTTGGCTGATTTTTTTACCTCGCGATGTATTGTGGCATTTTGGATGTGCACAAAAATAGCTTTCATCAAACCACGATTATCTCTGAGGAAATATTTCACGTGACTTTTTGGTGCACGAGATGCTTGATGCTTCCAGTCAATCTTAGCAGTTTTGTGACGGTGCTATCCAATAATATCCTTAAAAAATGTTGGCTATATTCTGAAGCTGAAAATTGATCCGGAAACTGCAAGAAACTTGTTTACTCCTTTTTTCACTCATTATGTATACCAGTCTGGTTGGACACACCATTTTGTATTAATGCTGCTTGCTTAAATGCAAATAATACACTCAAAAGTCTTGTTCCACCTGGTTTGGTGCCACCCATAATAAATTGGTTCTCAGTGTTTTTTTAATAACCTCTTATGTGCCACGGTATTAGGTCCATCAGCCTCTTACATGGTAACCCCGTTAGTACTGAAGCCTGCTAAACAGTACTTCGTGAGTCTTAGTAGGCACAGAATTGGAACTTGAACACTGCTCCAACCTATCCCAAAGATGCTATATGGGATTTCGGTCATATGACTTACTCAGCCAACTCACAACTCTTGCAGCTGCTTCGAAAAACTTGTAGATGCTTTTGATATATGCTTCTGGTGAGGTGGCCTTGAGTTGGTTAAGTGCTGAAATAGTTTCTGTTGTATATTCATTACCGTGTGTGTGTGTGTGTGTGTGTGTGTGTGTGTGTGTGTGTGTGTGTGTGTGTGTGTGTGTGTGTGTGTGTGTGTGTGTGTGTGTGGGTGTGCGTTCGCGATTTTTAGGGCCAGTACTCTATGTCTTAGTAGCTAGTTCTCTCACCAAGTTTAGTGTTTAATGCTCTGTGCTTGATTTGCCTTTTTCTAATGCAATTGACTGCTAACTGCAATAGCAGCTTATATATCGGTGTTGCAAGCAGCATTAAATTATTGCAGGCTGAAAATATTTACAACGATGAAGAACCTGATGCACCATCGACAGAAATGGAAGTGAATCAATAAGATTATGATTTGCGACCGATTGAGAATGGCACGCATGAATGCCCTTTGTATATTATTTTTGAGTAGTGATGCTCTTTGCTTCTGCAACTAGAAGTTGGCAGAATGTAGCTGGTATGTACGTTGATTACATGCTCAACATCGGCATTTGGAAAAATTGAGTCGACGGCCTAGGCAAGTCACTGCTATTCTATCATGTTTTGCATTGGCGACTTTCATATCTGAAGAGCTGCATCCTCGTTAGATTGGTTTCTTGCTCTCATACGAGAAGAGTATTTTGGCACAGTCCAAAATACTGCTTTGCTCTTTGTGTTGCCGAGATCGTCGTGTCAGCCAACCAGCCAACAAATGTTTAATAAATATTTGTTACCTAGTCATCGTTGCCATTTGGACCGACACACTTTCTATTTAGGATCCAATGTTGGTCTGAAGTGCATTCGGTATCAGGCACTGAGATATGGTGCGATGTGCAAGTTTTTCAGTGTACTGCAGGATAGGTTGCAATTCTTTTGGCCGTTTGTATAAGCGACAGCCTTTAGAAGTGCACTAATCCTTAAAATGAGAATGGTAGTACATGCGATAATACGTTGTTACTACTGATATGCTACTTGCGTTCAACTCCTTGATTTTCCAGATTATTCAGCTATATCTTGCCAAAGCTTGCAGATTAAAGATCTTAGTGACTCCTAAGTCTGGTCTAACCAAGCTGGATCCTAAAATTTGAGACCGAAAGCTTATCTTGATAAGTCATGCAGAAAAAGCCGATTTTGTGTTAATTATAGTGACCATGGTTTGAGTTGAGTTTTTAAGGGTTTAAAGGTTACTCGATGCAGTTGCTTTCTGAACCACATAGAAGCGATAAGACAGCTCGATGTGGTTTGCTTATTGATGCAAGTCAGTGTGAAAGGAGTTACACCTGTAACTGCTTTAGCGAATGATATTGTTAGAATTAGCATAAAATATGGCTGTGTGTGAATAGGCAGCACCAATGCGAAGCATTAAGTTAACCCACACTGGATTTAGCTGGCTATTGAGTCACTGGGTTCGCGACTGCCTTACAAAAATGGCCGTGGGTAGCTAACAGGCTTAGAATAAAAAAGGTTACTGCCCTTAAAGGACGTAGTCTTTTTATAGGTACATAGCATAGGTAGAAAACATCGTTAGTTGATTGGTTATAGCAAGCACAGCTTCAGCACACAAGTTAGTGCATTTCCATTCGCATGGCCCAAATGTGATGAAAAAAGGTTCTTTTGAAACGTCAAATGTCATGGTGTCAGTCGGTAGTTTTAGTACCAGACGTTGGGGCATAAATGATCAAAGAATTTGAGGTTGGTTGACCGAAGAGGGTGTGGCACCACGGAAGGATAAGCTATCGTGTGTTAATTTTCTTTCAAGTCAAGAACAGTATATGATACGCTCTACTACGATACGTTCTGACGGAAGACAGGTAAACAAAGTATTTTTTTAAATTCATAAAAATCACGATTATATTTGCTTACCACAATGTGATATATTTGGGCATACAGTAGCCGGTAGTAGTAGCACTGTACATTTAATACTACTGGCAGGAGTATGATGATCTTGCTGAAGGATCATCAAATCCCTCTACCGCTAAACCGTGACTGGTAGATGGCTGAGGTTAATCAGCTGCTTTGCTAGTGTATGGTTGGTGTTCACTCGTTTCTATTTTGATGAAATAAGAATCGAGCTTTGACTGTTTTGTTATTCCTTTCTTAGTAGATTTCACGATAACAAAGTAATAATGAATGCAGTCTCTAATAAAAAGGTAAATAAAGTAATAAAGTAGCGAAGGGTAAAATCACACAACGCATCGACACGAGATCACTCAGAATACGTCCTACCTATTGCAAGTCATGCAAGCTAGAGAGCCTTCAGTACACACAATGCATAGCTGTCAAACATCGTTTCATCCCTACTTTTTGAGGCGTTGTCAGATATACCGACCGCCTCAAGCAGATTTTAAAAGTTTTCTTGGATACACTTTTGATTCTCCTTTACCGTGGCCGAATTCGTATCCGACTTTTCGCAAGTCAAACCGTTGTAATTCGTGGAACGACTGTAATTCATAAGTATTGCTACCTAAGTGAACTCAATCCCTAACCTGGCGCTCAATATATGCCGCAGGGCTCGAGCCCACAACCTGTCATCAAATCATGTTCACCTTAACTTCGGTCAGTGAAGGCAAGCGAGCACCTTAATCTCTGGGCCAAACTGGTACGGCTCATCTAAGCCTATGTGATGTGTTTAATGCTGCCATTATGACGTTCACGACCGACGAGCCTACCTGCTGAGTTTTGAACTATCGGTGTCTTCTTGCTGAGGTCGAAGGACCTCCCAGGGCTGAGTTGACACATATGCATGCAAGAACCAGCTTGGCTGGGTAACCTAATCGCAGGTAGCTCGAATTTTGCTACATTGCATTGGTGAAATAGGAAGGTTTCCCGCGGATATCAGTTGCGACCAATCGAGCGAATGGTAATTTTGGAATATGGCTCTCAGTTCTCATGCAGATAGGTGACAGATGATATCCTGTGACCGAACTCGTTTTGAGTTGCTTTGATCCTGGATGTGGTTTCCTGTGACCATCACACCTCTTTGCTTACTCTCGATGACTTCTGCGGTCTTCTATCTTTGTCTCCTAACTGCCTACCTGACGTCGACGTTTATACATATCTCTCTCTCTCCAAAACGAGAATAACGCCATGCGAAAAGCGATTATAACATTAAAGAAACCGAAACAACTATGTTGGCACCTTAACATCACAACCACAGATAGGGCTTCCGGCCACACAAAATGCCTTATGAGAAAGGACTCCTAGCGTAGGAACAAAACTATGGAGACCAATAAGGAAATACCCACATTCAAATCAGATGATTTTTTTGGGATAGACATTCAATAATAATGATAAAGCACTTGATAAAGCACCCTCAGAGAGCTCAATCTCTGTCTATGCGCTTTACAATTGCTGCAAAGGGAAACGCGATTGAATGGTGAGTAATATCATGCATGATAAACAATATGAATAACATGGTTAGGGGTGATATGCACACGGTAAGCATGCAAATGTGGTTAGTGGCAGCATGCACAGTGTCAGCACCCATAGCACATGAAGAACGAATCACAGGGACCCACTAAATGATGTCCTAAAAGTTCTTTTTAAATGTGGTCAAGTCAGGGGATGTTCTGACGCAAGTCGGGAGTGAGTTCCAGGCTTTGGGAGCATACGAACTAAATGCACGGTATCCAAGGGATTTGCATGAACATGCTTATGTAAACGACGTTACTTTCTTTTGAGCAGCATGAAAGCTTGTGTCAGAGCTGCTGATCCAGTCTGTTTCAGTCTAGCAGTGTAGCTGGCGCTCCATCGCGTTTTTGAGGTTTGTATGAAGTATTGGGAAACTGTTGGATTCCGAAAAGTGGGTTGTACGATGCTTGGCCTGGTGGGGGAGTAGATCTGAGAGATAGGCTGAAGCCAAAGAATGAAGTGACCTAAAAGTGAGCGACAAAACCTTGAAGTCAATCCGTTGCTTGACTGGTAGCCAGTGCAGGTCTGCGAGAAGTGGTGTGGTGTGGTAACTGCGATGCTCACGACAGACAAGCCTAGCGGCAGAGTTTTGCACCAGCTGTAATCGCCTAATTGCACATGCCGGTAGGCCAGCAAGCAGTGAGTTACAGACGTCAAGACGGGATGTCACGAATGCATGGATCTCCTTAGACGTGGTTTCCTTATCTAAACAAACCTGAATTTTAGCAATGTTATGTAGCTGAAAGTAGGCAGACTTGACTGTGGAGCTAATGTGGTCGTCTAACGAGAGGTCACTTTCAAATATGACACCTAGATTTCGAGCTGATTCAACGGGAGATATGCTGGCAAAGCCTTTTTTGAGAGTCAGCCTTTCCATTTTCTGAATCTCACTGGGTTTGCCCATAACTAGTAAGTTAGTTTTATCATCGTTTAGTTTGAGAAAATTTGCTACCATCAATTTGCGGATGTCATCAATACAAGCAGCAAGTGAGTTGAGAGAATTCGAGGTGCTCGAAGGCTGGGAGGGATCAAAGCAAAGGTACAATTGAGTGTCATCCGCAAAGGAGTGAAAGCCTATATTGTGCTTGGCAATCACATCAGCAAGAGGGAGAGTATAAACCGTGAAAAGAACCGGACCTAGCACGGAGCTCCGAGGTACCCCATATTTCAGAGGTACCTCGGATAATCTTTGTGGGTGAATTTGTGTAATTCATTTTTATAGCGGCCCTACGAGAACCTAAACTCTGTCCAGGCTCTTCACGAATGCCGGAAGGCTCGAGCCCACGACCTCGGACGTCAAAGTTGAGCATCTTGACCTCGGTCACGTGATGCACGCCGTTTACATTGAAGGTGAGCTACTTCAGTTCTGCTGGGGAAAAATTCAAGCTGAAAAAACTCAAGAACTCTAAACACAAAAAGTTTCAACCAGCTGAAGTGAAGGTAGTATATATGCTAGTAGTTAGTATATCGTATTCTGGGTTGGACAAGTTTATGCTGGCTTCGTATTTCCTAGCGGACTAGCGATTTAATGCGGTGAGTAATGGGAAAGTAACTCAGCGGTACCTCGGCTTGCGATTGTCTCGACATACGAGTGTTCCGAGATACGAGCTGTCTCTCGTTTTTTTTAGGCTTTGAGTTTCGAGCTCAAATTCGGGTTACGAGCCAGCTTCAGGTACTCCACCACTAGTTGCCGCGCTGTTACTCAGTCCGATAAGGGTAGAGCAGCGAACGACGCTCTCCGTCGCGAGACGCTGCCCTGCGACCCGGGTGTGACGCCTGGCCTATTGGTTCGCTCCTAAACAGGCTCGAACGAGCCATCGTGGCGATGCTTGGACGCACGAGATCGCCAGACTCCGGTGTTAAATCCGACTACGGCATGAACAGCTAAGTACGCTCCGTACTCCATTTAGGCAATATCGTCGCGCGAGAGCTAACCGAAACTGATAGCAATCGGAGCGTCCGCGTACAAGCCCAGCCAATAAGTGGCGCTTTCGCAGGCTGTCTGCACGCTCTACGCCTGCGCGAGGCTGCCGCACCGAGGCGGTTCCGCAGCACTGCCAGCACCGCCAGCGAGCACCAAAGAAGCCTCGTGGCGCACCGTGTCCCGGCTATGACTCCTGCAGCGCCTCCGTCATCAGCCAGCGGCGGCTACAGGGCTAGCTCTCGCAGCGGAAGCAGCATCATAATACAGCATCAGTGCTGTGCTCGCGTTTGTGCTTACAAATAACGAATATTATTTTAAAAACAATATTCGTTATTTGTGTAAGTAAATTATTTTAATTTAAAGAAAAACGTGACAAAAAATCGCAATGGCTACTTTTGCAGGCCCGGAACATATTCATGACGTTTCAATTCATTGAAATGGGGAAATTTGATTCGAAATACTAGTAATTTGAGTTACGAGCTGCGGCACGGAACGAAATTAAACTCGCAAGCCTAGGTACGTCAGTGCACCTGTAAGAGAATCCATGAGACATCACTTTGCTAGGATAGGCAAGTTCTAGGGTAGCTAAAGCAATTGGTAGCATGCACGCGTTCAAGTGTACCTACAAAATTGCGACGAGCTCATACAACACTGCAGTCAACTGAAATAGCCCAGGCCTGTATCTGCTACGGATGGGAGGGGCATTTCTGCAGTGTGAGATGGCGTCTGTAGTGGCAGCTATGACAGCGTTGGTAGTGAACGTTGTTCGTCTATATCCAGCTACTTACCGGAGAATGTCCCTGTATTTCTCATGCTGCCGTTTCTGAAGCACTGCGTTTCAGCAGCCTGCGTATCGCATTTTGACAAACAATTCATATATGGGTTTATCGAAAAGAAGTTCTTCATGCTTTTTCAATCTTCTGTTCCTGCCATCCTGCGTCACTACCTGAGGCATTTTACCAAACAGAACTCGAATAGCCGATGCTTAAGTACACTGTAGGAGCCGCTTTCTGGATACACCCGCATGAACCCGCATGACAACGCACCTAGGCAAGTACCGCCGAAGGTAATACAAACTAAAATGTTATGGACTTTGTAGCGACGTGGTCAAAACGTGCACACTCGTTAAAACGTTCTATGGCGACAACGGAACCTTACCACAGCTGGACACGGGGCTACACAGTGTGAACCCACGACACGGAGAATTAATAATAATGATAATATTAACAAAAATAATAATAATACATTGGCACAGCGCCGTCAGAGAACTCAATCTCTTTCTAGGCACTTGACATTTACTGCAAAGGAACGGAACTTTCGGTGAACTTTGTTGAGCTTTTTGTTAGGAGTCACTCTCGCTTCGGCGTTGCTCACACACTCCACGCTTTGCTGCACACGCTACTTCAACGCGAGCAGCCGCCCGAGTTTCAGGGCGCGAGCGGCGCCGGGCGAGCGCTCAACCTGCAGTATCGATAGCCAACGGGGCCAACGGTCGTAGGGCAGCGAGGAGCTCGCGCCGACGACTCGCTGTCCGGGATCTGCCGCCGCTTCCGCCGATGGCCGTATGGTCGACGCTCCGCAGCAGAAGGCTGCAAAGCATCCAAACACCCGAGAGAACGCAGCTGAGTTCCAATGCGCCTCAATCCTCGTCCTCCTCCCATCCTGCCTTCCGAGGCAGCGAAAAACCAAGTAAAGCGGGCTCGAGCTGTATTCCTCGTGAGCACAAGTCGACACAATTTTCGTACTATTTCGTATTTGCATATTGAACAAAAAAAGCAGCAAGCTTGCGCCACCCAATTCGGTTGGAAATCATTCGTGCCTCGTCAACGGAAGTGAATGAATTCGAAACTGCAGGCAGTGGCAGTCGCGGACCTGGCAGGTAGTGGAGCATCTGTAGGCGCTCGCGATGGCGGCTGCGCGACGAAGAGCGGAGCCGCAGACGTACAGCGAGTCGTGGCGTAGTCGACGACGGCTGTATTATATGATATAGCGGCCGTCGTGCGTGCTGCTCCGGAGCACGTGGTGTTAACAGAGAGAGAAGAGAGTGGATAGCGTGCGTATAAGCCAATGCCCGGGCAGAAAGCGAATTGCGCGGTAGGGAACGCGTCACGTGCCGGCAAGGAGCGCGACCGTTGGGCGAACGGAACCGTCGGCTGGGGGGGGGGGCGGCGGAACCACGTGACGGCGACGACACGCCCACACAACTGCCTCTATTTTGCGAGGCAACGACACCTCGGCCGCCCCTATTTGTATTACCACCCCTCCTACACCGACAGTCGCCAACCTTGAAATCTAGGTCTTACTTTAAGTCGATGAGCAGACACCGAGCTCGTGCCAAACACAATGATTGTGCGCTATAGCTATATAGCTATATTTTTTTTCCTGCTTGCGGTTTTGCCCCTAAACAGGAAAATCTCGCGGATCTCGCCCTCCTGCATACAAATCTTAAGGGTCATGCCCCGAGACGAAAATCCGGGCTCCGTCTCTGGGTTGGAGGTCTGATCTGCAGGTGAATATCAGCAATATTTCTCAGCAGTGAAAATGAACGCGTAGTGAAATGGTGGTGCACTATATCGGCAAGGATTTTCAGTCCAAGATATTCAATTATCACGGTTTCAGAATCATAACGTCTGGTAAGAGTTTACACCACTCGAGTCGACGTAACTGTGAGTTGTGCCTAGGCAGTTGAGCCGAGTTTTGCCCAAGGCTCTGTAACGTAGTCGAGGTGTTGTAGGCGACAGCTACTGTTGTAACACTCTATGGCTGTCAAATAGACTTCTCTACACAATGGATGCAGACTCTTTTTTTATTAAGGTATGGGTGCCCTTAGTTGATGCCGTTATCAGCTCAGACAATCGTCATTCCTGCGAGAATAAGCGCTGCACGTTTAACTGCCATTCCAAGACTCGAGAGGTTCACCAGCATTTTCGCCTGCAGGCTGGGAAAGCATGGTTAGGACTGCTCTGTTAGCGGCCTATTTCTGTCCTGATCGGAAGCTGCTTTAGCTAGTTAGTAACAGCAGCCAGCTCTGGTGGTGGTAAATAAATAAAAGCAAGCAACAACATTGCGAGTAAAAATACTGGTCGTATGATTGATCACACAAAGCCACAACTCGAAATGAGCCACGACTGGGTTGTCCAGAAAGCATAGGTATTGTTGGCCTATTGTTTTGGTCCGCCACTTTGTGTCGGTTTGGCTCTCCGTTGCCTCGGGCCGAGCCAACATCAAAAGTCGATAAGGCAGGGCCTTTCTGCTAGGCAGTGAGGCGTGATTCAACCTCGGGCATCACAAAGCGCTGCCTTTAATTCACGCAAAATCACTCCATATCCGCCGAGTGCATACCGCTCCGTCTTCAGGGCAGTCCCTCTCAATAGTCAGAACGAGTGTCCGAAATAGCGGGTCAGGCGGCGGCAAGGTACTGCGTACCAAAGGTCGTTTGCATTGCATTCTCACGGACAAATCCATCTCTATCTAGGCACGTTAAAACTCGTGCACGATTCAATATACAAATAATAGCATGTACGGTATCTGAATTAGACGAGCATGAACAAGTTGATGACATCCAGCTACGATCGATCTGCCCGCCCGCCTTGCCCTACCGCTTGGAATAATTAATAACAAACTTTTGTATTCCCCCGACGTAAATTGATCTCTTTCTAGGCACTTTACAATAGCATGCCAAGATCTCGGGCAGAGATTGACGAGAGGGATTATGGATAAACCAATCTCGAAGATGTAGCCTTTAAATTTTCGGTTGAGACTGGTTAACTCACAGGTCCTCCTGGGTGGACACAGTAGGTGCACCACTCGGCAGCCGGGATTGTTAGCCATGGACGTTGGAGCTGCAACGTTTCACCACTTACAGCGGTGCTTCAAGGTGCACCAGGTAAGGCGGTTGCTTTCACGACCTTGTTCTCGAGGTCGTGGGTTTGATTCCTGCGGTGGGCGATTCTTTATCGTCACTGCAAGCGCTGGTGATAGCCACAAAGGCTCTTCAGTCGCTATACAAAAAGAGGCTGTTTAATCAGCTAGGATTTAATATTTATTTATCTAAGGTGCCTTAAGGTGCCAGTAGCATCCAAGCCCCTTTAATCCTGTGCTCCGACCTACTGATCTGCAATACCTCCGAATCAGGCTTTCCTCTGTGCTATCTGGCCGACTCACATTTAAGACGCAAGCTGTGCAACCTCAAATCCTAATAACGATCCGACGGTCACTGTACCAAATATTAAGATGATAAGAACAGAATCATAACAGTTTATTGGATTCTGTTTACATACAGATGGCCTCAGTCTAGTGACGACAGACGGACACGACTGATACTAAGCAGACCCAGACGGCTCATCCAGCACTGCTGAAACAGAGCAAGCTCTTCGCTGTTGGACATCCAGCTTTGCTCGACCGGCCAGCCGTGGGGGTTCCGGATTCGCCTGCGAGGCCGTCGGCCCCCTAGCAGTAACTCATTGCCCCTTGCCGGCTCCAGCTCATAACGCGACAGTGCTTGGTCGGGCCCGTTGGATCCCGACGCTAGACACGACCCGGAATCGTCGGTCCCCCTTGCAGTTGCTCTGCTCAGTGTACCGTCAGCTCCCCTAGCGGGTTCCGAAGCTACAGACGTTTGGCTTGTGGCACCCGGACCCAGGCAGCTCATCGCAGCGCTTGAGCTACAGTCCATTCCACCTCGTCCTGCCGCTCGGGGAGACTGACAAACTACACCGAACACTACTCTTGCTACACCGCCCGAGCAGTCGATGGTGTCGCTCACACACAACGTCTGCATGAGCTTTCAGTAATTGACCCGGAGGGCAGAGAGCCTGGTCTCGTTGACCGGGTGCCAGCGTTAGCGCCTCCCTCGAAGGAGCCCCACCCCCGGGAAGGAAGATCATGCGTGCTGTGTCAGACGAAGCCCCTTTCAGGACCTTGGTCGCGGCGTCCAGGCCTTCATTCGCCACCAGACTCACGACCGGATCTGGCGATGTGAGCATCCTGCAGGCCTAAGTAGCCTGCAGGATGTCGATCTCCTGCCGAATTGGGACGTATCTGAGTCCCAACGCTCGGGGAGAGTGGAAGAACCCGGACGTGGCCCTCAGCTGCATGGAGCAGGCGTGCCTGCAAAGCTCGCGGACAGCAGCATCCACCGGAGCAAAGAACTTCTTTTGCAGCCATTTCGCTCGCACAAGGTATTCCAGGCGCGGCAGCAGGAAAGTACGCAGGGCGTCTAGCTTCTGCCAGGGCGCGAGGGGGGAGGTCTGCACACGGAGAATGTCTCTAGCGAGAGACGCTTGTCGAGTCTGCGTACTTGTTGCCAACAAAGTCGATGAACTGCTGTTAGACCCCCGAGTGCTGCAGCACCTCAAGAACACTCGGAAACGCGTTCTGCAGGTCCACGAAGGCCCTGCAGAGGGCGCGGTTCGTCTTTGTCGCGTCGGCCAACGCTGACTCGACCAGGTACGATTTGCTCGAGGTAGCCTTCACATCCTGGGTGGAAGCCCTTCTGCTGCGGAGACAGGAGAGCATTCGCACAGGTATGACGTCAGGTGCATGGCCAAGCACCCCGAAAGGAGCTAATATAGGGTTGGCAGCAGTGAGATTGGCCGAAAGTTGACGGCTCATTGGGGTCCCCCTTTTTTGTGGATGAGGACCGGATGGCCCTCCTTCCACGCCGGGGGGATGTCCCCAAAGGACAGGCAGCCGTTCAACGCCGTTGTCACCAGGTGACATCGGGCATCGACCGCCTTGACCTGGTGGTACTCGAGCCTGTCCGGCCCCCGTGACGTTTTACTCGCGACACAGACGTTGCATCACCTCTTCCCGGCGGAGGAGAGGTCAGGCTCCTGCCTTGCGGCCGGGGCCTGGCCTCCATCATGCTGGCCAGGCAGGCCTGTAGGGCTTGGCCTCAGCGGCCCCAGAAGGACCGAAGGCTTCGTGGCACCCGGCATAGGCTGTCGGGGCGGGCAGAGCACCGACCGGACAGCTCTACTCCGGTTGCGGCGGTACAGCAGCTATCAGGCGCGTTGCAGGCTCCATCCTGTGCCTCCTGCCCCCAACTGGTGGGTAAGGCAGGGCTCCTCTGGTTCCTCCTCGTCACCCGCGCACGACTTGCTCAGGGCCTGATGCAGTTTGACCTGTTTCCGGCCCAGAGCCACCGACATTGCACGAGAGAAGGCGGGCCAGTCGGAGGAGTCAACCCTAGCGGAGAGGCGGTCGGTCCATGCAGACACGAAGACTGATGACGTCTCATCCCGTTCCCTTGCATCGTCCCCTTGCTGTGGGAAGCAGGCTCCACCAACGACCGTCAGGGGAGATAACTCGTCAGCACCTGATGTGCATTTATACAGTGGATGTGCTCGCAAGAGGTCGTGCCGGCGGTCAAGGTGGAGAGCGCCCCGCTGTGCGTACCGGCCGACGCTGAGCCAGAGGTCCCGTCCCTCATTTCGCTCTCCGACCCCTTTTGGAGGTCCGCCCGACCCTGCCCACCACAACCGTGGCAGGAGCGGGCGTGACCAGAGGGGTAATTTCCTCTGCTGACTCTTCCTCAACCTCGCTATCAACCTCGAGGACTCCCGAGCTTGCTGGGCTGACTGAAGCCTCCAGCTCAGAGCCGGAGTCGAAGGCCGTCTCGCTCTCCTGCCTGCTCGCCAGAGGGGAGTCGCAAAGCACGATCCCCGACGTCACTGGCAGGGAGCCCTTGGAGGGGCGCACTGCCTTTGCGGCCTGCTCAGTCTCGGCATTCTCCGCGATGGTGATGAAATCGGTCTCCCCCATCTCGTACTCCCACTCCTCTAGGGGAGGTCTGCGAGGTGTTTTCGCTTTAGGGCAGTCCTTACGGGCATGCCCCTCACTCCCACAACCCCTACACCTTGCCTTGATTGGGCAAGCCTTGACCACGTGGCCCACTCTCTGACACCTGAAGCAGCGGACATGCGGGCAGTCCGCCGCCAGGTGGCCCGTCTCACCGCAGCTGTGGCACGTCCGGTTTGGGCATATCCCGGCTTTGTGGCTGCTGACATTGCACAGCGAGCACGACGGGGGCATCCCCGGGTAGCGGACTCTTGCCGGAGCGTTGCACAGAGGAAACAGCAGGGTCGCCGGGAGCAGCTTCACCAGGTTGACAATGACCTGCCACATCCCGTTCAAAACGTTCGTCCCTGCCATCACGCCCCTGCGCTGGATGCCCACCTCGCCGTAGCGGGCAAGCACTTCCGCCACCGTCTTCAAGGGGACCTGCGGGTGCACTCCTACCAGGGTCACCACCACCGAGCTGTCTGCCTGGTGACGAGCTCCCGGGAACGTCTTGTGGAGGATCTCTGCCGCCCCCTTAGCACGTCCCGCCGTGAGGAACTCGAGCTCTACATGTTTGAGGGCCTTGTCCTCAAAGATGTATCTTAGGCCTTCCATGACGGCCCTCCCCGGGCGACTGTATAGGATGTCGCTCGAGTTGATACCGTCGTACCCCCACACTACCTGCGCTGAGGCAGGGACAGTCATGATCATCTCCTCTCTCTTTGGGACGGTCCTCGGATGAAAGTCTGTGTCAGGACGACCTGAGCAGGAACCAACCACCGGCAGACGATCGGTCGAACAGGAAACACTGGCAGTCAAGGCAGGCAGAAATGAACAGGAACAGCTGGTAGACGAACACCAGGGGAGCAGGAACCACCACCAGCAGGCGATCCACCACGTTCTCCTACGGCCGGTTATATTATTATCCAGAGCCGGTATATGGAGCTGAAAAATATATATATGCAGACATGTGTTATACAGATGCAATCTGAACTATACAGACTACATGACAATCCTAGCCAAGAAGGCCGAGAACGCTGGCTAGCAGCAACCGAGCAGCAGGTTCAGTCTGCTCTGGCAGCTCGATGTGGCACTTCATTTCCTTCGCATATTTCTCCCCTCGAGGGGGAGTGAGCCCATCCTGGAGGTACTGCAATACCAGGCGAACTCGTGGTGAGGTTGGAGCAAGCTCCTAGACCTCACCAATTTCCAAAAATCAGATTAATATCATAACGATCCGATGGACCGTGTATCAGATATTAAGCTGATAAGAACAGATTGATAATGTTTATTGGGTACTGCTCTCACTACAGTAGGCCTCAGTCTGTCGGGACGACACCCGATCGCGACTGGTACACAGAGGGCCCGGACGGCCAATCCGGGGCGCTAGGGACAGAGTGGCTTATTTCGCACACTCCACGCTGCTGGACAGCCAGCTGCGCTCGACCAGCCTGCAGAGCAGGTTTCGGTCCGCTTGCGCTGCCGCCGGGTGCCGGCACTAATCCTACGCTAACACTGTCGCTTGCCCTCACGAAGGTGATGGGCCGCCGTTGCCCCTTGCGGGCGCCAGCGCAGAACGCGACAGCTCGCCACCAGGCCCCCTATAGGGTCCTGGTGCTACTCGCAGCCCGGAGACACCGGTCCCCCTAGCGGGTGCCGATGCTACGCGCGACTGGGTGCCGCTTGATCCCCTTGCGGGAGCCTGCGTTGCACCACTCAGTGCGCCGTCCGCCCCCCTAGCGGGTGCGGGCGCTAGCAACGCTTGCGCAGTGCCTGGGCCCCTAGTGGGCCCTAGCTCTAGCGACGCTTGCGCTCCGAGTCCTCCTTCATTCTCTTGCCTCGGGAGGCCGACGAACTTCCTCCATACCGCAGCTGAGCCATTGATGGCGTCGCTCACGCAGAGCTTGCGCATCAGCTTGCGGTATTTAAAGTTCACTCGCAGGGCCTGCAGCGTGGCCTCGTTCGCTGGGTGCCAGGTGCCAAGGGCGCCAACGACGAAGGCGTGCTGCTCGACGTGTCTGCCTTGCCTGCGGAGTTCGTCGGCCAAGCCCTGGTACTTTTCGATCTTCCGGGTCGCTGCCCTGTCCAACGCATCTATACCGTTGTCAAACGGTACAGCAACGTCGACAATGACAGCGTAGCGGCCCGTGTCCACGACCAGGTCCGGGCGGAGGAGAGGGGACGGGTCCAGCTCGTGATGACGGTCTACCCGGGCGTAGCGTTGGAGTGCTCTCGGTAGGGCTTCAACGAGGCGCTTCAGGATGGCGTCGTGCCGCTCCGTGATGGTGGGCATCATCGGCTTGCAGTTGTTGATGGCGTGCGGCAGCGTCTCGTCGACGCCGCACCCTCGCCTGCATTCCACCGGGTGCTCGGTGTCCCATCTTGCTCTGACGACGGCACGTGGCAGTATGTCGAGTCTTGCCCTGAAAATAAACCGCCAGGACGCGAAAGAGAGAGCAAAGCCAGATAGGAGAAAGTGGGAGTGATTCGCGTGCTTGTCTGTCGCCAGACACGCGGCTACTTTGCCCTGATCACGCTTGGAGCACCACTCCTTGGCCCAGCCAGCCGATATGTCCTTGCGGATTATCGACACCATCGTCTTGGTGTTAAACTGTGGCGTCGCATGCTCTCCTGCGCTCCATCCTAGGCTCAAGGCGCCCTGCGTGTAGATGGTCGCTACGTTGAGCCTCTTGAGAGCCTGTCTGGCTTCCGACCAGAGGGAGCGCGAGCCATGGTGGGCGCCCTCCTCGAACGATCCTCCTGAAAGGAAAATCGTACGTGCTTCATCCGAAGGCGTGCCTCGGAGCACCCTGATGGCATTGTCCAGACCCTCCGTTGCGACCGTTCGTATCAGTGGGTCGCTGGAGACCAGCATCCTGCACGCTTGGGTAGCGTGATGGATGTCTATCTCTTGCTTCATGGGGATGAAGCCGAGGCCTCCGTACATCCGAGGTGCGTGGAAGAAGCCAGTCGTCGCCCTAAGCGGAAGAGAGCAAGCATATCTACAGAGGTCACGGGTGGCTCTGTCGACAGGCTGCAAGAGCTTCTTCTTCAGCCACTTCGCCCTGCCCAGGTATTCGAGCCTCGGGAGCATGAAGGTGCGCAGGGCGTCCAGCTTCTGCCAGGGCGCGAGGAGCGAGTTCTGCAGGAGGAGAATGTCCCTAGAGAGGGACGTGGCTGCAGCCTCGACTTCGGCCCTGGGGTAGGCAAAACCCTGCGGCGCTCCCAGGTACTCGTACGCCTCCTCTTGCGGCAGGAGAGGGATCTCGGCGCCTGCAATGAGGAAGACAGAGCGGTCTGTTGCGGCCACATTACGCAGCAGAATGCGGCACTTACCTGGGCGAAAGGTTAGGCCAACCTTCGCCGCGGTGTTGTCTGCCCTATGAAGCAACCTCTGCAAGCTGAGGGGTGACCTGGCGAAGAGGGCTAGGTCATCGGCCAGGGCACATACCGATAAGTTCGTAGAGCCGAGGGAGTAGCCATGCCTATCAGAAGCAGAAGCAAGCGAGCGGACAAGCGTCTCAATGACCGCATCAAACAGAATGGGCGACAGCGGATCGCCCTGCCTGACTCCGGCGGCTGCTGGGAAGGGGGCCAGCGACTCCGAGCCTAGGCGCAGCACAATCGTCGATCCTTGGTAGATCTTGGAGACGAGGTCTATCAGCTGCTGCTCCACTCCCAGGTGCCGCAGAGTCTCGAAGAGAGAGTCATGCGGGACACTGGGGAAGGCGTTCTGGAGGTCCAGGAAGGCACCGCAGAGGGGCCTCTTCCTCTTTGTGGCGTCTCGGAGAGCCGATTCGACCAGAAAGGACTGTTCGAGGCAGCCCTCGCAGCCCGGCAGGAAGCCCTTCTGCTGTGGAGAAAGGAGCTCGTGCTCGCGAAGAAAGGCTGTGAGGCGCGCGGCCAGGCATCCCGACAGGAGTTTGTACAGCGTTGGCAGCAGCGTGATCGGGCGGAAGTTGCCCGGGTCAGCTGAGTCCCCCTTTTTGTGGATTAGGACCGTGTGGCCCGTCTTCCAGTCGGGGGGGGGGGGACATCGCCAAACAGTAGACAGCCATTCAGGACCTCTGAGACAAGGCTGCAGCGGGCATCAACTGCCTTCAGATGGCAGTATTCAAGCCTGTCGGCCCCTGGGGACGTGTTGCTGGCCCTGCGAAGCCTAGCCGCCACTTCAGTCTTCTGCAGGGGGGCAGTGAGAACCCGATCTTGTGGTTGGGCTCTCGCGTCCATTATTCTGGCCATCGTGCATCGTAGACCCGCTGTGTCAACTGGTCTAGCCTCGGCTTCCTTCAGCCAGAATTCGCGGCATGCGGCGCGGTCGCTCGAGAAGGTCGTGGGCATTGGCTGCAGCACGCTACGTACTGCTCTGCCACGATTGCAGCGGTAAAGTTTCTGCAGCCTCGAGGCCTGTTGCGGGCTCCAGCCCCTCCTAGAGGGGGGCTGGCTCGCCGGCAGTCGGGGGTTCGAGGCTGGGGATGCGCAGACGCTCGACCTGCCAAGCTGAAGCCTGTGTTTGACTAGGCGGCGCGCAAGCGTAAGCCATGCAGCGGACATCTCGGCTACAGAGCGGCAGAAGCCTTCCCAGTCCCTAGCTGCCATGCAGGTCGCGATGGTGGTGCTCCAGCTCTCTACGAAGCCGGAGGGCTCGTCTGGATCTGGCTCCGGCCTCGGGTCCTCCATTTCCTCCTCCTCCCGTGCTGTCAGGAAGGCACTAGACATTGCCGGGCTTAGGGGTCTTCCCTCTACCCTCTGGGGGCCTATTTGCTAGGGTGACCCTGGTTCTGGCTCGAAGGCTTCTCTGGGTGGAGGAGTCACTATCCCTGTCTGAGGGGGGATGCAGGGTTAGTGGCGCGGCCAGTCTTTTTCCCGTCTGGGCTGGTGTGCTGCGTGCGACTGGCATACATTCCACTCCTCCCTGCAGGACCGTGTCATCGTCATCCGACTCCGACATTTCCTCCCATGTCACTCATGTCGGCTATGCGGAGTGATCCCTGAGGGCTGGCGGGCTCCTCAGAGGATGCACTCTGGGTGTCCACCAGGTCCACTGAGGCCTGCTCCTCGCGTGGGGGGAGGGCAGCCACAGGTGGGGGCCTAGGGGGGGCACTCAGGGCCTCCCCCCCAGGCGCTGCTGGGAGTGTGGCCAGGGCTTTTTCGGCTTCTGCAGCCACACTCAGGAGGGCCTCCTCGTCGGCGTCTGACGCCCAGGAAGTCTCCAAGATGGCCTTTCGCCTAGGCCTGCTCTTCTGGCACTCTTTGCTCAAGTGCCCCTCGGCCCCGCACACACCGCATTTCTGCGCAACGGTGCAGGAGCGAGCCATGTGGCCTGGTTTCCTGCACCGGAAACACTTCACCAGGGGGCAGTCTGCCATGTAGTGCCCTAGTTGGCTGCACCCATTGCAGACCCTATTTGGGTATAGCAGCGCCTTGTGGCCAGCTTGGCCACACTGTCCGCACGGGGTGGCATGCCCATGTATCTTACCGCCACCAGGCCCTTGCTGCCTTCAAAGGACATCGAGAGGGGGAGGGGTTTCTCCATCTCGAACAGGATCCGTCTGTTCCCGTTCGCGATGTTGGTGCCCCTATAGGTGCCCAATTTGTGCCTCAGCACTTTGCCAAAGGCAGATAGTGCTGCTGCCACCACCTCCACTTTAACTCTGGGGTGGATCCCTATCAGTGTGACCACGATAGAGCGGTCGACCTGGTGCCTCGCTCCTGGAAATGATTTCACCAGGACTGCTGCCGCCTCTTTTGCTTGGGCCTCGGTTGAGAAGCCCAGCTCAAACTGCTTCCGCAGTTTGTTATTGTATCCGTAGCGCAAGCCACGTAGGGTCGATACACCATTTCTCACGCACAAGATCTCGTCTATCGACTGTATCTCGAACCCTCTGCAGCCCGGGACCGAGGCCGGGATCACCACTTGGAGAGGGTCTCCTCCTGAGGGTGGGGAGATCCCTCCGAACACCTGCTCGAGGGCAGGCACACCTGCAGCAGCCGCATACGATAGGCTCGCTGGTCTCTGGGGGGCCACTTGGGGGGGCAGCACACCGGGGGGGGGGGGGGGGGTGGTTTTAGGGGGGGCCGGCATTTTACTGACCAGCTCAGCTGGGTGGAGGGGCGCCCTTGGAGGGGGGGCAGGCCTTATGGGAGGCAGCGAGACACAGCACTGTTGGCTCTAGGCGGGCTTACATGCCGAAGCAGCAGGCGCAATTGCCTCAGCACTAGTGGAGAGTTCGCTGCAGATCGCGGAATATCTAGAAACTTCAAATCTGCTTGTCGGAGCGTTCGCTGGCTGGCAGCAGAGTGCTGCACTTTGTTTCAAGCATTTCGCACTCGAATATTACATTTCGCACGAGTTCGCTGCAGATCGCGGAATATCATAAAACTTCAAATCTGCTTGTCGGAGCGTGTGCTGGCTGGCAGCAGAGTGCTGCACCTCGTTTTGAGCATTTCGCACTCAAATAACACATTTCCCACGAGTTCGCAGCTGATCGCAGAATATCTAGAAACTTCAAATCTGCATGTGGGAGCGTGTGCTGGCTGGCAGCAGAGTGCTGCACCTCGTTTTGAGCATTTCGCACTCGAATAACACATTTCGCACGAGTTCGCAGCTGATCGCAGAATATCTAGAAACTTCAAATCTGCATGTGGTTAGCGGCAACGTACACGTTGTGTACGTTGCCGCTAACCACACGACTACGATTCCTTTACAGCATATGCAAAGTGCCTAGAAAGAGATTCAGTTCTCTGAGAGCGCTTTACAAAGGTTGTTATTATTATTACCCACATTGCAGAAATCAAAATGTTCAGGACAAAAATGACGTCGTCTTAGTAGCCGCCGCCTACTTGCGCTGTTTTTGGTGCAGAGAGAGGAGAGAGGAGAGCTCCTCGCGAAGCTACAGCGAGACGAGTTTTACGAAGACAAGCGACATGCTATGCAGCTATCCATCTTTACCACGTACTCATTGAAACGTTGGCGTGCTACATCATCTACACTATGAATGCCGAGGAGACGTTATTCGTGGTTACAGAATGAGAATGCTTAGAAACCAGTTCTGTCGTAAGAAAATAATCTACGTGCAGGCGAAAGAAAATCCTAAGCAGTATGGTCTCCTGTGCTGTGGCTGCAAACTCGTTCGGGTAATGAGAGGGTTTTCTACGGTGCCAGGCACAATAAAGTTATGCTCGGCATGTGAAAATCTTTACTGACGGCACACCTTCAGAAAACACCTATGCTGTCGTGTGTATGCGCTTCCTATGTATCTGTCCGTATGTAGCGAGACGTTGTTCCACCCTTTAGGTTCTTTACGTTCTTCTTTCATGTCGCTTTAGGCTAGAGGCCTGTGGCTCTGTGCGGTCTCTACTGCGGCAGCAAATTCCACTGAGCCTGAGCTGTCCTGGAAAAGGTCATCCGAACGCACGGCCTCAGCAGTCTGTCGATATCTCTCCTAGGTCGGTCGGTGGGTTTCGAATCGGGTGACTGGCTGCGCCGCCACTGCACGAGGATCGAACAATGATTCGTGGCAAAGCACTTTAATAGAATAAGTAGGCGGTATAAAATCTCAGGCGATAGCCAGAAGGGGCCCACGCAAGAGGGCTTCGCGTCGAGCTGTCGTGCGATGTAACGTACTTCCGTCTGTAACTCCACAAAACCTAAGTTGGTTTTTAGCGTGAAAGTGTCCATAGTGCACTCAAAGTCTAAGCGGCTTTCGGTACGCATTAGTAGCCAACATACTTCTAAGAGAACTAACCAAGACTAAGAGCTGAGAAGCATAGCTGAATCGCGAGGGCTGTTGACGTAGTGAGTAGCATGGAAGTATCAGCTCAGGGCGGCTGGAAAGGATGCGCCACAGTCGGTAGCAGGAGAGTAGTTGTCGCTGCCTAAGAGTCATGGAAGCGAGCTCCACAGTTTGGGACCCGTACTCGGCTACCTTCGGCTTTATCAATAGTCTCCGCAATGTAGTCAGTTCAATACAAACTCACCAGGATCGATTCTAGGCAGCTCCTTTTTAAAGGCAGGAGCGTTACAGGAGGATAGCTCGGCGTTTGAGGATGATCATAATAATAATAACAATGATACACTTGATATAGCACCCTCGGAAAACTAGATCTAAGCACTTTACATTGGCTGCAATGAAAGCACGGTCGAATGGTCAGTGGCAGATAAGGTGGTAGGAACTTGAGGCATCTTTTCCGGAACACGCGGGGGGGGGGGGGGGGGGGGGGGGTAAAAAATGCTAGCTGATTTAACAGCCTCTTTTTGTATAGCGACAGAAGAGCCTTTACGGCTATCACCACCGCTTGCAGTGGCGATTAAGGATCGCCCACTGCAGGATTCGAGCCCACGACCTCGGGGCCGAGGTAGATACTTTTAAGCCGACGGCTTTCTTTGTGAGATCTGCAGGCAAGTACATTTAGACAACATAAAGTGTGATGATGCTGTAAGCGTATTTAGAAACGCCTACTTCGTTCAGAGGACTTACTAGCGAACCTATGCCGAACGGCATTCCCCAGTGCCAGCGTACAGTGAGAAGCTTTCGGCAATTTTCCTTGCAATTTAGACTGTTAGCCCAGCCCAGAAGACGTTGACCCTCTTTTTTATAGCAATAATAAGGAAAATAATAATGGCAAGTCGATCGCATAACACTCGTAAGAGAAGGGGATCTCTATCCGAGTTCTGTACACATCGCTTCGGGAGAATCTGTAGCCTAGCAGCGGTCAGCACGAAAGGCGTCGCCGCCGCCGCCGCCGCCGCCGCCGCCGCCACCGCCGCCGCCGCGAAGGACGGAAGGCAAGTTTTACTTGCCAGAAGCACTTATCCGAACCGAACCACCGAAGACCCAGCCAGGCTGGCGCTATACAAAAAGTATCGGAAAACCAGTGCCACAAACACGGCGGTGAGCAGGAGCAGGAGTTTGGAAGACGAGGAAGTGGAAGGATAAGCCTCTCTGTACAGCAGCTGTACGCGAAATACTCGGCAGTAGCTGAGGTTGTCGATAAGCTCGGAATACTGGGTTTCGCTACAATATTAGAAGCCAACACAGAGAGGCTGTGCCATCTGTGCCGTCTGAGCGAGCGACCAGCCAGAACGGCGGCTCTCAAAGCCTTCCTTCAAAGCCTTCCTTCAAAGCCTTCCTTCAAAGCCGCGCCCCGCCAATTCAGTTCCTCGTGTTGTGGCGATCCCCAACCGTAAAGTTGTTTTGTGCAAAATGTGGAAATGCGTGTTTTCCGATGGTCTTAGGCGACCCCTGTGAAAGCCGGTCGTTCGACCCTAAAAGGGCTCGCGACCCACAGGTTGAGAGCCGCTGAGGCAGAATATGGCTGTGGGGGGGCCTCGTGGGTCAGGCAGGTAAGGGGTGGGAGTATGACTGATGCTCAGTACGAGAGACTCGTCGGCTCTCTGGAGCTCCAAATTTGTGCGCGAGTCTTATTTGAATGCGAAATGCGAAACCACGACGCCTTGCGAAACCACGACGCCTTGGACGGTCAGGTAAGGTCAGGTAAGGTCAGGCAACGGTCTGAGGTCACAACGGAAAAGAGCCGTCCAGCGTCCGGCCGTGAGCTCGCAGAAAGTGCATCCGAGCTAAATCACGCATGGTCGCGAGGTGTTTTCGCTAAATCTGTAACGCTTGCGGCAGAGTTAGTCGACCAAGCTGGCTGGCTCTACACTCGAGTCAGACGAAGCAGTTTGCTGCACCGCTCTCCTCGGTTTATTACTCTCGGCAAGAACGTACTTTCCTCTCCGGCCCGCTCGGTTGGTTGGATGGCAGCCGCGAACAGACTTTCAGCCATGAGGTGCTCTGGCTGGAAGAAAACAGCTCCAGGTCCTCGTTAGTGGTCGCAGCCATTAACGGCTATGGATGCAGGCTGGAACTGCACCACCCCCCCTCCGACCGACCGCTGGCTCTCTTGTCACCCTGACGCACCCCTCCCCCCTTACAGCCAAGCAGCCTGTGCCGGATCGGTAGTGGGTGGTGGGGGTCAGGGCTTCCGGCAGCTTCCCAGGCTAAATGCATGGCAGATGGTTTAACTAATGCTCTGCTTCATTGAAAGCAAGCGATACCGCGAATGCCAAAAAGCAGGAGCACTGGTTTTCTTTACTCAAAGTGAGCAAGATCCGGCGCCCAGTAGCTAAGCAACCGATGCTCACCGGCGATTCGTCATCAAGTCAGGCCTTAATCGGGCACCGTGGGTAGAAGCTGCTTCGACGGTAGCTTTAACGGAGGTGGGGAGTAGATCCAGTTTGCCGGCTTCTCAAGGTACCAGTTACCACCGCCAGGCAGGCTGACATGTCGTACAAAGCGATTGCACCAGATCCCAGCAGAGAATGCTGGCATGTAGATGGAAGCAGCAGCTTGCTGCACCTGTGCGTGGTCATTCGAGCCAGCTGCAATTATCCTCTGTGAGCATGGAAGACTTAACTCGAGCACCATTTACCATCGCTAAGCATTGTCGACTGACGAAAGACCGTCCGAAGTGGGACTGAAGAGCAGAGAAAATTGACCTTGAGGGGGACTGATCGGGCAGCCTCTGGTTGGCCAGGTCAGTGCTTAAAAAAAATCCTAGCTGATTAAACAGCCTCTTTTTGTATAGCGACAGAAGAGCCTTTACGGCTATCACCACCGATTGCAATGGCGACAAAGGATCGCCCTACGCAGGAATCGAACCCACGACCTCGGGACCGAGGTCGTGAAAGCAACCATCTTACCTAGTGAGCCATCACGGCTCACCAGTTGAGGCCACGAGTCTCCTTTCTCCTTCTCTCAACACAGCGCCTAAGCCCTTGGCTCTAAATGACGTCGAATCTGCTCAAGTCAACTTCTAGTAAACCGAATTAGTTCCTACTAAGTAACGCGAGAAAGTTCGTCCATTCTTCCGGCATGCATTAAGATGGCGACAAGCACTTTCGGGAGTGGCGAGTGTAACAGACGTGTAATTCTACTATGACTCTGCGAAGCAAGTCCACAGGCAGCCAGCTCTAGTATATGCATATATTTCAAATTCAATTGGTTGCCAAGTTGCAACCAGTTCGTGGCTGCCTAAGGCCGCCGTTCAGAGACTCGGCTTCTCTGGCGACCGGGGCTGGCTTCAGTGGTGGAACTAGGATTTTCCATTAAGGGGCAAGCTCTGCAAAAATCTTATGTGGGGCAAGGCCCGAAAAATTATCAAGCAGATATGGCGAGACGTGAAAATAATGAAACGTTATAGTGCCAAATGATAATGTTTATTCAACACGAACTAGTAGAGTGGATTTGAGCCATAATTTCGTCCTCGGTGACGGTCGGGTGGGGTGGCAGGGCATAGAAATAGGGGGGGGGGGTTGCCCAGCTGTGGCCCCTCAGGCTCGGCCACTGGCTGGCTGCAGTGGGATTGTGAGCAGAGAAATTTCTAGCATGCCAAAACACGGCATTCGATCAGCTCACCTGTTGCAGGCTGCTGCTTAAGTGCTAGCTACTGTGCTGAGCCTCTCACTTGACATAGGATTGCCACCTAGGGCGGTGGCTTGCAAACTTGGGTTTTGTTGGTTTTTGCACCACGAAGCGACCCTCAAGGGCTCAAGTGTCAGCATACACTCATTATTCCTTTAGTTTACCCCACCGATTCGCCGGGCCCGCCCGTGTGCGAGCTCAGCAGCCGTCAGTCCTCCCTTAAAAAAATGCCACAGTGCAGCTGTAATTGTGGACCAGTCGTCAGCAGACCCCGCTTCCTGCTGGGGGGGGGGGGGCTGTGGTCTGACCCGGCAAGTCTGAGAGATTAACTCAGTGCATGTCTGTGGCAGCTAGTTAATTAATGGTCCACCGAGGAGCTGTGCCTATTACCGGATGTGCCAGAGGCTGGCTAAGGTGAGCCTTGTGTCTGAGGAAAGGCCACGACCGAGCACAACTTCCAAGGAAATTAGTGCTTCAGTGTCTCACTCCCTCCGCATCACATTTCTCGCTCTCTCTTCAAAGTCGTCGAGATTGCTTTCAATTTACAAAAAAACTCCTTAAGATGCGCCGTGTTAAGCGCAGGCTGGAACGTCGTTTCAAGAAATCGGGGTCTGAGGCAGACCTAGTCAATTTTAAAGACTTCCTTCGAGTTTACACCCGAAAGCTTAAAAAAAACCAGGGCTTCTTTTTTCATTAGAAAACTGAATTCCTGCCAGTCGGACACTAAACAGATTTATAAGACAGTAAACCATTTACTGACCAATGCTGTCAGGTCTGACTCCCCAGATATTAAGGGCTCAGCCGAAAAGTTTTCAGCCTCTCTCTCTCTCTCTCTCTCTCTCTCTCTCTCTCTCTCTCTCTCTCTCTCTCCCTCTCTCTCTCTCTCTACTCTCTCTCTCTCTCTCTCTCTCTCTCTCTCTCTCTCTCTCTCTCTCTCTCTCTCTCTCTCTCTCTCTCTCTCTCTCTCTCTCTCTCTCTCTCTCTACTCTCTCTACTCTCTCTCTCTCTCTCTAAAAAGTAAACCTTAGCTGATTTACAAGCTGACTTAGTGGCTGAAGAGCCTCGATGGCTGTCACCATAGCAGGCAGTGATCATTAAATAATAATAATACATTTGTGATAGCGCCCTCAGATAACCCTGTCTAGTTCTAGTTACTTTACGCTGGCTGCAAAGGATTGCTTGCTGTAGGACCCAAAGCCAGTCGGCAGTGCATTTGTAGTACAAACAGGGTGCTGCTGTAAAACAGGTTCAGTACGTGCGGAGCCAGTAGCAGACGCACGAGATGGCCTCTATAATATCCATCTGCTCAATGTTTGGTCTGTGCCTGCTGTGAGTGGAAGTGCGAGCTCGGAGCGACAGAAGAATGTTCTTCTGTCACGTTTCGAGCATGGCGGTATGGGTCTGGAACGCCGTTCTCAGCTTTGTTAAGGCGAATGCAAGCATCGTTGACTGCCGAGTTTGTATCCTAAATCACGGATCCTTGGGTCTTGGCCCACGTTGCTTCCTTTAGCATAGTGAGTTTTTCCGTGGCCTCTGCTGGTGCCCCCCCCCCCCCCCCCCCGTACATGGGCGGCGCCCGTGGAGCCGTCAGGGCAGACTGACAGGACTGCGGACCGTGCAAGTCCTGCTGCTGCATCTGGGCCTCCTGCGAAGTGGTAGGTAGCAGTGAAACCGAGCTGCACTGGTGAGAAGGAGGAGCGGAGAAGGGGAGCACATGCACAGCTTTGGAGCAGATCTGCTGACGCTCCCACTTCCTCTGAAGTTTGCCGCGATTGCATCTATTCGAAGCCGAGCGCCGTGCTGCCCTGTACACGTCGCGTTCGCAGTAGCAAAATGCCGCGAACGTGGCTCGCAAGAAGGGGCTCGCTTGTCAGAGATGACCGGCGGCAGCTCTTCTGCCGCCAGTGCAGGAATACCTCGCAGGACCAAGCCGAGCTTGCTTTGGTGGCGTCTGGCTTACACTAAAGAGGGCTCCTTGCGGTTGCTAGTCAGGCGGAGCCTGGCTGCTTGATTGATGGATGGAAGCCTGGTCTCGCCCAGGCTCTGGTGATTGACATCATCGCGACCTCACGGAATTCATCGACAGGTGGTAGACTGTCGCAGGCTACAAGACTGCCTCTTGGCAAGCTATGCAGCAGCAGTGCAGAGATGTGCCCGGTTTCAACGATCGTGTCGGTTGTCACTTCGTACGGTGCGTAGGCTTGCTTCGTACTGTACGACCGAGACCACTCGGGCTGGCTGATCATCATTGCTGGTCGTCATTCCTTCGGGCCGTGCAGGAAAGCTGCATCATAGCGCTGGTCGCAGGTGCTCGTCACAGGTGCTGGTCGCAGGTGCTCGTTAGCCCCATCTTTCGGACGAGCTTCTGCTGGTCCTGTTCTACAGCTAACTGTGGAGGTTGGTCTCGGGGCAGATAGAGGGCGACGGATTAAGCAATGAACCGAGATTGGCCGTCGGTATCTGAGTAGCCTTCCTAACAGAGAGAAGCTGAGCAAGACATAGTTGGATAGTCTTTCTGGAGAAGTTATTTGTAGATCTATCACGACGAGGCCCTTGACACTGCACTTTCATCAAAGGCGTTTCATCCATAGGATAGTGCTGTCTCTCTCACCCTCCTTTATTCTCTCTCTCTCTCTCTCTCTCTCAGCATCCTTTCTCTGTCTTTCCCTATTTTTCCCAGTACCCTCTCTCGGTGTCTCTCTATCTCTGTCTGTCTCTTTTTCTCTCTCGCTAAGTGACTGGGCTACGATTAGCTCCTAGGTCGGCACGAGGTGCCACGGCTATTAATGACTGCCGTCGAGCCACCAATTTACTCTGAAAATAGCACTGTTGAGTGCCAAGCGTGTAAGCGTGCCGAAATTTACAGTTTCGTTACTTTAGCCAGGCTATGGATAAAGGAATAAAAGAAAAATAAAAATAAAAGAAAAAATCCCTTTGCAGCAAATGTAAAGCGCCTAGAGAGAGATTGAGTTCTCCGAGGGCGCTTTATCAAGTGCATTATAATTATAATTATTAAAAGTTGTAATTGCGTGACAATGCTCGCCGTATTAATTTGTACGACCGATGGTGGATTAAAAAAAGTCAATGTGGCAAGCACTTAAAGAGGATTAACTGAAAAGAAATTGGTCATTTGGCCGAACTACGATATGGGTGAGGAAATACTTGGAGCCTGTGCTAAAATCCTTAGATGACTTTCGCTAAGCCACAGTTAGTTCCTGAAGGTCGCATCTATTAAATAGATTAGCCTACATAACGTACCGCAATTTTTGTCCTCATATTGTTTATGCTATTTCCAATTGCTCATGCCTAGCAAAATTTAAAAGGGCCACTGATACTTCATTCTTTGGCTCCAGCCTATCTCTCAGATCTACTCTCCCACCAGGCCAAGCATCGTACCACCCATTACCACCCACTTTTCGGAATCCAACAGTCTACAGATACCTCGTACAAACCTCAAATCCTGTGGAGACCGTGCATTTAGTTCGTATGCTCCTAAAGCCTGTAACTCATTCCCGACTTGCGTCAGAACATCCCCTGACTTGACCAAATTAAAAAAGAACTTAAATAAACACACCTATTTAGGACAGCATTTAGTGGGTCCCTGTGACTTGTCCTTCATGTGCTTATGGATGCTGACACTGTGCATGCTGCCACTAACCAGATTTGCATGCTGACCCTGTCCATGTCACACCTAACTACGTTATTCATTTTGTTTATCAAGCATGATATGACTCACCATTCAATCGTGTTTCCATTTGCAGCAAATGTAAAGTGCCTAGAAATTGGTTGAGTTCTCTGAGGGTGCTTTATCAAGTGCATTATTATTATTATTATTGCTACTATTTCCTTAAAACTTGGCTTTTATGACCAGGACATTGATTTACTTGAAGTTAACTAATTTCCGGTGGGCAAAGTGATAAATTAGCTTAGGGCAGCTCGGTGCTAGGGCAACGGATGGTAGAATGTGCGTGATACATGATGGGTGACAAGTTCTGGCCAGTTTTATGCTTAGTAGAGTCCCCCCCCGTGCAGAAGTATCAGTTGCTTTCTCGGCGGTTATTCGGTTCCTGAAAAACTCTTGGGTGAGATACGTTGCTGCTGTCTTTTCTCCGCCTGCACCGGCCAATGAACAGCAGAACTATTTTAATATTTTTTTTATTTCAAGCGCATCTCCTGATAGTGTTCGAAAAATTCCATGTAACGAGCAGCAATTGTTCACCTTATGTTTAAGAGTTCTCGTGCAATGTTTGCATGTGAAATGAGGTGCCCATGGCATGTCTCGATTCCACCACGCACGCTGAAGTGTGCTTTGTAGGCCTCGCACATATTGAGGTACGCTGTCACGGGACTCCTTTTTCGCTCTTATCAGTCTTAATGACAAGTTGTCCACATACGTAGCGAAACGAATCTGCTGGGTGCAAGCAATCTCTCAATGTCGTGCCAATCAATTACGGCTATTAACTGTTCTCTTACTCTGCAATGACACTAACTACGGTGTTCTTTGTAAGCACATGTACTGTTACACTTTTGTGGATTTTACTCTACGGTTTTATTTTAACCTGGATCTCAATACTTTGGGTAGGGGCACAACGCGTGATATTTGTGCGACGATGACGTACGCACTGTGCCTAATGGTAAAAACTGAGAATTTTGACATATCAATCTCCTGACGACGGAAGTGAAGTTTCTGTTGGACAATGGGTATTTTCACTTTATTTTTGGCACGAGGGATTAGGAAAACACGCTTCTTGCCAGGGGCAAAAATCAAAATCTATACCGCAGTGCAAAACTATTAGCAGTAATTAACTTAGTTTCCCGCCGCAGGCTAGGTAAATTCATTTCCAGCACATTTAATGTGCTGTAAAAGAAGCACGTCGACTCTGATTTTTGATCATGACAATCAGCACAATTACGCCATCTAAAGAGGTAATCGCGCGCGGACAGAATGAATCCGCAGAGGAGCAACCCTATAGTTCCGGCTAGCAATTTGAGAATAGGGCAACGCTTGCCGAAGGTCGCTGTCGCTGCCAGCCAACCTAGATTTGCTGGACGGTTTCCGTGAGAACAAAAGACGTGGGTGGAGAGCATCTGCGTTCTCGAGCGGCGAGCAAGGGGACGCAGAGGTCGTTGAGGTGATTGATACTGGCTGGAGTGTCAACCCCATTGTCCCGGCTAGTTATTTAATGATAGGGCGACACGTAATTGTAGTCTAACTTGTCGTCGCGAGCGGCACAGCACGCTAGCCAACGAGGAACACCACCAGTTTATTTCCTCCACACTCACAGCCGGCGGAAGCACTACTGCCCGCCGCAGACGTCGCACGCTTCTGTCCTCTGCGGTACCGGAACGCTGCGCTCTCATTCGTTGGCGCCGTTGCCAACGCCTAGCTGCGCTCCGATTGCCTAACCGGTGGCCGGGAGGGCCACCCAGCCTAGTACTGGCAGATAACAACATTTAGGTGCTGTCACCGACTGCGGTCTACATAAACAAAAACCACAGTAATTAGGCCTCTTCTTCATCTTCGGCTCCGTCTCGACGCCGTCGCCGGTAGTTGCCGGACTCGTTTCTCTGAAAGCGAGAGAGGAGGGCGGGCTGTTCTCCGGCGATTGAGGGACAAGACGAGACAGCGCCAGGAGGATTCGGTGGACGCCACCGTATACGGCCGTATAGCGCTCGAGCTCGCATTTTGTGTTTCTTCTGTTTTGTATGTGTGCGCGTTCACGTGGTCTCACCAAGAATGCTTGGCGTAGTGTATGAGGTATTCTGCCGGAAGGTGGAAGCGGAGCCCTAGTTCTCCAGTCAGGGTCTAGGCTCCGGTTCGGGCTCCTCGTCCTATTTGGGTCGCTCCCCACGATAGACGTAGGTAGCTTAAGTTCGGGGACGTATTCCCTCGGCAAGAGTGCTTGTGCTGTTGGGAGCGTGTTAGGAGTGTGGAGATAAAACTGAACTAGACGCGCGGCGACTTTGTGCGCTTGCGAATAAAGCTCAGTAAAATCCCCAATTTGTGTGTCTCGCTTTCCGATTCACGCCGCAGACTAACGGCCCCCTTTAGTAACAATAAGTAGGTCAGCGCCAGAAACGCTCGTTTCATGGCGGCCTGCTTATTGGGCGTAGACGCGCACCGAACGGCTTCAGCGCTAGGTTACGCCGCTAGGTAAGCCGCAGGTTAAGCCTACCCTGCCGAGCCGTCGGCGTTACAAATAGATGTTTGAGTTAGGAAATGAGTTAGTTAATTCGGAAGAGGGGAACCTCTCCATTCGTAAGCTGGGCATAAATATGGAAGGATTTAGTATAGCAAAAGGCGACAACATGCTCAGCAGAAGATTAGACAGATCTTGAAAAATTGTGATTAAAATTAAATATTTCATCTTACGACGGCAATGTTGTGTTGACTGGCTGTACCAATTCAAATGAGTTAAGCTCTTTACTAGAATCGAGATTTGATCATGCATCGGGCCTTACGATAAGAAGTTAGCAGATCGCAAACAATCTATTGGGCTACGTGTGACAAATTAAACAGGTTTGGCTCTCGATTCCTTTTTTAGGGCCACAATAGAGATAATGACCAGGAATGCAGATCTGATGTGAAACAGTCGGGACTTGCTTAGCAAAGAACTTGGCCGTGGAGCTAACTGTACGAACCTACGCGGATCTCTTTACTACCAGTCGCTTCCAATCGAAAAAGTGGTGGATCGAATCAAAACCAGAGGTTTGAGCTTTGTCAACACAGCAGCTAACTCCCCATGCAGCAGCAGCTACAAAAGGCATAAGTAAAGTCCTACCAGGCCGTTGGCCTGGTTGTGACGTCATCCGACCGCTCGCACGCCCATTTCACTTATATTAAGCACGAGTGCACTGCGAGTGCAACGGACCGCTCCGCCCTACCAGCACGGGGCTCCTCGCTCTAAAGCACAGCAAGCCTGGCCCGCCACCACCAGCCGCTGCATGCAACAGCACAAGCTGAGCTCATCGGTTCTTGTCGAGCGCGCACTGTTGGACGACTCCGACGTCTGCAAGTCACTCAAACCAGCCGGGCGCAAAGGAACGAGGCGCATTTCAGAGCAGAGCTGCTCGTGCGACGTCACGTCGCCTCGGCGTCGAGCAGCTTGGCGTGCTTACGCTCTGCAGGGCAGATCAAGCAGCAGTAGCAGCAGAAGCAGTGACCTTGTGCAGGTGTGACTGCAGAAAGTGCAGGGAGTCAATGCTGCTAAACGACGCCGGCACCCTCCTCATTGCACTCGACCTCATTCCGGCCGACTAAGCGGCACCACCTGTAGCAGGCCGTTAGCCTCACGAACTGACCGACCCGTGCAAGAGAGCGTGTCTGCGGTGTCTGAGGTGTCTGTGGTGCGTCCTACGAGCGCCACTCGCAACTAGTCGGCTAGCCGGCCCGCGGCCAACAGGCATGGTAGGCGATTGGTCTGCTGGCGTGCGCGCTGGCCACATCGCTCGTGATGCAGCTGCCGCCGGTCAGACGTGGCCGCTGCCGCGTGCTGCACCCACGTGGCAGTAGCAGCCCGTCTGGTGGCAGCAAGCAGCCGCTCTCGCCACCGCACGGCCGGTCATTCGAGGAGCCTCGCATATCTCGCACATGTTTAACATGGCATGGTTGAGAAACGTGCACATGTCGCAGTTCCAGCCGGCTGCGTCGCCTTCGTCGGGTGCGCGGGCGTTGCCGGATGCGCCGCTGCTGCTCGAAGCCGACGAAGAGGCGGCAGCCTCGGCGTCGAAGCGTCGAGGCTGCTGCTGTGAGAACGACTCTCGGCGAGTATCCGGCCGCTGCTGTGAGAACGACTCTCGGCGAGTATCCGGCCGCTGCTGAGAGAACGACTCTCGGCGAGTATCCGGTCCAGCCGCTCCGGCCATGCATATCTCTGGCCACGTGTCAGCTCTGCATTTGGCTTGCTCGACACCTTCGCCTGCGAGAAAACGAGGTCACAGTGATCTCGGCAGGCTGGGCCATGAGTGCGCCATGGGCAGAGAAGCTGTCTGCGCCGGCAGAGGGGCCATCGTCATAGCAAAGGGGTTTGGGCCATCGCCACCAGTTCTCCTGGCGCATGCACAGTTCACGGGTACTAGATCATTCTCTCTCGTCGCACCGCACTCTCGCCAAACACTTCTACTCCACGCCCCATTGGTCGAACTGCCAGGCTGTCTTGCCGGAGACCTCCGAAACGGCGGCAGCAGCAGCAGCAGCACCAGCAGAATTCCCAGTCCAGCCTGAGCAAAGGGGAAGGAGGAGAGAGGGAGGAGGGATAAAGGCACCACCCCCCCCCAGAGCTGGCAGCATCGCTTACGTGCAGCAGCAAGCAGTCGAGCACGAGTGGACTACCCGCTGGAAAGCTCCGGCTCGTGTGCAATGCAACCCAAAAAAATGTCTGCTGCTGATAGGCAGCTCACAACCAAAGTAGGCCCAATGCAAGGTGGCCAAGCCGTTGGCAGACTGGCTGCCGGCACTAAGCGATTCCATGGGTAGGCCAGCAAGCAGAGGCTCGAGGCTAGCCACTTGGTGGCCACCTACTGCTAGCTGCCGGAGCCGTGCAGTCCGGTCTGTGGCCACGTCCTCCAATGCCGAACCTTTCAGCAGCTTCTCCTTGGATGAGGGAGACCTGAACATTTCCGTGGCGAACTGGAAGAGACGAGGGAAGAGACGAGCTGAGACTGAGGTACCAGCTCAAGGAGACTACTCATTCGCACCCTGCAGCAGCTGTGTGACATGCATGTGCAGCGCTGCCTGCCAAGTGTGGCCAATGAGCACGTGCTCGTACTCACCCGAGCTCAGCTCTCTTTCCAAGTCTTCGATGTTTGCCAGCAAATGGCTATTGTCGAGCCGAAGCTTGACGACCAGCTCCTGAAAGCAAGTGTAGACGGTCCGTCAGCTCCGGCAGCATGCCGCCAGCGAGAACGAGGCTGGCACATCCTGTCGTGGTCACTGGCTCGGAGCAACCGGTCGCAGCTGGTGCAATTCGCTTGACCGGCAGCAGCAGCAGCAAACGCATCGCTGCTACTGGTCTTAGAGGGTTGTAAGATTGCTCACTTCACGCAAGCCGAATAAATTCAATAAATTCTAGAGCATTGCAGCGGCCTTCTTCATGCTGGATATGGACGCCCACACTCCCACCCACGATAGACATTCACTATATTTCCTGACTACTTTGATTGTTCATTGAGTCCACAATCGAACAGCAGCACAGGTCTCACTTGTCGGTCTCACACGAAGGTCTCATTCAGGCCGAGGTATTCTAGTCAATGCACAAACCAAACGAATTCATATAGGATGATTTTACGAGCATCTTGTTCGGTGGGGACTGATTGATACAGGTAAGATATTTCTACTACTGGCTTGTCTTTCCGGCAGTCGATGGGCTAGCATCATGGTTTCTGGACTTCAAGATCCCGAGCATTAATCATGCTGGGCTAGGACTATTTGCCGAGAAGGCAATGCCATTCCTGCAAATGCAGCCATATAATTCCTCCAGCCTGCT